>VXAA01001765.1:1300633-1395730 GCA_013399115.1 Anseranas semipalmata | reverse complement strand
GCCCGGTCCGGGGGCTGCCTACGGGGCGCTACCGCGGCACCGCCGCCATCTGCTGGGCACCGCCTGCCCGCTGCCCTGCCCTCGGCATTGCCCGCTGCCCTGCCCGCTGCCCTGCCCGCTGCCCTGCCCTCGGCATTGCCCGCTGCCCTGCCCTGCCCTGCCTGCAGCTCCCCAGACCCCCACGGTGGGGGTCCTGCCGACCCCGCCACTCCCCACGCGCACGCGGTGCCGGGGTCCCCGGCACCCCAGCACTGCCCGGCCGCTGCTGCCATCTCTCCGGCTTGGTCCTGCAAAGAGACGCTGTCCCAGGACAGAGGCTTTGGGGGGTGTTACAATTTATGCTGCAAAGACGAGCTTCCTCTAGCACCAAGGTTTCCCTCCGGCAGCTGTTCAGGCTGGCCGATGCAAGGAGCCCCGGGTGTCAAGCCCACGCCAGGCACAAGGAGGGAGCTGTGGCTGCAGGATGGAGAGGGGGTTCTTCCCTCGCAAACAGCAAGGAGCCTTCTCTGCCAGCAGCGCATCAGGATTCCTGGAAGGGCTTCAAAGCCCTTAGCTCCTTGTTCTGTTTGTGAGACGCTATCTATCCGAATAAAGCCTTACCCAGCGGAGCTGCTCCCAGGGTGCGAGCGGGGCCGGGGCCGTGCACGCCCTGCCCGCAGAGCCCCCGAGAAGCTGTGCTGCAATTCAGGGAGGCGAGCTAGGGCCTTGCCTCTAATGAAAGGGGTTTCTCATGCGGCATGACAGGCGCTGCATCTCTCCTGCTCCTGGGGCTGGAGTGTCTCCCAGAGAGAGCCTTTTGCTTTCCCTTTCTTCTGCTATTCTACTTGTGGCAGCAGATGTTTGCGGTGACATGACAAGACAGGTAGCGGGTCGTGCGAGCTATGCCTGTGCTGCTGGTGACACAGCCGGCTCACCACGAAGCCTGCTGCCTGTCCCCTTCGGCTCTGCCCCCTCCCAGGAGGTGCTGGCTGGGTGGGAAGAGCAGGACCAGCAGTGGTGGGGGGACTCTGGGGGTCCCTGCAGGGCTGAGGGGGAACGGGCAAGGAGAAAGCAGCGTTGCTGATAAGGCACAGCAGGGTGGCGCGGGCTGTCCCACACCGCTGATCTGGGGACGTTTGTCTGCGAAGTTCCCCTGTGCCTGGCAAGCATCCAGGCTGTCCCCTCCTCGAGGGGAGAGCACGGGGCCCCTGCGCAGCCAGGCTCGCGCCTATCGTATCAATAACGTCCGTTCAGGGAGTCAATAAAGCAGACACGATGTGAGCTGGTCCCCACGGTTCAGCAAGCTAATTAAGCTTCTTCCGCTGACCTGGTTTCCAAATCTTGTTAACTTGCTGCCTTCAGAACAACTTGAAATTTCCAGCAGAGACAGGCTGGGATTGCAGAGGGCTGCGGAGGAGGACAGGGTGCTTCGGCAGAGCTCCGGGTGCTCCAGCACTGCCCTCTCTCTTCCCCGTCACCCTCTCCCATCACGGCACCCACAGGGAAGGGGCAGGGGTGGCACAGTGGGTGCCACGGGGCAGGGGGCTGCTGCATGCCTTTGCCAGGGGTATGTGCCACAGGGAGGTGGCGTGGGCAAAGGTACAGGCTGCATGCGTACTGGGGATTGCTGCTTCCCCTCTGCTGTACCAGGAGCAAAGAGAGTGCAGCTCTCTGCCTCGCACAGGCAGGTGCTGCGGTGCCATGGGTGCTGTGTGGGAGGCCGGGCAGGGCACTGGGGCAGCCTCTGTAAGCATGAAGCCAGGCAGTGAGACAGGCAACGGCCCCTAGACATAGGGCTCCCCTTTGAAAATCTCTTTTCCTGTTTCAAGGTGGAAACAGAAGCAGAAAGAAGAGGAAGAGATGCCGTCTGGGTGGGGATGGAGCACAAGTGTTTCCTTCCCGGTCCCGGGAGCAGCACTGGTGTTTCTGGGTTTTGGCACTTGGGAGCTGAAGCCGGCAGCTCTGAACCCACCACCTCCTGCCAGGGCCAGCGGCTCCCCGTGCTGCAGGTCACCGTGCTGAGCCCCTTGCGCCCCACGCTGTCCTGGGGTGTTTGGGAATTCCATTTCCTTTTCTTTGACTGAGGAAACTGTCTGTAAAAGCTGCCTTGAAAGGGTGCTAGGGATGCCTGAGACAAGAAGTCAGAAATGAGGAAATGTCAGGATGTTAACGCAGCCTCCTTTCATCCCTTTGTGTCTGTGCATTGCAACACAGTCTTTCACAGCAATTATTAGATGCGTATTTTTCCCATAAGGCGCCTGCCTCACTCAGTACCCAGCATGTACAAAGTAACTCAGGCTGTGCAGAGGAAGCTGCTGCCTGCAGGACCCTCCAGTGTTCAGTAAAAAGGGACATGGTAGCGATGGGGGTAGGAGGACAGAGTCAAAAACGGTGCTAATTTCATCTAATTTTACCGACTGCTTCCCTGGACACTGGGTTTCTTATCCCTGCATCCTTTCCCTTGTGAGATGCCAAGGGAGTCACCTGGACCAAACTTTCCCCGCATGGGCGATAACTGGGTTTCTTCTTTCCCTGATGCCTGACTCAAACACCTGCCGGCTGGTTACTGGGAGGGCTGGAAGTTGCCGGCTGCCTATGAGATCACCAGAAGTTGGCCTCAAAATGTACCTTGTGCTATAACACCACCAGGAACGTGCAGAAGTCAGACCCACTGCCTCCCCGGCCAGTGCCTCGGGAAGCCACTGCCTGTGGATTTCCATTAGAGGCTGCACTCAGCTGCTGTCCCCAGGAAGGGACACTGGTCACTCGGGGCCGGAGGGGCAGCCCCTGTCCTGCTCCCGCAGAGCAGGGAGCCCGGGGAAGGGGTCCCTGCCCCTGCTGCATGACCTGGGGGCAGGACAGCACGTGAGGAATGGAGATGCTGCAAGGGAAACGCCAGCTAGCAGGTCAGAGAGTTAAAAAGATCACACAAACATCTCTGTCCTCAAAGCACACGGGCAGCAGCTCATCAGCAGCCTTAGATCTTGCATTTTTGTTTTATTTGAAGCCATAGCATCTGTTTCATCGCACCTAGGTACACACGGAAAAAAATGCAACGCATACACACGCAGTCACATGGAATGGCTTTCTCTCTTGAGAGAGGTCTCTCTCTCAAGCCACGGGCTTTCAACCCCCTTTCTTTGCCCATGGATTGACAGTCATGTTGGATAACAACCTTCCCTGCCAGCCCTGTGCACCGCAGTCGCAAGAGGAGTGGAAGTGCCCTGGCCAGAGGTCCCAGCTGCAGCCCTCGCTCTGGGTGTCACAGCACCAATGTGTCTGTTTGTCCCGGAGGCACTGCCTGGCTGAGCGCGCCCCGGCCAGCCCGAGCTCCTGGCGGACAGAGCCAGGCTCTGCTTTCTGAGCACGGGGACTGCAGTCCAAACAACGGCAGCAAGATGCCCGTGGGACCCCAGCACGGGCAGCCCCACGCCTCAGGAGAAACTGGTCAGGCTGCAGAGAGGCAGGACTCTGACTCATCGGGAGCTGGTGACATTTAACAAAAAGAGCCTGTAAGTCCAGGGCTGTAATGCTCCCAAAAGGCAGCAGAGATGCCTAAGGGGCCTGGAGCTCCTGTTATACTCCAGCACATGATCTGTGTCATGGGATGGAGGAGATCCTGCAACACTGGGCAGCTTCCCAGCCGTTTTTATGTCATCCCCTGCCTCCCCTGCGAGGTGGCATCTGGCACAGGTAAAGGCAGGAGTGGTCAGATGCTGCTGCCCGGTGCAAAGCCAGCCTCACCTCTCTACTGATGAGAGAGTGATGGAGATCAGCATGTTGCTTTGGGAATCCCTGGAACACAGAGCAACGAGGGCCAGAGGCAGTAAATTGGGCAGCGGGTGTTTTAACACAGGGCCCTGGAGGGCTATGGTGGGACCTGGCAGCACATTCTGGTGCCTCATCCGGCACAGGACCCTGCTCCTCTTCCTCGGTCACAGCAACTACCAAGTCATTCGCCAGTGGTTTGGCTTTCTTCCAGCTTACACAGCAGCACCCCGGCCCTTCCCAGCAATTCCTTGTGCCGGCAGGAGGAGGCACAGACAGGCAGAGGCAGATGTTCCCCAGGCTGCCTGCATTAAAGCGATAATCAAATGATAGATTATTTTCAAGCAAACTTGAATTTTCACTCATTAATTTTAGTGCTGTGCAAATGGNAAAAAAAAAAAAAACCAGACAACGGAGAATGGTTGTGAGCTGGGTGTGCTCCAGGCGGTGCTGGCATGCACTAGATGCACCATGGCCCATCCGTAGCCTGCAGCCACCCTGCAGAGCCAGGCAGGGATGCCTAGGCTGTGCATGGGAGGAGCTGCAGGTCCTCTGGCATTATCCATCTCACCATCATGCGGGCTGGGACAAGTGCAACAAATGTTCCCAAATCAAAAGCAGACGAGTGAGAACAAGTGTTGTGGAAGCTCTGGAGTGACTTATCTTGCATGTTGGGATTTCTGGGCCTTCGCCTCCCCTCCTGAAAGATCAGGGCACCAGGAGAGGAGAGGTGCTGGAAGATCTGCCTAAAGGAGGAGTGATGGCAAAGGCTTTAGGGCAGCCGAAACAAGATGTCCTAAAATCCACAAGTCTTTCCCTCTTGACCGCTGCCACTGCTGCATGTCAGAAGGGCCAAGGAGCACACTGCTGCGGCACTCAGCAAGGCTGGGGCTCCCAGGCAATCCCGGGGTGTATTGCCTGAGGCCAGGCATTTTGGGGCTGCTCCATTTCCCCCCAGGCATGCATATCTGGGTCTGCGTGCCTGGTGCCAGTGCAGCCCCTGCTCCCAGCCCCACGAGGCCGGGCACTGCTGGACTGTGCCAGCAGCTCCCGCCGAGCAGCATCAGCACAGCGATGCAGAGGGAGATTTATACCAGCTGCGGTTCTGGCCCCCGAGGTACCTGACCTGCTTTCCCATTGCCAACTGCATTTCAACCCATTAAAGGTCATAGGAAGTTGGGTTTATTTTTAGTTTTCCCTTTTAAGTTGCCCCGAAGCAGCGAGGACTGACGGGAGGAAGAAACATCCTCCCTCCCACCACTCCTGGGTCAGGATCCCAGGACGTCGCTGACGGACAGCCTTGCCCACCGCAAGCGGAGCAGCGTGCTGGTGGGAGCGGGCTGGCACACCTCCTGCTGCGCTCCCCGGGGAGCCCCGCTGGCCACCGCTTACCAGCAAGAGCAATTTAGCCTTGGCAAATGCTGCTGCTTTCTTATTGCCGGAGTGGCGTTATCACAAGGGCTTGTTTTTCCTTTTGTTCCTCATATTGTTTCACGGGGAAACGGAGAATCAGAGAGGTTCCTGCAGAACCCGGGGACCTCTGGGGCTGAGCGCGGTGCTCCTTGCACCGAGTGGGCTGGCCGGGGGACACGGCAGGTTTCCTCCCCGGGACCCCGCGCCTCCTTCCCCATCGTGCACCCTCCGTCCCGTGCTGCAGCCAGCCACCAGTAGTTCAGGAGCAGCCTGAGCCATGTAATTGGGAAAAATCCCTTCTTTTTACACTTCTAAGGGTAAGAAATACCGCAGAATTGCTAGCCCCATGTAGATGGCGGGTTATCTCTTTTGTAGGAAATCTCACTTTTTTCTTTTCTTTCCCCCGGTCTAAAAAAGGAATACAGACACTTAAAATAAATTCCTGGAGAACAAAACTGAGAAAACACAACGGGATTTGCATCAAAGTGTTTGGATTAATTAGCTTAAACTGAAAGCTTTCATTCTGATATCAACCCCAGCTTTATGTACAAAAAATGAAAGCAGTAAAGCTTTGCAAGTTGAAAAATCAAAATGTTCTGCCCTGAAAATATCAAAACTAGATGCTTAGCCTCACTGAGCTGCTTTGTTTCTTTTTAAAAGCAAACGGCATCAAGACCAACACCTTTACAAGCAGCTTGGTTCATTAAGAACTTCAAAAAAAAAAAAAATCTAGATCAGCATAAGCAATTAATATCTTAATCAGTTTTTCTCTTTTTCCTCCAGAGGAAAGTGTAAAACTACTAGGTGGCCAAAATTATCAAAATATTTCTTCAAATACTTTCCTCTTACTGTATGGTTGTCACGTGGAGCTTGAGCTTGAAGCTCTGAATTTGCTTGCTGGTGCTCTGAGTGTGGGATGCATTGATCCAGCCCCTTGCAGCTCGTATCGTGAATATCGAAAGGAAAAGAGATATGAAGGAGGCTGGGATTTTACAAATGTTTGTAGTCTAAACATGAACAAAACAAGTTTTTTGTGAACATTTTCCTACTGTGGGTGAAATTGAAAAATGAAAAATTGGAGATCTGGGGTGGTGTGCTCACTTTGTCATTTTTCGTTCTCCTTCCTTGTCCTGTTCATTGCTGTTTCAATGGCAAAATTGGAAAAGGGTAAAAACAGAGGCAGGGAAGAATAATAGAAGAAAACAGAGGCTAGAAGGTAGAAATGCGGGGAAACAGAGAAGTTAAAATGAAATATTTTGAAAGTTTGATTTTCTAGAGATATTTCCAAATGAAATATATTTCCTTTGGAAACCTTGCCAGTGAGAACAACTTTGACATTTTGAGCAATTTTCTCTCCCAATTTTCAATCAGCTCTACGCAATGCAGCACCTGAACGAGCCTCTGCTGCAGACCCCAGGCGGGGTTTGCCCGGTGTGTTGCCTGACCCGCAGTGTCTTTCGCGCAGAGGCAATAAAATCACCGCTGGAAATAAGCGTGGCTTCCATCGGCTGCTGGTTATCGTGGCGCACGGAGGCTGTGTTCTGCGGGTCAGCAACCGGCGCTTCCCGGGCCATGTGCTCACAGCAGTTGCTCACCGGGGGCCATAGGTGTCCTCTGGACCCGGCTGGTGTCACTCGTGTCCCCGCTGAGCCCAACTGCTGCTCAGGACGCCGGTCCCCATTTCAGAGCCTCTCCTGTTTCTCTTTGCAAGCCCAGTTCTGCAGTCCCCCAGTACTTTCCCCACCCCGTATTTATCTTATGGTGGGAACTGGCTGCTTAATGATGTTTTTACTGCTTCTCCAAGCTGTGGTGATGCAGCCGGCTTCGGTGGGGTGAGGCTGTGGAGCTGCAGGGACTCATCCTGACTCCTGCCACTGGGCTGGGTGACCTTGTGCCTCCCCGGGCCCTGCCGTGCCGTGACCCCGACCCGTGATGCAGAAAGCTGGGCTCTGCCTGTGGGCTGGGTGCAGCCGCT
The DNA here is from genome assembly GCA_013399115.1 of Anseranas semipalmata. Lineage (NCBI taxonomy): Eukaryota > Metazoa > Chordata > Aves > Anseriformes > Anseranatidae > Anseranas > Anseranas semipalmata. Next base: position 1,388,595 of record VXAA01001765.1, on the reverse strand, counting down.
GGTGTCCGGGGGCTCGGGACAGCAGGGCTGGGGGCTGGCTCCAGGACTGTTTTATGCAAGGCCTGGGGACGGGGACGCTGATGGCGCGGTAGTTGCTGCCATCTATTGGCTCTGACAATTAATAAGCTGGAGGGGAAGAGCCCCGCTGCCCGCACTGTGCACTTCTGCAGGCTTGGTAGCAATTAGCTAATGAACTTTCCTGTGAGGCTGTGGGTCTGCTGGGGGGACGCTGAGGCTGAAAAGCAGAAAAGCGTCCCATGAGGCGATGCTGAGCACAGAGGGGAAGGCAGAGGTTGGGTGCTCCTGGGCCAAGGTCCTCAGAGGTGATGCTCACCGGTCCCTGCAGCAACATCCTTCCTGGGGGAGGCTGGATGCATCCTGGTTTGCATGCTGCAGGTCTGCATCCCACCATGTCCCCGCAGCCAGTGAGCAGCCGTCTCACCAGGGTCAGCAGGAGCATCCCTGCCAGGTCGCTCCGGGCCTGAGGGGTGAGCAGGGCAGGAGCTCACTGCCCCAATGTGGGCTGCAGGTGCTTATCCGCACCCCGCACCTTGCCTGGCCATCTCCAGGGAGGTCTCGGTGTCCCCCAGAGGGTGGCAGCTCTCTACAAGCTATCTGCCATCAATTCTCCCGCATTATTGATAGGGTTAAGGCCATTTAATGCTCTGGCCAGCACAGGCCACGTCCGTGAGGTCCGTGAGGGACCTTGGAGAGGAGCCATGACCGGATGGGGCAGCAGGAAGGGTGGAGCTGGGGGACCCCTTTGCAGCAGCTCTTCCATCAGCCAGGAGAAACCAGGTGGCCAGGAGAGACCTCTCATCACCTGGGGACCTTCTGCTGGTGAGCAGGAGGAACTGGCTGCCAGCTGGGAGTGTGTCCCTGTGGGGCTGAGTCACAGCTTGGGGACACCTCGGCTGGGCCTCAAGGTGGTGCAGAGCTGAGGAGGTGGCATTGGAGTGAGGGAAAAGGAGGGCTCCAGAAGGGGCACCGGTTGCAGGGGCAGTGGAAAGGGCTCCTCTCCTGCATTTGTGGTGAAAAAAAGTGACAAGGAGAGCATATCCCAGGGGACTCTGGGGTCTGGGATGTGGGACAGACGCATCAGAAGCTCGTGACACATCTCCTCGTGTCCCCTTGCGTGGGAGCAGCGTCCTTGGGCAGGTGGAGAGCCTGGCACCGCACCCCTCATCCCTGTCACCTTGTCTCAGTGCCGGCAGGAGAGACCCGACAGGAGTCGGAGAGGAGCATCCCGAGGGTGTGCGATGTTTTCAGGAGCTGTTAGCTCACATCAGGCAGAGGACGTGAGGTCTGGGCTGCCTCTGCATCCCCGCAACCTTGGAAGAAGCTCTTCTAGAGGCAGAAAGAGGTTTTCCCTGACAGCCCCATGTCCAAAAACCGCTGTGTACCTCCCCAAAAGCAGTGGTGGTGCCAGCGGCTGCTGCAGTCACCCACACCAGGGTGCCTGAACCAAGCAGCGGAGTCACTGCTGAGGAGGGACGGTGAAGAAGGGCTGCAATGGCTGGAAGAGCTTGAAAAGGCTCCGAGTCCCGATGCCTCCAAGCCTTCCTGCAAGCCGAGCTGGAAAACACCCAAGGCGGTAGCACAGAGGTGAGCTGAGAGGCTCCTTTCAGCAACACGGTGCCAGGCAGGGGCTGCGGCCATCTTCAAAACCTCGAGCCCGGCTGGCTCTGCTCCCTCCTCCTTCCTTCCCACGCCTTATCGGTGGCCCCGCACATCCCTGGCCCCGTCCCTGCAGGCCCCCCGGGGCGGGGACACCGTACGCTGCCTTTGAAGCTGCGGGGAGAGCAGCAGGCAGGAGCGGGGAGGATGCTGTGGGTTCAAAACCAAGCAGCAAGGAGGAGACCCCAGAGCAGCAGCCCAGGCTGCCCCCGGGACCCCACGAAGGGCTTGGGCACAGAGGCGGCCGCAGCGCTGGCTGCCAGGGTGCCCCGAGCCCGCCTGACCCGGCGGCACGGCCGGGACCCACCGTCTGTTTTCTGAGAGAGCTTACTTCCTCCACCCCTGGCTGGAAACAATGCGAGCCGGGGAGAGGCGCAGGCCTCAGCATTTCTGAAAATTAAGCGCTGAGTTCAGCTCGGTTCAGCCCCAGAGCCTGTGTAACCCTTTAGCTGCGGGATGGAGCAAATCCCCCAGCCAGCAACTTCAGATTGCCGTGTGCCAGGCAGAACGGAGGATAGGAAGAGGGGTCTTGGAGGTGGAAGAAAATTCCTGAGTGAGGCCACCAGGGAGAAGAAATGTCTCACAGCCAGGCCTGCCTCCCTGCAATTCAGCAATTTGCCACCCTGGTTTTGCTGCAAAACCATTGCGTTTCCCTTATGTCCTGCATCCCTGCATGAACGCCTGTCACCCTGCGCTCCCCCCAGCTGTCAGACGCCATCCCAAGGCCACCCCATCTTGGGCACGCACGGGCACGAGCAGGGGCCCCTGGGGGCAGCCCCCGTCCCCAGCAGCCAGGTGCCGGGCTGCAGGGGCTGCGCTCGGGGCAGGTGCTTATCGCCGCTCCGTGCCCGCTTGCAGCAGGTGAAAGCAGGGAACGGGGAGCGCAAGAATGAGGAAATGTCCCCGCTGGCCCCGCTCCCTCCTGCCACGGCCGGGCCGGACTCTGTCCTCCTGCCCGGCGGCACTGCTCAGGCTGGGGGGGCTCTCAGCGGACGAGGGGAGGAAAATGCTGCTCAGCCTAACACCAAAGCAGGTCCCCCAGCCCTGTGGGAGCATCAAAACCACGGAACAGAAGCTTGTCTGACCTGAGACGAAACGTTTCATCTTGTTTGTTTGCTCTTTGCCCGACTGCCGTCAGGTGGAGGCTGACTTCCTTTTTCTTTCAGGTTCATTTTTAGATAACAAAGTGAAAAGCGAGGAGGCTTCGTTTTGAACCCGCCAAGGAATGGTCAACTTCTGAGCGCTCCCAGAAGGAAACAGGAATACTGGAAAAGATAGTTAACTCTTTCATTGTTTTCAAAAGAAAGAAAGAAAGAAAAAAAAAACTATTTTTTTCTGCTAGCCCTGTTTGCCTGGGCGCACAAATACTGCTGGGTCCACAGATCTCTTGTTATGTGTCTGCACTCGCGGTTTGTCCGAAAAGCGGGGATTTTCCGAGCCGAGCGCCTGTGCTGCTCCCTGGGCTGCCCGACCGTGCCGCGGGCACAGCCTGTCCCCGGGCAGCCGGCGGGCAGCAAGGACGGGAAGTCCCCAGCCTCAAGGACGCAGCGCCCGAGCAGGGGACAGGTGAGAGCCGGGAGGGGCCGGTGGTGCAGGGCCACGCGTAGAGCAGGACAGAGCCCGGCAAACACAGCCTGGTGCGGGCCCAGCCTCCCCGGCGCTTGTTTACCGGCGAGGCTTCCCCTCGGGAGCCAGCGCCCTGCCGGCGTGCCGGGCTGTTTACAGCAGGGTAACTCGCTGACCTCCGCCTGGGAGGCTCTGCTGGGAACCGGAGGCTCCCGAGGTGATAAGCCGTGCGGGGAATATATTCCTTTCCTCGTGCGAGGGAGCGGCGGCGCTGGGCACGCTCGCCTGCCCGGCGGGCACGTCTGCACGTCCGCGCACACGCGCCAGTGGGGCCGGCAGCGCTTGGGGACCTGGCTCGGAGGGGTGGGAGCAGCGTGGCCCTCCAGGCTTCTCCAGGAGGACGGTGGTGCCGGGGCCCAGCAGGTCAGTACAGCCGCTCGCACCGCCCCAGCAGGTCAGTACAGCCGCTAGTACAGCCGCTTGCACCGCCGCGCCCCGGTGCCTGTTGCATGCCTGCGCTGGCCGGCCCCAGCTGAGCAAACAGGGCTGGGAAGTGGTGCTTGCGGGTGCTGGGAGCAGACCAGCGCGAGGAGACGGCCGCGGAGATCCAGGTCGGGGCAGAGAGCTGGGGGTTTCGGTCCCGGTGGAGTTTGAGGCTCGGCTACGGTGGTGATGAGCACACCGGGGAGGGATAGGTTTGTTTTCGGTCCTCTGTACGCAGGAACTTGTGTGAGAATGAAAGGAGAAATCACACCAGCAGACACTACATTTAGCAAAGAGAATTTTGTCCCAGGAAGGGTGCGGCTGCGAGACAGCCCCTAGAGCAGCGGGGTCTGCAGGCTGCGTCCCTGGGCAAGGGGTACCCGGGCAGCCCCTGCCGCCTGTTTCGTGCCCTGCGGAGGGAAGTGGGGCTGGCGGCGGGGGCTGCGCAGGGAGCAGAGGCCCCAGGGAGCTGGCAGTGGTGACCGTGCCCCCCCAGGCGGGGGCTGTGCCAGCGGGGACCCCAGGACATCACTTCTGTAGGACAGGGCTCTCCCATGGAGGCCAGGATGAGATCAGCGGCAGCAGCAATGGGGGCTTTCCAGGGGTACTGGTGCTGCTGAGGGCACAGGGGGAGTGGAACGGGAGGGGGTTGGGTTGCTGGCCAACAGGAAAATTACATTTCAGGTCACAGAGGAGGTCGATACCTTCACCTGTGGGGGGTGGGTTTGGTCGTTGTGTTATCTAGGTAAACTTAAAAACAAAAAGAAACTTGAAAACAACAAATGGAGACATTTTTGTTTGAAATGAAACATAACCTTCTGTTGATTTTTTTAAAAATAAATATTTTCCCCTGCATAGAAGAATTTGACGCTAATTTATAAACACATATTGCTAAAACAAACAGTATCCTGAGTGAAGCAAGAAGTTTGTGAGAAAAAGTCTGCCCTGCTCCAGCCCTGACCGCTTTGACAAGGCGGGCCCAAGCCAGCAGCATCTTTCCTGTGCGGATGTGCCCGATGGCATCGCAGAACTGCGGGCTGTGCGCGCTGAGCGTGGGCAGGCTGGGACCCACGCCGGGATCTGAACTCCCCCTCCGGTCCCCAGATCTTCAGAGCATCCCTAGGTCGACTGGGGGAGTTTTCTAAATCCGGAGCTTTCCAAGGCTGTGTGCAGCAGGAGCAGGCAGTGTCCTTGCCGGAGGCAGAGCCTGTCCCAGCCGCTCACCTTCGCGCCGGTTCCCTCCGCTGTGTGGCTTTGTGGGGCTGCAGGGGAAGGATCGGTTCAATTTTAGCATGCCGGGAAACAGCAGCAGCGCTTTGCACCCTCACATCAAGGGCTGCAGCAAGGAGGGTGAGGAGGACAGTCCCTACCCCAGGCAACCCCAACATTTTGACATCTGGGAGAGCCAGCAAGTGCTCCTGGAGCACACCACAGCAAGCAGGTCACTGCTGTGTGGCACTGGCATCTGCTGACTGCCGAAGTGAAGGTGCATCCCTAAAAGACCTCCCTGCCTGTGACTTCTCTCCCTAGACCTCATTTTGTTGTTTTTCTTTTTGTGCAGGGGCTGTGTTGACCTTCCCCAGAGGTGCTCTGCAGACATCTGCCACCCGTAGCGCACTGAGGCCACCCAGCGGGTCCTGGGTCCTGCTCCCAGAGGCTGGGCAAGGTCAGAGCGTGTGAGCAGAGAGGGAGCCAGAGTCCATCCAGGCAGCCCCGAGATCCTGCGCAGCCACCGAATCACTCCCTCCTGGTGTTTATGGCTGGAGTTCAAACGGTTCTTCTGACCTCAGAGATGAGATGAGCCCTGCTAGCCTCGCACGTGCCGGCTGTTTGTGCTGCAGAGGCTGGTGGCTTGTTCGGTAGCTCTGCCCCGCTGAGGTCTGCGTGGTGCCGGCTGCCCTTGCTGTGCAGCGGGGCGAGCGCGGCCACCGGCTGGACCAGGCGGGCAGGTGGCACGGGAGCGGATGGAGGATGCTGGAGGAGCCCGGGCGGGCTGTCCCGGCAGGTGAGGCGGTGCTCGCAGCGGTGCCAGGAGCGAGCTTGCTTTGGACGGGGGGGAGATCAGGGCTGCAGCTCTCCGGAGAGGCCAGCTTGAAGCTTGGCGGACCTGGGGCTCCCCGTGCTGCGGCGGCTGGCGGGAGGAATGAGAGGAATGTGCCACGTGGGCCTGGCGACGGGCGCCCAAAGGCGAGGGCGAGAGCAGAGCCCGGGGCAACGGCAGGGCAGCAATGCCAGCCGGGGAGATGTGCCCGGCCCCCGCCTTGCCGGCAGATACGGCCCGCTCAAAAGGCACATTGTGCATTGTGGCTGGGGCCGAGCTGCGGTGGGGCCGGCGGTGAGCAGCTCGCTCCCCCCGCCAGCGTAGCAGCAGCCCGGCGGATCGGGGCTGGCGGCAATGCTGCACACATGGGCTGCTGCTTGGGGGCCCCTTGGCACCAGGACCTGTCCCTGGGGTGCACAGGTAAGCTATCATCCGTGGGGAGGCCGCAGCCCGGCTCTGTCCAAATGGGGCTGTGGGACCCGGGGCTGCCGGGGCTGCTGGGGAGACCCCAGCGCTGAGCTCTCTTTGCTTGCTTGCTCCTCCCGAAGGCCACCGGCGTCCCCTCCCTCTGCTGGGCACTTTCTGGTTCACTCGGTTTGGGTGGCAAGGCAGGACATTTTGGCCAGGGAGGGGAGAGAATGACTCGGGGGGTTGCTTTATTCCCATGCTGTTGGCTTTTCAGGAACCCCCTCACCCCATCCTGCTGTCACCGCTGCCCAGGAGCACCCCGAGCACTGTGAGGCTTGCAGAGCCCTGGGGTGCTGGAGCAGGGAGGCAGTGCAGGGCCAGCAGCTGTGGCCATGTGCCCCCGGTAGAGCCGGGCCAGTGGGTGACAGGAGCGCAGCTGGAGAGCCTGGGACCTGCGCTCGGCTCTGGGCTGGGACTGCTTCCTGCCCTGCGTTACAAAACATTTCAGCACCGGGGAGGTAAATGAGTCACTGGCACGACTGGGAACAATTCCCCACCAGCAGTTTCAATTGGTCTCTTGAAAGAGCTCCCAGTTCCCTTTCTGAGACTGGCCCAAACAAAAATAAACACTGAAGCAACGAGCACAGCCATGAGCAAACCCACTTCTCTTGCCCAAGGAAGCTCTGTCCCCCGTCCATTTGCCCAGCTCTGCAGGGACCTGCCAGCACGCTTGGCCACGCCGCTGGCAGTGCCAGCATGAGCGGTGCCCCACCTGCCCCCTCCCCTGCCACGGCCGCCCCTGAGTCGCAAGGAGACCCCTTGTGCCGGGAGCATCCCGCTGGGGGTCCGAACGCCTCTCCCCACCGCCCCTCTTCCCCAGGCGAAGAGTGTGAGTCCTGCTGCCCCCGCTCGCCCCTGCTCCTGCCCCGCTGGGACCGCCTGCAGCACGCCGCAACCGAGCGCCGGGGACAATGGTGGCAGGAGAAGACCATGGCATCAGGTACCCGTCCCCGGGGAAGGGGACATCAGCCTGCCGAGCCCAGCGGACCCCGCCAGGGACTGCGGGTGTGCAGGGAGCAGAGGAAGGGAGGGACGCGGGAAGCGAGTGCAGCCCAGCCCAGCAGCAGCCAGCTCTGTTTCAGCTCTGCCTCTGGCTCCTTTCGCTTCCTGGTCTCCGTTTCCCCCGTGTGTCAGAGGGGATGGAGTTCCTGGATGGAGTCCTTTGTGTTCAAATCTGCTGTTGAGAAATGTAGAGGCTTTCTTTCAAAGAAAAGCCCATTTATTGCATGTCCAGCCTCGGGCCATTCTTTTCTGCTGCTAACTATAAATAAGGATTATAATTCTATGTGCAAATAACAGTTTGTTTGACTGACTAGCAAAGCTGGCTAAATAATAAGAACTATAGAGTATGGTTATGGTCACAAAAGTGACTTAGAAAAGCCACTACACTGTTCCAGCTCCAGATCTCCGGGTACATGTTTGTCTTGCGAGTCCTATCTGATTACTGACAAAAATTGGTTTTTAATCTTGTTATCCTTCCACAGCCAATACATCTGTGGAAGAGCAAGCTGGATTTTTATGTGCCTCAGCCATCATTAACATAATTACCAGCTAAAGTTTCCACTCCTGAATCCTTTATGGCAATAGTTGACAATATGTGAAGCAGAGAGAATTCAGCTTGGATTTCAGACCCCAACCAGACCAGGCAGGGGAGAAAATCTTATTTGACTATCAAATTGGTGAGCAAAGAGTTTTGCAAGTCTTTGGCTCTCCGTGCTGGGGAAATGTTCTCACTCTGAGCTCTCCTCCAAAAGACCTCTCTGTCCTCTCTGAGGATCTGCAGTGTGGCCCACGGGCTTTGCTTTCAGGTGGCATGGTTAGGCAGAATACCCTAGATTCCACTACAGAACCTGACGGCAGCTCTTCTGTGTCCCTGTGTAGGTAAGGCTGGGGCATCAGAGCCAAGCAGCCCAGCTACCGAGGCAGCAGAAGGCTTGCCAGACACCTCGGTGCTGCTGGCCATCGGGGAGGGCTTTCCACCAGGTAAGATGCTGCCTTTGGCATCACCCAGATTTCCAGTGGCTGAATGTACCGGGGTCTGGCACCGTGGCTAACCAAGCCCTGTCAGCCCTTGAGTTTCTCATCTTTGTGGGAGGGGGAGGGTGGGATCTGTTCGTGTGGCCTGAGCACGGCAGCCCGGCTGGACGCCCTGCTCAGTGCAATGGAGGCAGCTCCATCAGTGGCATGGCCTGGAGCTCCTTCTCCCCTTAACCCTGCACATTTCCTTCCCAAGAGATTTCACTCTTCTTCTCCGTTGAGAGCCGCTCCTCCCGGTGCCTCAATTCCCAGCTCCAGGAAGCAGCCAGAAAGAAGCTGTGGGCCCTGGAGAGCGACGACAGAGACGCCTGTGCCCTGTTCAAGGTAGGAGCCCCAGCACGGCAGGGCAGAGCATGCTGCTGGGAGGCTCCTGATGGGATGCGTGGTGGGACACTGAACCGGGCTGAGAAGGAGAAGTTCCTCCAGGGGGTGGTCCTGCATACAGGGACTGTGCAGGGGACTAGAACGATGCGGGAAAGGAAACGTTGATGGATGAGAGGTAAATCCAAAGCTGAGCCTCGTGTCTGGAACCTCATATCGGAGGCACTGAGCTGCCTGAGGGGTCATGCAGGTAGCACTGCGGTGAGTGCTGAACGGCCGAATAGCCGGCATTGCACAGGGCTGGGGTCACCACAGCTGTGATCCAGACTCAGGTCCCCGGTGGGGGTGGCATCTCTGGAGATTGGCAGAGGTTCTCTGAGTGTTGTGCTTCATAAAGAAAAATCACTGCAGGTATCCAGACGTTCACTGCCCTGAACAATCCTTCCCTGCTGGTTTTCAAGGCCCTGGCCCCTGAGGGCACCCTGCAGAGCTGCCCAGAGGACCTGGCACAGTGCAGAAATGCTAACGCCAGCACCAGGGAGAGGAGAGCTGCTCCCCCGAGGCACAGTTACTGCTCTCAGTCTTGGAGCTGCAGTTTGGAAATTGTGCCTGTCCTGACTGAACGTTAACCCATGCATGAAAGGTTCAGGTGTCTGGATTTCAAAAGCACAGTAGTTCTGGTGTGTGCAGCAGAGGAAAGGATTGGGGGAGGAGAATGAGCTCCTTTGGCCTCCCACTGCTGCACCGTGAGGGGCTGTCACTGCAGATATCCCACCCCTCTTGACTGAAGGTCCCAGCTGGCTGGACCCCACCAACAACTTCAAACAATGACCTCGCACAGCTTCAGTCTCGACTGTGGTAGTAAATGAGTGCCTACTCCTGTCCTGGGGTCAGGTTTTATTGCCACGCTGCCAGGAGAACCCCTGTCAGACTCCCAGCACCATCCTTTAATTTTGCTTTCTCTTGTCCATGTAGGAGCTGTCGGCCAGGTTGGTCTGTATACAACCACAGGAAGATCGGTTCCTCCTCACCTTCAAAACCCTAGAAGAAGTCTGGAAGTTTTCCACCTATCTAACTTTAGGTAATGTTTTCAAGGTGTAGGTGATCCAGATAGACAGTGTGAGAAGCATTTTTGGAGAAGGTATTCTGTGACACCAAAAAAAAGTAAAGTAACAGGGAGAACAGCTTAAAGAGGAAGGGATATTAGTTAGAAGACCTTGGTATTCATGTACAGCTTTATGAAACTGCTGTCTGGATGAGTGAAAAAGATCCAGGAGGTTTCCTTTTGGGTAATTCCCCTATTGCACCTGGTGGGGATGGAGACAGAATTGGAGATTGTTACCTTACAGCATGGTTGCAGATGGCAGACTGGGAGACATCAGAAGAGCAGTTCATGCTGTCCAGCAAAGGAGGGTGCTCACACTGCTTTCCCTCTTTGCTTCTTAGGCTATGTGGGCAGCTGCTTGGAGCAGCTTCTCTTTGACCAGGAGTACTGGCTAAACTGTGCTCTGATGGAGGACACAGAGATCAGAGTTACCATGGATGAAGATCGCTTGGCCACCATATATCTGGGTCTGCTACTGCAGGAAGGTGAGCAGGGACTGCAAAAGCATCTCAGCAGGACTGTGGTGTAGCCCTCTTCTGGGGTCTGTCTTGCACTGATGCTGTTGACCTGGCCATGACTCTTTCTATCTGCAGGTAACTTTTTTTCCAGAGCAGTGCCCAGCGTCTGCCAGCCAGAGGGGGAGGGAGAGGAAGGCCTGCGGCTCTGCAGGAATGAGCTGATCCATGTGAAGAACATTGGAGAGGATTCCAAGTGGGAAGGGATGTCCTTACTGACAGGTCAACGAGGCCTGGTGCCTGTGGCAGCTCTAGAGCCGATACCTCACCCATTTTACCAGTAAGTAGATGGGCAATTAATGGTGCTTAAGCCAAGATTCATTCCTGGCTCTGATGCACTAAGTCAGGAGTGAGGAACTGCTTTTACCTCTGGCACTGGGCAAGAGCCAGATAATTTTGTGAGAATAAATATGCACAGAGACAACCACTGGAACTGGTTCAGGTCCTGTAGTGGGACAGAGCAAGGGCATAGTTCTGATATCATTCTTGTATAATATTGATTTAGGCAATACATGGGATTATTTGTGATTTACAGGTGAGTAACTGGAACAAAAAACAGCCTGCCTTAGGTAATGCCAGTCAAAATGGGGCCTGATGTTGGACACCTGGCTGAGCCTCAAAGGCAGGCACAGATCGTCTCGTACGCACCCAGAGAAATCCTCCTTACGGGCTGGTGGAGCCGTCCTGTTCTTACCCCATGGTGTGAGGCTGCAGTTGTGAGGTGCAAACTGCCCTCCGCGCCCAGTAACACCATTGCAAGGGATTTCTGGGCTGGCTGTGCTGTCCATGCCCCACCGCAGCTCCAGTGCTGGCGGGGGACAGAACATCTGTCCTGCTTGTGTGACACTGTCTCTGGTGGTGGCCTGAGGACTGCTCAGGGAGGACCAGCGTGGTTCTCTTTTGCCTTGCAGGTGGTTCCTGAAGAATTATGCTGTGAGTTTTAGCATCTCCCAGGAGATCAGTGGGACAACCTCTCAGCCGATTGGTGAGTGATACCTACGTAACATGGCTGCCCTTCCCAGGGATGGGCATGGCTCTTGAAGACCTGGGTTTGGCCAAAAATGCAAAGGGTCCATCTCTTGTTCTCACAATGACACTCCGTTGCAAGGTGTTGCATCTTCAGACTTCTCTGAGTGGAGAACAGACCTTTAAAATTGCAGGTACTTAGAAGGGTGACCTGAAGAGCACAGAGTACAGGGAGTTGCAGGTGGCATCTCTCTGCCCTTGGGATTTCTGTTCTGCTGCAAATTTGTCTCTCCTTTAATTCTTTCAGGACTGAAGTTTGAAACAGTTAGGCTCCCACCAGTCTGTACACAAAACCTGTGCCCATCATTCTCCCATTAGCCCCGTGCCATTCCTGGTGAGACAAGGGCACTGTTCAGAGCATGGTGGGTGCGGAAGGTGGGACTTTGTCATGTAGTGTGATGGACGTTTGCACTGCTAAAGATTTCACTCCTAGCAGACAGTTGAGACGGTCCAGCTTCTGTGAAGCTCCAGCAACTTTATTTTTCCAGCCACCTTCCATACTGCAACTCCCAGAGGTTTCAGTCTTTGTCTCTGTGCAGTTTTACCCATGCCTCCCATATGTTTTATCAAAATACTTTTGGCAAGAAGAAACTGCAGAGGTCTGAGTCTGAGAGCACAATAAATCTCAGGGGACAAAGAGACAGCCTTCTCAAGTTGAAATCATGGTCTCCTTGCCGAAGTCTTTTCTAGCAAGGAAGTTTTTACATGGGCCTCTCACTGAAGTGCAGTTGTTTGCCTTTGTTTCCCAGTCAAAGGCAGGTGCACAGCCCCAGAGGACCACAAAGGAGCAGCATGGGATGAACTGAGTTTCTCCAAGGGGGACAGCATAGAAATCATCGGCTTCCTCATTCCAGGACTCCCGTGGTTTGTGGGCAAATCCCTAAGCAGTGGGAACATCGGCTTTGTCCCAGCACAATACATAAATGCCAAGGCCTGTGAACCTTTGTAAGTTTACTGCTGCTATCTAGATGAATTTAAAGTCAGGTGGAAAGGAAGGGAAGACTCCGAGTCCCAGCTCAAGGCTAGGTGAGAGTCCAGAGCAGGTAATTTGCTTTGCAAGGATTTCATAGAGGATCCATTTGAGGTCTGTCCAGAAGCCTTGGCCAGGCTCTTCTGCCAACAGGCCGCAGGAGTCTCTGCCCAGACAAAGCAATCATATTTCACTTGCCTCAGGTGATTCTTAGAAAGGAACAGATCCGGCCCTGGGCTAGAGCTGGCTTTATGCTAAGGCAACCCAGGATATCTGTGTACCAGATGAGCTGGCTTCACAGTTTCACCTAGAAATGTTCTTAACTTAGTAGCTTTTTTCTGAGGGGCTGTGAGTCTGGCAAGGGTGGGGAGAGTGATCACTGCTGAGAAAACCAAATCCTGCTTTGCCTGCCTTCTGTGGGATGCCAAGGCAGAACAACCACTGGCACAGTTCCTCACTGAGCAGAACTGAACGCCCTGCTATGGACAAGGACAAGAGTTACCTGGGGAGGGAGGGTGACAACTCCACTCTTGAGATCCGGCAGTTGCTGGCTTAAAGATAGCTCCAGTTCAATACCCATCCAAAAAGGCTTCTCCTGCAAGACTCTGTGTGGGAGGATGGGGTTCTTAAGCTGTTGCTAGGTCTGTTAGCATCTGTTGGGCTTTCCTGGGTCAGATTCACTCAAGATAAGTCTTAGGCAGTTTCCTCTGACACTACAGAGCAACAGAGAGGAGATCAGATGATGTCCTGGCCTCAGAAAGAGCTTCTAGAGAGAAAAAAGACCAATAGGTTACTCCCTCTGGCACTCATCAGTTTCTCCATGGAGGAGCTGGATCCGAGAGCCCTGATGGGGAAGGTGTCCAGACTCCAGTATCCATCCGCAGCAGAGCTTTTCTGGTGGGAGGAAGAGGAGGGATGGGAAGGCCCATCTCCATCCCACCGGATAGCCGTAGTGTCAGGGGACGGCCAGGCACTGACTGTTTTTCCCTGGTGTCTGCCTCAACCTAGGGGAAAGGGCTTGGTGTTTCTGAGCGAAGAGGAAAAATTCTCCCTCCTGCGCATCCCCTGCAATGGTGGCGAGCAGCACTTTGCCACCCTCCTCAGTGACCTGGCACGCACTGACATCACCTCTGTGTACCGGCTGGGTGAGTTTCCCTCCTTACATGCCTAGCCCCGTTGATCCCCTTGGAGAGCAGCCCTGAGCCGTGCCTAGAGAGCTCTGCAGGGGCTGAGAGCCTCCAGGCCCTCTGCTCAGCCTGGCCATGGATGCTGCAGATACCCCCAAGAACTGGGCCCTGCCACACTGCAGTTTGCGGGAGTCTTTGCTTCCAGGGCTGCTCCTTGGCTGTGGTTCACCCTAGCAGATGCTGATCTCGACTGATCCTGGCTGTCAGTGCTTGCCTACAGCAGGTCTCCTGCTGTTGTCTGACCTTTGGGTGCAGATCGAGGGGGCTGCAAAGTGGCAGGTGACATTGTCTCTGAGCCCACAGCAGGAGCTGGGAGGCCAGGGTTCCTGGGTGCTCTTCTCTGTGCTTGCTGTGTGGCTTTCGGACCACAGCTAACCTCTCTCTGTTTCCTGCCTTCTCACTACCTAGAAACATGATATGGTCATGCAGGGCTGAGCCTGGGGTCCCCTGGGGTTCAGGGCACCTCCCAGAGCAGTCAGCTCAGGTGCAATGAGCCTGGGGTGGAGCCTCTCAGAAATACATACAAATCTGAAACCTCCGAGTAGTCACAGCAAGGCTCTGAAGAGAGACGGAGCTGCTAAAACCCTACCTGTGGAAAGTAAGACCTGCTTATTCCCAGGTAACTGTAGAGTTACCAGTGCTTGCCCCACCACCAGGTGAAAGCTGTTCTCCATGGTCTTGCACGAAGCCAAACCCCAGCCGACAGAGGGGTTGGGGTTGAAACTGCAGCTGCACGTGGTGTCTGTGGCCAGAAGTGAGCCTGCTCTCCCAAATACGGGTCTGGAGTTTAGCAGAGCAGCAGGAGATCTCTGTAAGGTTTGAGTGCTGTGTCTGCATGCTAACGTTGACTGAGCCTTTAGGCTTTTTGTTTCTATTTGTCTCTTTGTGTAGATGGTTTTGAACCCACAGCCATGTTCCCGAAAGTGCCATCAGGTGAGTGTGTGGAGGATGCTTTTATAACGATGTCAGAGGGTGAATTTTGACATGGGGAAACATTCCACTGTGGTTTGCCTGCCCTCTTCCAGAGGCTGTTCTCCATGGCTGTAAGGATATCCAGCTGCTCCAGTCTTGGGAGGAAATAAACGGCTTGGCTACAGCTAGCACCTCTGAGCAGTCTAGCCCAGGGAGTGAATCAGTCTCTGCTACATTGGAAGATGTTCTCCTGGACAAGCTGGATGATTTTGATGATCCCAAGTTCTTTATTGACCTGAATGCTGGACACATGGAAGATGCTGATGTCTTCGACCCCATATTGACCTTCCTTAACCAAGATAGTTATGTGGCCAGTTTTCAAAGCCTCTATGATATCAGTTTTTCCTTTCTCAACTCCACTTTTTATGGTTTCTCTGATGAGGATGAACTGATCCTGTACCTTGAGATGTCCAGGAACTGGGCTAAGAGGACTCATTCGATTTGGGCTCATGTCAGACTCTGTTTCCTCTTGGGTAAGCTCTGTATCAAAAAGCTCAAGTTCTCCCAGGCTCGAGTCTATTTCGAGGAAGCCCTGAGCACCCTGGACAGGGGTTTTGGGGACCTGCACCTTCTGGCTGCCTTGCACGTGAACCTTGCTTCCATCTACTTGAAACAGAACATGAAGAACAAGTTTTCCTCCTTGCTGGGAAAAATGGTGACCTTGCTTGTCTGCTTGCCTAGCCGCTCTTTCAGCTCTGAGAATGAGCTGGAAGTCATGATGTACGTCCTGAGGGAAGCCATTGCAGTGGGTAATGCTCCCTTGGAGGCACGGGTCTGCTTCCTTATTGTCAAACTCTTCCTACAGCTGGGAAAAAACGATGAAGTGCTGCCCTTTACCGAGCATCTTCAATGTCTCACCACCACTTTACTCAGCCCGGACACGAGGGCTGTGCCACTGGATGCCACCCCCATCTTGAGCTATCTGTATGACAAGAAGTACTTGCCAAACATTGCACTGGCCTCTGCCAGGTTGTTTATTCCCAGTGGCATCAAGGGGGCACCAACACCCATTTGGAGAGCTGGCTTCATCCTCCAAAGTACTTCCAGGCTCCTGGGAAGGCAACTGGAGAGGAGCAGCATCCCAGCACTGGCTTGTTTCTATCTCAAGCAGGCACTACATTTCTCTTGTGAGAGCAGGGCTGTGCCCACCCAGAGGACTCTGTGCACCATCTTGTCCCGGATGTACCTCCAGCATGGCATGTTGGACGGGGCGGTTTGTTATGCGGCCAAGGCCGTAGCCTTCAGCAGGCTGATGGGTGAGGAGGAGGCTTTTGAGTCTTCCCTCTCTCTGGGGTGGATGTACCTCCTGAACAGCCAGCCGGGCCCGGCCGCAGAGATCATGGGGCAGCTGCTGCGTTCCCTGCATGGGACAGACAGCGTGACGCAGAGGGGAGCCGTGCACAATCTCCTGGCCATTGCCCTCAGAGGAGAAGGGCAGGTGCAGAAGGCTGCGGAGAACTACCTCCAGGCCCTACACAGAGCCAAGGAGACCGGGAACAAGAGGAACCAGGCTATCGCCCTGGCCAACCTGGGGCAGCTGAGCCTCTCGCGCGGAGCGAGCCAGCTGTCTGAGCTCTACCTGCTGCAGTCCGCTCGGCTCTACGCTGAGCTGCAGGGCTGCGAAGACCTGGAGATGGAGTCGGTGCGGGTGCTGCTGTGGCTGGCGCAGGCCATGGTGAACAGGCAGAGGATGGAAGATGGCAAACTCTGTTATGAACTGGCGCTGGTTTTTGCCCTGAAGTGGCATAACGTGAGGAGTGAGTACAACTTTGCTGGCAGGAACTGGGGCAGTGCTCACCGCGGTGCAGCACCTGTAAGGTCCCTAACACAGCCCTTTGAGCTGTCCCTTTCCCTTCCCTCTGCCATGCAGGTCAACTTCACATCACCGAGGCTCTCTGCCATTTCTACAGCAAAGTGTCCCCCAATCTGCAGGCCTGCATTACCTACCACGAGCACTGGGTATCTTTGGCACAGCAGCTCCAGGACAGAGAGATGGAAGGCAATGTTCGGCAGACCCTCAGCCAGCTCTACCAGGGTTTGGACACCTCCGAGTAAGTCCTGTCTGTGGCTGTTTCCAGCGTAGATGCTGTTAGAGCAGTGTCTCTGCTCACCCTGCATGAGAGCAGCACCCTTTCTGAGGTGTCTGGAGCAAAAGTCCCTGGGGAGAGGTGGGGACGGTGTGTGGCAGCTCCTGCTGCCCCACTCGAAGGCCAGTGGCTGGTGGACTGCTGAGGTTTGTGAGCTGTCCCCGTGTGGTGAAGAGGGGAACAGTTCAATGTCAGCCAGGACATGGTGAGAGCCGGGCAAATACCAGGCTGCTAGCTAGGGTGGAACTGGGGCTCGGCCAAACACAGTTTTCCAGAGAGACATCCAGCCTTCTTCAGAGGGGACCCAGTGACAGGGAATTCATCACTTCCTTTGGAGGCTTATTTCAGTGATTAATCACTGTTCACTGGTAAAAATAGACTCCTTATCTGTTATTTAAATAAGCATGGCTTCAGCCTCCAGCCGCTGAGTCTGCCCTTCCTATCTCTGCTGGAATATTTTCCCCAGGGATGCACTTAAGACCTTGCGTCAGCTCACCTTTCAATCTCCCTCTTGACACATGCAGGTGACTGATTTGATTAGGCAGAAGGGGAGAGAAAGACTTGGACAGACCACAGACTTTCTTCCGTTTCTGAAAGTAAATGTGTCAAGTAGTGGAGATGTAGCTCCCATGTCCCAGAAGGACAAGTGGGCAGGGGCTGTCGTTAAGTTGGATGTTAACCTTCCCATGCTAGGTCATAGTGAGTTCAGAGGGAAGGAATTTAGGAAGCAGCCGCCTGTCATGTGAGCGGTGCTATTTAAAATCACAAAGCATCCCACTCCCTGGGCTGGAAGGACAGCTGGAGCACCGGCACCAGCAGGCGAGACACCAAGCAAGCAAACATGCCCTGGGCACTGCCCGGCGCTCCCTTGGCCACAGATGCCTTCTGCAGGCAGCATGTCCAGCCCGCTGCCTCGTCCTGCTGCTTGTCCCCTTGTCCTCTAGTGACAGGGGGCTTGGGAAGGGGCTATCAGGCCTTGCACATGTGGCCATAGATCTGCCTTTTTGGATGCACCAAGGGGCAAACAGTAGGCAGAGATGTGGATCTGGGTTCCAGATGCTGTTTGGGAAACGAAGGCACAAGTGTTCCCAGCCTGCACTCCTGTGTGTAGCTGGGAGCGACTTTGGGGCTTGGTGTAGGGGACAAATAGGGTTTGCAGATGAGCCGGACAAAACCTGCTTCAGCTGAAATGGGGAGCAGCCAGCTGGGAGCAGCTCTCCTGGGGCCGTGCTGAGCACTGGGGTCCCAGCCTGGCCTGAGTTGACAGATGACACACATACATGCACTAACGTATGCAGACTCCTGCCATTTTGCCAGGACACGTTGCTAAGAGCTGTGGCTGTCCGTTTGTCTCTAACCTGTGGCAACTGTGGGAGGAGAAGACAGCATTGCTCGTGGGGAGGCGTTGTGGTAGCTCTGAGGCTGGTTGCTGGTGTCCTGTGATTTCTCTGTAATGGCTTTCTGCCTGTTACTGTCTCAGGGCTTTGAGACAATCCCTGGACTGCACCAAGCAGAGTCTAAGGATCTTCATTGACCTTGAGGAGACTGGCAAAGCAGCAGAGGCCTGGCTGCAGGCAGGAAGGCTCTACTATCTTATGCAGGAGGATGAGCTGGTGGAAATGTACTTTCAGGTATGGGGGAGGTGTCTGGTGCAGTCCCATTCCCACCCTGGCTAGGTGCACTCCCATCAGAACTGTGTGGCTCAGTCAGAGCCATTTGGGGCTGCAAGACTCAGAAGGGAAAGTTTTCTCGTGAGCAGTAGAAACCTGCTGCTGCAAGGAAGAGCTGTTCCCTTAGCACTCGTGCACTATCTGGCATTAATTTTCCTATCTTTCCTTCCATACACTGGGTTTAGAGGATTCTTGGGTGAAAGTAAGTCAATTTATTGAGTCAGAAAGTGATGTGGGAGTGCCAAAGGAAGCTGGAGGTGCTGGGTGATCAGTTCCCATTGAAATGCACATAGATAGGGGGTGAGGTGCCAGGGAAGTGCTTGGAGACTTCTTGGAGCAGAAGACTACTGGCGTCTTTCCATCTCTAACATTATTCTATCAGCTGAACTGCAAAGAGGAAGAGCTACTCATAAAATCTTAGGGTTCTGTCATTCAGGGAGCAGCTTCTATTAAAAGATGCAGAATCCTTCCACATGCCCAAAGTAAGCAGAGCAGAAGGCTGGCTGGGTCTGCTGGCATTGCGCTGAGCTGGGGTATCCAACAAAGCACCAGCCTGAACACACATAGAGGATGCTTTGGGTCCTCACTCTGTTACCCCAGAAGCATGTCAGAGCTGGTGGGGCTGAGTGACTGAGGCACATGGTGCTGGGAACAAGGAGAGGAGCCTTTCCCATAGGGCTGCCCCTAAATCAGGGTGCTAGACACCCGAGTTACTGGTATTGGTGGGCTGCTGAGTGAGCTGGGTGACTCGAATATGTGGCCTGGCCTCAGCCAGTTTCCTAGCGGTCACAAGGGAGTGCTGAGGCCCATAACAAAGAGCCAGCATTGCCTTCCTGGCTCGTGGTTTCAGCAGGGAGGCAGGGGCTCAGGAAGGGTGACTCCCCATTAAGAAGGGCGAGTCAAGGGCAGATGTCAGCAGGGCATGTCTGCGACCCCGAGGGGGGGCCCCTTGCCACGCACGGTTATTGGCAATGATAGGTTGTAATGATGGAAGGAACAACACGTTCTGTCTGGAAGGTGGCACCAGGGTCAAGTGTGTAATTGGCACAAATATCTGTTCTTCCCAGAAGTTAGCATACCTGCCCTTGCTCCTGCTGGCACTGCCCTTTCTCTGTCCCTGCTGTCTGTTCCCCTTGTCAATCTTCACATTGGCTCCGTCACACCATAATGACAGACCAGGCCAGGGCAGCTGCTGGCTGCACCGTCCCGGCTCTAAATCCCGATGCCATGGGACGTCCCAGCTGGTCAGTCCGGCACGTTGGCCCAGCACAGGGATGGGTATCTGGCTCCTGGCTCCATCTTCACGCACATCACTTGTAAATGCAGCTCAACAGTCCCCCGCACCTGCTTGCCAACCTCTGTCCATGCTGTTAGGAGCACTGGGGCTCACGTTTAGGATGACTTGGTTTTATTTAGTCACTCCAAAGTCTATGTGCAGATGTTTCTCTCCAAGTCTCACTCCAGTTCCCCTTCCTTCTAGGCAGCCATTCAGACTGCTCTGAAATCTGAGAACTTCCCGTTGGCCATGGATCTTTATGAAAAAGCAGGTGATACCTTTTTTAATGGCAGCCGAAACAGAGATCGAGCAGTGGAGTTTTACAGGGTACTGATCCCTCCAAGCATTTCTTTCATTACGGCCCTGCTAGGTGATGCCCATGGGGAGCTGTGCCCCACGGTCGCTGCAGCACCGCGTGGCCAGGATGGGGGTATGGAGGGTGGAGAGGGACGGGGTCATTCTGAGTGTGCTGGCATGCAAACATTGCTGGGGGGACCTGGAACACAGATGTACTTTGCAAAAGCTGCAGGTCTCCCCAGAGGTCATTTGGGGAGGTGGGAACAGGGGCCTCACAGTACAGATCCTGGCAGCTTTAGGTGTGAGCTAGTTGCTCCTGGGGATGTGCTCAGTCAGAATTTGAGGCACCTAAGGAATGGCAGAGATGTGAGGCTCAGGTACTGAGGACCACACTCTGGGATATCAAGCTCATTTTTAAGGGAAAGAGGAGATTAGAACTGGGATGCCCAGAACCAGGCTGGAGCACTGAGCCACCCCATCATCTGCCTGCCTTGCCAAGTGCTTAGTCCATCCCCTGCTGCTCTGTCACCCCTCTGTGGGCAGTGCCATACCCATACCTCCAGGAACAGCCTGGACTCACTGTTTTCTCTCCCCAGGGTGGTGCAGTGCCCTTGGCCAGGAAACTAAAGGCCATTAAGACAGAGCTACGGCTGTTCAATAAGCTGGCGGAGCTGCAGATCGGGCTGCAGGGCTACGAGAAGGCACTGGAGTTTGCGACACTGGCAGCCAGGCTGAGCATCAGGGTGGGTGAGTGATGCACGCCCATGGGAATTAGTGGCAGAGGGGGTTGCTTTTCTGTGCGAGAGCAGTGTGCACGTGGAAGGGAGATGCTCCTGCTTTTGTAAGACCTCTGGACCTATTCTTATCCTAAGGGTAACATCTCTTTAAAGGCCACTTCCCTTTTTAAGCTGCATGACGGTCCCATGGGAGTGCTCTGCTGTGGCGGTGGTTGGACTGGTTGAACAGAGGGCTGTTGCTACACCGGAGCACAGGAAGTCTGATGAAGGCACAGGGCTGAATGGTTCCTCTTTGCCTGGCTCTTCCGATAAACTCACTCCTTTCCATTGCAGAAGTAGGTCTAATCGGCAAAATGCTAGCACAAGTGCCCAAGATGAAACCAGTCTTGTAATAACCCTTTTTGGCACCCAAGAAATCCCCTGGTAGAATGATATACTCCCTGGGCAATCTTTCCTGCTTTGTTATCAGCAGCCTGGTCCATGGCTCTGTTTTCTTTGGACCATCTTCAAACGCAGTGTCTCCTTATGAAAACATTTATGCCCTGGGGCTGTTGAGCAAACTCATCCCCAAGTGGCTCAGTGTGCTGGGCTAGGAACAGTTTGCGAGCATGCTGCAGTCTGACCGTATCAGCAACTCTTTTCCAGGAGATCAATTGCAAGAGCTGGTTGCATTCCACCGCCTGGCTACAGTCTACTATTTTCTGCAGATGTATGAGATGGCAGAAGATTGCTACCTGAAGACACTTGCCTTGCGCTCCCCCATGCTGCAGTGCTCTGGAGAGGCCTTGTACTACTCCAAGGTGTATTGCCACCTTGGCAACCTGACGTTGCACAAACTGAAGGTAGGAGGACACCTTCCGTGATGCTGTGTTGAGCTTTTGGGTCTTGATGGGGAGCTGGAGGTGGAGTATCACATCTGCCGGCAGAGCAGCCATGCTTGTGGACAGCTGCATCCTGTGACTCTCTGTCCTATCTGCAGCTTTAGAATATATGCACACAATGCTGGCACAACCAGGTTTTGAAGTGGGAAGGGCAGTTTGGAAAGCAGTGCTAGCACTTAGCAGTGACTGTACAGAGCCCACTTCAATGAAGTCAGGTGTCACTGGGTTCTGCCTGGAACCACTGGGCTCTGCTCCAGTGCCCTCACACCCTGTGACCTTGCATTAAACTACTTCCTAATGCCTGCCCTGTTCTTTATGGTTAGGATGAACAGGATGCAGCAGCCTACTTCCTCCTGGCCCTCGCCGCAGCAACCGAGCTGGGAGACCAGGAGCTGCAGGGCCTCATTCGCACCAAGCTGGCTGACATCCCCAGGGCCGCGCTGGGGCCCGCGGGCATGCCGGGCTGTGCCACGTACCGGCCCAGGTGGCTGAGCGAAGGAGGCCACGTCGTCTGACCGACCCATCACCAAGCCAGCGAGCGGCTCCGTGCCTCGCGCGGGTCCCCGTGCTCTCCAGAAGCAGCAGCCCAGGAGGGGTCCTGCCACCGACGGCGTTTTATCTTCTCGTCCCCAGCAGAGAAGGGACGTGGGACCCTCGTTTCGTGGGAGCGGGGCTGTGTGCCGCGGCGCTGCCGGCAGAGCGAGGACGGGGCCCGGCAGCAGGTGCCAGTGCAGCGGGGCGAGCGGCAGGTGGCACTCCGGGAGCGCGGCTGGGCGGGACGGGGACGGGGACGGGGACAGGGACAGGGACAGGGGTTCCGCCTGTCCCCACCTGGGCCCTATGGGGCAGCGCAGCCGGCAAGGGGACGCCTGTGACGCAAGCGTGTTTTAACTCGAATAGCAACTCCTTTATTTATTCCTAGCTGCTTTCTGTCCTGTGTGCTTTGCGCAGGTCTGGGGCAGAACCCGCGTCCTCTTCGGTACACAGCACCAGCACAGCTTTCGGCAGCGGGAGGCAGGGGCAGGGGCAGGGGAGCGCCCGACGCCCGGCGCGGGGGGCGGCCGGGAGGCTCCGCGCCCGGCCCCGCTCACCGCCAGGGAGCAACAGAGCCCCGCGATTGCAGCCTGGCGCTGGCCGTGCCGCTCCCCGCTCGGCGAGAACCCGGGCTTGGTGCCGGCTGAGAAGTGCGGAGCGAGGGGTGAGCGGTTCCTGAGGCTCCGACAGCCGGGGGCCGTGACACCCAGCCGGGGCTTCACGGAGAGACCCTGTTGCACGTCCCTCCATCTCGCTGACATGCTCCTCTGCTTGTAAATGCTAAACGTGGAACATTCATTTCCTCACTGCTCTTTGCAAATGCTGAGTTCATTTTCCCCTTGTAATCCCTACGAGGCATCCATCATCAGGGCAGCGAATAGTTTAGTGCTTGTTTACCAAGCGTTCCTGCGATGCCATTACAGGAACCTCAGCCCTGTGCTCGGAGGAGGCAAATCTCTGTCCCGTTTGAAATACAGCGAGCTTTTGGGGGAACCGGTCCAAGAAAATCCTCTGGCTCGCTTCACAGGGCAGCCCGTTCTGCACCCAGCAGCTTGTGCTGTCCCGTGGAGGCCAGGATCCGTGCAGCTGCATGCAGCACACCTGCGCGCAGACCTGGTCCTCAGCACTCTCCTTGGGGTCCCTGAAATGACGCCCGAGGCCACCAGGAGGCTGCTGCCCAGGCAGCCGGGTGGGACTGGCTCACCCTTCTCTCATCACGGGGGGCTTTGGTTGCCAGCGTTCGCAGGGACCGGTGCTGCACGGCCGGACAGGCTCCACGCCTGGGGGCCCAGCTGTGGGGGGCCATGCCCACACAGACCCACACCGGTGGCCAGTGGCTGTGGTGGTTCTTGTCAAAGCTAAGCCCAGTGGAGGATGAATCATGCAGAGAACATTCCCACTAAAATATCCTTTCCAGAGCCAAAACCCGAGGCCTTTCTGCTTAGCACCAGTGAGAAAAAACGGGCTTTGTTTAAACATAGAGAGTCAGTGTTTCAGCTGGTCTAAATCAGCTAACCTCTGTGGATTCAAACAGAGATGTTCTGATCTGCAGGGACTGTAGATCTGGCCCATAGTTTTTAACTGAATGTGTGCTCTCTAAATCACAGCAAATGGCTTTGTGGTGCCTGGGGGAAAAAAAGGAGATTTGCTCCTTGGGAACATCCCATAAAACATCATTTTCCCTCTCCCCCATCCACCAGCCCTCTCCCACACGCTCTGACAAAGCTGGGCTCTTTTCCTAGTGGGATGAGAGGTCAGTGTGGCCAGGGCTAATTAAGCACTATAATAATACTTGGAAATAAAGTGAAACTTGGTGTGTACCAGCTCCTGTGTCTGCGCCCAAGAGAGGGTGAGGATCCAGCATTCCCCCAGCCGTGGAGGAGCCTCCTCCTTGCCCCCCTCTCTCTGGGCAAGGAGAAGCTGATACTTTGGGGTCTTTGTGCCAGAGGAGGTCCCCACGTGATGGCTCAGGTCCCGGGGCAGCCTGGCTGGGGGTTATTGTCCTCTACCCCTCCTGGGTGTGGGGGATGTCATCCATCATTCCCAGGGCACGGGACTGGGAGCTGTCTGTCTTTTAGGCACACCATGGAGCTGCCGTGTGTAGGGAGCACAGTGACCGTGCAGGGGGTGCGCACCCCAAGGTGCTGCAGGGTGCAGAGCCTGGTCAGGGCTGTGGTGTTGCTTCACCAAAGAGGAGGCTGGAAGAGCAGGACTGTAGAGACAGAGGAGATATTTATCCTACAGGCACTGGCCACCAGTGCCTAGCCCACCTTCACCAGCACAAACGCCACTCTGAGCAAACAGAGGGAGAAACAGGGGAAAGGGAAAGGATGGATCAGGTCTCTGCATATCCCAGGTGTCGTTATTGCACTGTGGCTTGTGACTCATTTCTGAGCTGCATGTGACTGTCCACTCCGTGCCCAGTCCCGGGAGTTTTCCTTCCTCCAGTCCCTAACCAGCCGAGCTGGAAATAGCACCAGAGGGCCCATGTGCGGCAGCACGCGCCTTCACACGGCTGCTAAAAGCAGCACCTTCCCTTCCAGCATGTTCAAAGGATGAAGGGTACTGCTGGAGGAACCTCCTCACTTTGGCGCCAGCGCTTGTGCATGCAGGTGCCACCCTGCCTTTCTCTGGCCTTCCACCAGTGCCATCCTCCGGGCACCAGCACTTACCTGAGGCAAGCCCACGTAAGAGGCGAAGCTGGCACTCTGACCCCATTTTTGTTTAATGCCCCAGGGGGCTATTTAAGGCCTGGAATAAAGAGGGACTGGATTTCTTTAACATAGGTTCATTCTTGGACAGTGGAAATATCATGACAAGAATAATTTCTGGATCATCTTAGCTCTGCTGTTAGCCTCCAGAGGCATTAGAAAAAAGGAAGCACTGACAACTGCACATACAGATATGGACAGAAGTGTAGAGATAGCTAGATTTATTTGGGCTTACACAGAAACTACTCTTTCCTGCAGAAACACAACACCCAGCAGTAATAATTACTCTGAGCAGACACCTTTCATCATTCCTTCACTGTACGGTGCTGCAAATCTCCCCTGCCTGTGCTGGACAGAGAGACCTTCCTATTCCCAGCTGTACCACGCCCTGCCTTCTCCCCCTCCCTGCCTCAGGTCCCCGTGGGTTAGCTGAGGGACAGAAACCCTCTCTGAGTACTATCAAAGCCCAGCAGATGGGCCGGAAAAATGCATGCTGTTTGGGAGGGAAGTTTGAATTTTCAGTGCACAGAACCAGGGACGGGGTAGAAGCCACCTCTCCCATCCCAAGGACCCGTGCCTGGCCCTCCCTTAACCAAAATAATCAACCAAAGCTGCTACCCCTGCAGCCAACCCTGCTAGGAGCACACCATGGCTGTGCAGAGCTCTTCTGGAGCTCAGCACCCAGGTTTTGCAGCTGGAGATGCTGTCCATGGATCTTACATCACTTGTTGATCCCCATCAACCTCAGATTTTGGCAGAGGCGTGGTGCTGGCCTCCAGCACAGCCTGCTTCTACTGGGGGCTTGCTGAGGACGTGGAGGAGCAGAGCATCTCGATCAGAGCTCATCTTATCTCAGGGGCGGCTGGTCCTCTGCTGCCAGCGTCTTCCTGCGTTGCTTGGAAAAGTAATGAGAGGTTGGTAAACACCAGCTGTTCTGTTAAGCAGGGGTGGGTGAAGTATGCAAACTGGGCAATTTAGATTAAAAATCACTTATTTTCAGAGCAACCTGTGTTTTTGTTTAGTGATAATTGGGATCATAAATATGCATGCTAGGAGGTGTGTTCAAGGTTGATGCCGGGAGCCTGAGCGACAGCCAAGAGCCACTAACTGTAACTACATGTGCTTAAATAAACCTTCCTTCCTTGCGCTGCGGTAAGACGGGCAGCATGGCAGGGCAGCACACCTTTACCTGCTGAGATGGGGGCCTGTGTCTGCATTGCTGGTGTCCCCATCCTAGGAGCTTGCCATGTCCCTGAGGGAGGGGAGAAGCAAAACTGAGAAGAGAGGAGGAAGAGGGCAGCTGGGAAGTGACCGATGATGCAGACAAGGAATAGTGAGGCCAGATATAAAACACTTCCTATGGGGTGAAACATGTTTTGTGCTGAGATGGCATCAGGCATGTGTCAGCACTGGAGCTGTCATCCCTGCTGTCGCTGTTCACAGGACACCCGTATCTCCAGGCCTTACCCGTTCTGCTGCACTGCTCTCCGGTCGCCTTCTGCCCTCGTGAGCACTCTGCATCCAGCAAGACCAGCTGGAGGCCAGCACTGGATGCCATGCTGGGCCTTGCCAGGGCAAGCACCCCTCTGCAACTGGAGAGAGCAGAGAGAACAACTGACAAGCATAACACAGAAAGCACTATCCCTTCCAAGCATCCAGCTGGCAGAAGCCATGTATGCTGGTGACAAGCACACCAAGAAGGGTGACTGTCTCTCCTGGTACCAGATGGTGGGTCATCGCTCCATGTTCCTGGCCTGACCCAGCTCTGCAGGCAAATGTGATGGTGTCAGCATGTGCCAGGGCACACCAAGGTCCCAGCGACACTGCTCCCTTCATAGCTCCCCAACTCCTGCCTGTTGTCCCACCAGCTATGGCTCCCCACCAAGAGGGGAACAGGCAGGAAACCTGGCAGCGAGAGGCACCCTCACTGCCGCGCTGGAGACAAGCAGAGGAAGCCACGCAAGTGCCAACAATTCCTGTCACACTGCAGGGGAGAGGGGAGGAAAAAAAGAGTCAGGATTTGGCTGCCACAAAGCCTGTTGGGATACAGTCCAGGAATAGGGATGAATACAAAGAAATGAGCCCCTGAGCACCAGAGAGTTTTTGAGAAAAGAAGAATAAATTCTTACATAACCAGCACACAAAGGGATTTTGGTTATGGGGTGGCTTGTTATTTTTGTTTTGTCTTTTCTGCTTCCTTTCTTTTGCACCTGCTCTGACAGTGGCACGGGGGCCACACAAGAACACATGGATGTACAGGGAGCAATGGCTGTAGCATTTATGTCCCAACTCTCAAGTTTAATTCTGCCTGGGGCACCTTCAGTTCTTTGCAGCTGGTTTTCCAGTTGCAGCATGACCTTTCCCCATTGCTGTCCAAGATTTAAATCATGCTTGATCCCAAAGTATTAGTATAATATTAACCAGGTTTAAAAAATTTACTCCAATGCTTCAGGAAGGATTTGCAGAAGTTCCTAAATGCCTCCCATGCATCAGGCTTGTGCTTTTCTGAAAGCTCTCCCAGGCTTCTCCCTAACCCTTCAGCTGGGCTTTCTCATCTCATCCATCTCATGATCTGAAAAAGAAGAATAAACTGCGTGCTCTGCTGATGGCTACACCTGGGGCAGACCATGCTGGCACAACACTGAAGTGCAAGGCACCTGCAGGGACATTGTGCATCCCTCCTGGGCGACTGGGCAGCTAAACTCAGCAAGAGCATAATTGCCTTCCACCTCATCTCTGTTCTCCGAGGCTCTATCATCCATCTTATGCCTATTTTGGAAGCTATTTTGTACTCCAGAAGCTCCAGTCTTTAGGGGGTGACAGGACCTGCCTTGTACCTGGCTTCTTCTGCAGAGTAGTGTTTGTGAGTCTGTCCTGGCATCTGCCAGTCCTTTATCAGCTCGGTTTTCCTTCTGCAACCTGCTGAACTCCTAGCTAAAGTGCCTTTGTCCAGGATTGACATCTTTTTCTCTTAAATCTCCCTGACAGTTCTCAAGAAGCAGGGGCGTTTCTCCCCAGAGGCTGGCCATCTTGATAAATTAGTAGGCATCAGCACTTGCAGGTCTTTGTTTAGTATGTTTTTTTTCTCAGATTCTTTCCAAATCTGCCTTGAAAACTGGCACATAGCTACTTTTTTGATGCCATGTCCTGCTGTGCTTCCAATGTTCATCTCAGATTGGAAATCTCTTGATCTTGCTTATCTGTTGTATTTTTATGCAGGAAGAACACAATGGATAAAGAGACACTTAGGCAAGAATGTCTATTAGATATTTTACAAATCCAAATGGTCTCTGAAAGGACATCTGGTGATTTGCATTTGCTTTTGGCAGGAAGGCTATTGCCTTTGGAAGTCAGCAGGTGTCCCTTGGATGGAGCCATAGTTGCTGAAAATTTCATCTTGCTTTTGTCCAAGCTGAAATCTGCTCCTGGTTCTCCTCAAAGGCCTCAGCCAGGGCTGTGATGTGTGGTGCTTCAGCGCCTTACCCCAGAATGTCATCTGCTGTGATGCTGTCCTGCCAGCCCGGCCGGCTGCTGGCAGTTCTGTCCTTCCATGTGCACTTGATCTCAGGTTTGTGACTATCTACATCTGTCTGGTGGAGAAGAAAATGTCATATGAAGGACTGTGGGGTTGATGGGCTCCATGTCTTTGTGGGCTGCTCTTCCAACTTACACCATTCTCTCCCTTATTTTTATATTCCCTCCTACACTTTCAGTGTAGGAGATCTTCCATGGGCACATGCTGCGCTGCCTGGATCATTCCTTACTTTTGTTGGTTCCATTTCTGTAACCCCCCCTATTCCTGGAAACCCACCCGGGTGCTTTAGACTGTGTTGGTAGAGCCATGTCACATCACTTGCATTACGGCCTCCTTTGTGTTTTCTTCTGCCTGTAATGAACAAAGACTTTCTCTGAGGCTTGGTGTCACCAGGTTTGTGACTTGGCTGAAGCAGTATCGCATGCACTAACCAAAGTCCTTGACTGCATTGCTTCCCGTGGCACTGTGGGAATTTCCATCCTGCAGCTCGTGCTGTGGTTGTGCTGGCACAGACACTTCAGAGAGGCTTTGCCTGGTTGAGCTGTGCTGCCTCCACTTCCAGAGTGCTGAAGCAGTTTCTATGGAGCCCCAAATCCCCTGATGCCCCAGTTTGAGATTGATCTGCACACAGCTCCCATGCAATGCAAATGAACTAGTCTGGGCCTTTATTTCTCCCTGCAAATTTGCACTACCTGCAGTGTCACCCACGGGCATAATCCAAACCCCCAGTCATGGCTCTGACAGATTGGCTCTTTCCCTCTCTCTTCTGCTCTGCCGCCTTTAGTGTAACAATTCTTGCCATGGTGTCTGTGCAGGAACCGTATGCAAGTCATTTTCCATTGTCGTGTTTTTCTCAGCACCACCCACAGACCTTTCTTTGCAGTTATCTTTCCCTTCTGCCTTTTATCTCTGCATAGTCTCTTGGATTCGTTTCACTTTTTTCTCTGAAATTTCCTCTGCTTGACTGTGGACTATTGGCTCAGGTGCTCTGTACACTTCAGCCATAAACAATCTATTGTCTGCCAGGCTCTGGATTACACCTGTTGACGAGATGCAGGCACAAAGCCTTTCCCACGCCTACCTGTCACCTCTGCAGGGGGGGCATTGCTGGGGCCTTTCTGAGCTGCCAGCAGCTCAGCACTGCAGCCTTTGCCCATTGCAGCTTGCCACACGGCTGCCATGGCTTCCCGACCCTCTCCCAGCCAGCCTTGCTGCACTTCTGCTGTCTCTGTACTCTGGAAAATGCCCAATTGCTAAACACTTCCCGTGTTGTGTCCGAAGGCTTGGGGTTTGGGAGTTGGTGTGCTGCTGTGTGCATTGCTTTCTGGGTGACATTTGCTTGGGTTCTTTTGTTTTGCTGGATTTCTTGGCTCCAACAGCCCCTTTCCAGCCTCCTGGTGCTTTGGAACAAGTGTCAGAGGCACAGGACACTAAATACCCGGTCCTTGGATGTTTGGTTTCTCCATGGGATTGCACTGCCTGAGCCATGGGGAAGGGGAAGCATTGGGAGCTTCTCAGCAGAGGACAAGGAGATGAAGGTGCTCAGATGGCAGGGGAACTTGTGGGAAGCAACGGGAGGTGGGCACAGGAGATTTGGACCACAGGGGGTACGGAGTGGAGACGGAATAGCAAAGAGAAATGCACCTTTTGGGAAGGCTGAGCTGTTGCCAGTGCCCCCCAGCCCAGCACTGTGTGAGTGCATGTGTGCAGGGCGTTATGTGAGAGAGGAGCTCAGCATTAATTAGCAGCTCATTAATATTTCCTGCTCTCCGAGCTGGAGGCCGTTCCTCGTGCAGCCTCATAGATACAGCTCCATGCTCGCAGGCATCCTGAACCCGTCCCCTGCCAAACCACAGCTGCCATTCCTGCATGATTGAGGGAAATGAGCTCTTCCCTTTCCCTTGCCTTCAAACAAGGGCGAGAGGCCTTGGCTAACACAAAAATAAACATGAACCATGATCAGGACAAAGGCGAGTCACGGGGCCAGCTGCAGCTGTAAACAGAGCTTTCCTCCCCTCCCCGAGCACCCGGCTTTCCTGGAGGACCTGCAGCCCCTGCCAGCCCGGCTCGTCCCCCTGCCTGGCTTTGGGTGGCCTTTCCCAAGCAGCTCCCAGCTGGACCAAGTGCAGTTCTGCTGCGAGAGGAAGAGGATGACAGCAGCAGGGAAGGGGAGCTGGAGTCTCTCTTCTCTCCCAGGAGTTGTGGGGATGCTTTGCAGTGCTGCTGTGGGACGGAGGATCCCTCGGTCAGCTCTCATGCGGTGCGTGGGTGTGGTCCGCACGGAAGACCCAGTACCAGCTGCTTCCAAAGGCTGTGGGTAGCTGCCCTCGGTGTCACCCCGTGGCTGAGGCGGGGAACCTCCACTGCCCGCAGCAAGGTGCAGGAGGCTGCCTCCAGGCTGGCAGGCTCAGCGCCGCAGCAGCCACAGCACGTGTGGGCTGTGCAGCACGCTGTGGCTGATCCCCAGTGTCACTGCCTCGGGGCAGCTCAGAGACCTGGGACCACGTGGTGCTCCAGCAATGCTGGGCCACAGCACCAGCTATTTCCCCACAGAGCTTTTTGAAATCCCAAATCTTTCCATGTTATTCAAGATTTTATCAACATTAATTCTGAAAGCTACCACCTTGGCCTCCCCAGGACACCACGTGTTCCCCTATTGGCCCTAGATCTCCTGCTTTAGCCAGAGCTGTCTTTTAGAAAGACACCCAGTCCTGCTTTTAAAAGCCTGCAAGTAATAGTGAATCACTCCATCCCTATGGATGCTGTTCTGCTATTTAATTACTTACCCTGCTTCCTATTCTGATTTTGTCTAATTTTAATTTCCAGGCTCTGGATCTGCCTGTGTCTTCTGCTACTTGGTTGAAGACCTTATCATCACAAAGCTTTTTCCAAGCTGGCATTTATAGTCTGTAATCAAGTTACCCATCTGTCTTCTCTTTTTCAAAGAAAATAGATTGAGTTTCTTTAATCTGCTCCTGCAAGTCCAAGTTGCCAGACCCTTTTTATTTTCTCATGCATAGAGCTCAGCAAGAGCTGTAAATGTCATATATGTGCCAAGGGAGCTTTTTAAAGAGAGGAGGGAGAACTTCTTTCCAAAATTGGCTGAGTTTTGCAGTTCAGATTGGCATTGCATTTGCAGGTTTTGATCCTGTTCCTGTATATTAAGAAATGTGTTTAATGTTCAGTTCCACAGATTAATAAACATGACCCTTCTGTGGCTGCCTTGAGCTAGGCACGATGATGTGTTTATGCTGCCAGGCTCAGGCCCTGTGCTGAGGCTTTTACAGTCTAATGTAAGACAAGCTACAAGGGAAGCCGTCTACAAGGGCAGATGAAAAAGAACCAGGAGAAACAATGAAAGAGATGCCTGGGTACAAATGCCCTCTTCATGCTCTCAAGGATGGCTAACGCCACTTGGTGTTTTTAGGAGAATGGAAATAAATGCTCGCATGAGGGAGGCGTCAGGCACTGACACACACAGACAGCCGAGGAGAAAGGTGAGGCTGGAGAAGACGGGTGAACACGCAGCCCACCGCCAGCCCAGGACTTTCTCAGGACAGGTGGCCAGTGTCTCCGTTGTGGGTGGAAATGTTGCTCGGTGTGCGGGGAAGAGCTGGCGGCGGTGTCAGGCTGCACGGTGAAAGAAGGGGATGTGGAGGAGGAACTGCTGCTGGGGACGGGCACGGGAAGGATGGGAAGGATGGGAAGGGCAGCGTGGACACTGTTTTCTTGGCTCTGGCTCTATGACAGATTGGCCATGCCAGGCACACAGGGCAGCAAGCACAGCTCCCAGGGACGTGCTGCAAGCAGCCCCAAACTTGTTGTCATTGCTCGGTGACCCACAAGAGAGCCCAGTTGATTTTAAACCCAATGTAGGATGTAGGAGTTTGCAGGAGGAGAGGGGCTGCTGGGCCTGGGGCCACCTCTCCATTTTTCCACACCAACGGGGGCTGTAGGAGCAGCACAAGCAATGTCGGGACATTGGCTTGATCAGTTCATCAAGAAATGCCACATTTCAGACAGGCAGCTCCCGGGGTAGCCCTCTGCTACGCTTGCTCTCCTCCACAGCATCAGTGCAGCAAGCTTCACCCACAGAGGCTGTTCCGCATTCTCTGCATTTGTAGGGTGATTGCAGGCTTTCACGGGGAAGGCTGCACCCGGTGGCTTGGCCCAGAAGGCAGGATGGTGAGGGACGGCAGCTAAAACTCATGGGCAGCCTGGGGAAAAGTGCACCGGTGCTGGCAGGGGGAAGGGCTGCACGTGGCCAGGAAAAGGGCTTACCCCGGCAAAGAGCAGCGGCTGCTCCAAAGCACGTCCTGGGCCTCTTCCAGAGAGCAGCCCAAGCTGGAGCCTGCAGCAATCACCGCCACCCGCCGGGGCTGCTTTGCATACAGCCTTACATCAGGTGAGCTTCGTTAATTCAGTTTTGGAAAGACAGTAATTGCATGTTTATAAAAAAGAACAAATAAAAAAATGACTGAGATTTAATATCTGCCCAGGAGACATGGATTGATTTCCTGTTCATCAGCCAATCTTTAATTATTATTATGCACCATTGTATTTAGTTTCCTAAACAAAAGGCAATGAAAACCAAAGAGACTAATATCAGATACCTGTAACTCAATTTATGCATATCTTTACTACCTCAAAGCCTGGAACATTCCAGCAGAGTTACTGTAGCACATCCTCGAGATACCAGCGCTCACCTTAGCTCTGTGGTGACTTTAAAAAGTCCGTCACTGTCACAGCCAGGGCTGGCTCCCAGCGAAGGAGCAGTTTTCTCCCACCCCTCCTGGAGCAAAGTGCCTGCAAAGCTCCCAGGGTTAAAGTGCTTGGAATTTCTTTTGAGGTGTTAGTTATTTTCCCTTTAGAAAGTGCTCATATTTCACCATTTATTAGCACGTTATCTCTGAAAGCTTGCCCCGTGCCTGCTGCTTTGCAGGGCGCCTTAGGGGGATGCCATGCTGAAGTGCTTGGTGGCCCTGTCATTTCTTATGCGTGTCATGGTTTCATCATATGTCTCGCTAGTTAATTACACGACAGAAAAGCGAGCAGCACAAGTCAGAGCAGCCCTACAAAATGTGTGAAAATGTCAAACGAGCTCAGAAAGCGAAGCCCAAGGTGCTGCCCTTTGTGAAAGTCCCACTTTGGGCATCTTGTTGCTGTCATTCAGGATGAACACAGAGCGCAGGCGAATGCTTGTGCCACACCAGGACAGCTCTGGTAGTGGAAAATAGCGCCGCACACAGTGCCTGCGTGCCACCCTGTGCCCAGAGGGGCCCTGCTGCCCTAGGGTGACAGCCGGCACCGTGCCGGGGCCCTGGCTCTCTGCAGGGACCCTTCTCATTGCAGAGCAGAGTGAAGGAAGCACCTGCAGAGAGGTGCCATGCTGGTACCCCCTGCCTGCCCGGGTGCTGTCCTCCAGCTTTCAAGGGTGATTTCCAGCATTGCACCATTTTTCTGGCAGAGGAAAGTGAGGAGTCCCCAGCCCCTGCCCCGCCGGCAGAGCAGGCAGCGCTGAACCCAGCTCTGCCAAACCCGGTTTATAACGTGAAAGAGCTCTTTGTAGAATTTGGAGGAGCTGGAGGGATAGTCGAGGGGAATGAGGTTTAAGAAGCTACCCAGCAGGAAGGGATCTCGGGAACCACTTTCACACTCAGTGAGCGTTTGTGTTGCACATTGAGATAGAGGCCAGGCCAACGAGAGGCCAGGTTACCCCACAGGCCAGCTGGCACGTGCCAGCCGCGCAGGTGGACTCCAGCCCGGACAACCTGGGCCCTTGCTGTCCACGGGCTGTACCTCAGCCACTGGATTTAGCAGGGAGGAACAGACCCAGCTGTGTCCCAGTGGGGAAGTATTTTTCAAAGAATGCGTTTTTCACACACAAAAATGACTTTTCCTATTTGGGAAGGAGGTAAAAGCCACAGATTAATAGATTTGAAGGCCAGAAGGTGCTGTCCTGACCGCTCTGTCTGATTGCACAGCCTCCTGCCCAGGATTCCTCCATGGGCTTCCTGCATCCAGTGTGTGAAGGCAGAGGGAGAGCAGAAACCTGCCCTAGAGCGATACCCAGGTTTGATTTAATAACTGTAAGAAGGCACACCTACATTCCTAGGAAGCTTCCTCGATTTTTTCTTTTTATTATCGGCACCTTGTTTATAGTCTGAATTTATCTTGCTGCACTTTCTAATCCCTAGATCTTGTTATTCCTTCAGCTACCAGCTTAAGCAGCCTTCTGCAGCCAGAAATCTTCTTCCTGACCGATGCACACATGCTCTGACCGAAGACACAACCCCGCTGCCTTGCCTGCCCAGCATAGCCCAGAAACCTGCTCTTCTGCAAAGCCTTACCCTTAGCATGCAAAACACATGCTTGGTGTGTCCAGTCCCAAAGAGCCCTTCCGCTGCCCCATCCTCCAAAAGCCACAGCTCTGTCCCAAGGCAAGACCCAGGCAGCAGCGCTGTCCTGCTGCAGCTGCGGGCTGCTGGGGGACACGGGGAGGCAGGAGAAAGCCCTCCACTGCAACATGCAGGCAGTGCTTTCTGGAATTTGCTTTGCCACATGGGCTGCAATATTGATTTTTAAAACCCCTCTGCTGATTATTTAGTTCTGAAATCAAGCCGTGTGCCTGCGAGCTGGGGACAGCTCTAAATTTTAGGGAGTATATTGTACCTGACTAATTTTATGGTCTGCATTGCCTTTTATCTTAGCTTGCTATTAATTTAATAGCAAATCTCTGTGTTTGTCAGTTTTGATTCCTGGGGTACCGTATAATTTCATCTGAAAATTGATTTGTGCTTTCTGATACTTCAATAAACCCATTTGGTATAAACACAGCTCTTCATTTCCCTGCGAGTACGTGGACAACAAGCAGAAGCTGAGCACAAAAATAGACATTTATTTAGCCAGCAAGTATAGCGAGGGGGGTGGCAGGAGCAGGGTGGTTGGAGCAGCAGCCTGCCGACAGCCTTTAAGCAAGGTGCAGATTTCAGTGCAAACTAACCAGCAGCCACCTCCAGGCAGGACCCACTGGATGCAATATCCTGCTTACCTGTTGTCTGCTGTGTGCAGGCGAGAGGTTTTGGGTGTCACTGCCCCCCCAGGCTGGCACCTCCAGCTTCCCGGGCTGCATTGCCCGAGGTGCCCCGGTGTTTCCCAGCCCCAGCATCTCTCTAGGTGTGCAATGTGCTGTTGCGGCTGGTTAGCAGGGACCAAGGGAGACCAAGCCCATGCTGGGAGGAGGCTTTACCCCTCATCCCTGGGAGGTCAGCAGGGCTCCCTGCTCCTTCTCCCCACCACACCTGTCCTCCGTGCTCGTCCTCCCAATCCCCTTCTTGTGCCCAGTTTCTTACCAGCCTCACCAGCAGGATATTGAGGCCCCAGGTGCAGATGCCACATGACAGAGAGGACAGGTGTAGTTCATTCTCATTTCTCTTTGCAACCAGCTTTTTCCCTGTGCTGCCCTGCAGGACACCAGGGCTGCAGCGCGGAGCATCCGCAGTTCTCACGCTGCCCGTATCTCTCACTCAGAGACAAGCTGCAGGTCCGGGCTCAGCCAGCTGGCTGCGCAGTCACTGCAGTATGTTCAGTGCACAAATGGCTCTTGAAAGCCCGCAGTAACTACTAATTAAATTAATTTGATAGTTAATGTGCCATGCGCAGGCGGCGGGTGATTCACAACAGGGCTCTTGTTAGCAGTATTGGCTCAGAAACCTCTTTCAGGCTGGGCACTGTGCGAAATATCAATGAGCGCGGAGAAGAGACACGGTGCTTGCAGCCAGAAGGGCTCTGCCGAGGGCACGCCTGCTGGCACTGCTGCCCGCTCCGTGTGCCGGCAGGCGAGGGGCCGCAGTGCCGTGCGGGCTGGTGCATCTCTGGCTGCTGCCCTGTGCCAGAATCGCTGCCTGGTGCCCACCGCAGGGAGGTCCCAGGCAGCACGGGCTGAGGCAAAGCTGGGGGCACCCAGGTGGAGCAGCTAGTGTGCTGCCACACCACCGCCTTCCCAGGAAAGGCTGGGAGAAGGACGAGCTTTCTGGAGGCTTGAAGCAGCTAATACATTTTTATTCACGTGCATTTTACTTCTACACTCTCTACACAAAGGGACTTGCAAGGAGAGCATCAGTTTTTGCTGACTGCATTGCTGAGGACTTTGCTATATGGGATGCAATGTATGGCCTGCATGAGCAGCACCTGCAGGAAAAGCAGCGCAGCATTGTAACCAGAGCACCAAGGGCTAGGAGAAAACATGCCAAAAACTGTGAAGATATGGGACCTGGGGAGATGCCCTGATACACAGGGCTACACCACATCCGGGCGGTCAGGGGAAAGGAAAAGTTGCAGAACACCTAACTACAGGCAATGGGAACCACCTCTACAAACTGCTTTTTAGCGTGCTAAGTTGATAGATCTCCTTTTGCTTCTGTAACACGAGTCTTTAAGACCTCCCTCAACAATCAGCAAAATGCAGTTTGTAAACATTCTCCTTTTGTTACTTCTTTTATTTTATAAACCCATAAACTGGTATAGAGACGCACACTTTGATTATTGTGTTCACTTTCTCTTCCCAGCTGTATATTTTATTCCCTTTTTTTTTTTTTTCCCCCAGTTAATGAAGCTTACTTGTATGATTGCGGATTGTGAGATTAGAGAGCTAGGAAAGTTTTATTTCAAATAGCTCCCAATTATCATTTAGACTTTTGTTATTTTTTGTCCTCCCAGATCAATACTACTCTTAACTATTGAAGATTGGAGAAAAGCCATCAAAATACTGTATTTCCATAAAAGATGTATGATTAGATCACTAGTTCCAAGTCACCAATCATTTTTATGATAATGATTTCTCTAAAGGAACTTTCTTTTCCATTTCTGATACTTTTTCAAACACAAATACCAGCAGAAGCCAGTTAAAGTCAAACTTGGCTTCTCATATTGTAACAGGTTGGTTAATTTTTGAGTGGGTGGGGAAAAACATTTTGAAAAATACGGATAAAGAATTTGAAAACCAGTATAAAAAGTTCATTTCAATCCTCCAAAATAAAACTTTTTTTTTTTTTTTGGTACAAATCCATCTCTTCTGTCAGCCACAGGCTGGTTGGGAGATGTATGTGTGGGAGAATGAAATTGCACCAAGTTAATGATGTAGAGTGAGATTTTTTTCTTTTATTTTCCTCTTTTCATCAAGCAACATTTTGTGTGTGTGTGTGTGTGTGTGTGTGTGTGTGTGTGTGTTTATTTCCCCAACTCTCAAACACCAAGGGGAAGGAACCGCGCAGAGGAAAGGAAATCAAAGAGATCACAGGAAAGAAAACCGCTTGCTCTGGTCCCCGTGTGCAGCAAGGTGCTTCCTCAGCCCTGCACTGGCTTAGAGAGGGGCTGTTGAAGAAAACACTTGGGAGTCCTTGAAAGTCTTGAAAGAAGAGCAGCCTCCTGCATATTTTCAGAGTGTTTCATCTCCCCTTTGGTTATCCATGGCTAAATATTCTCCCAGCTGTGCAGCCATGCTTCGTCAGGCCAGGGAGCGATGGCCTGGTATTTATTGCAGCCTGCCAGCAGGTAACGGCTGGGGTGGTCACTGCATCCGACGGGGGCTGGATCACGTTGTCCTTCCCACAGCACTGAGCTGAGCTCTTGCTCCCACATCTGCCCTCCTTTGAGGCATTTATCTGCACGCCTTCCCATAAGAACTTTGCACAGAAGGGAGCAAGGAGGCGGCAGGCTGGTGACAGCAGCCCACCAGGGAGCGGGAGGGCTCCACCGCCCCCATTAACACCCCCAAGTCAGATGCCCAGGCCTCGAGGCACAGCAAAGCAGCAGAGGGGCTGAACAGAGAAGGGTGCTCAAGTGGCTGCATTACAAAAAGGCTTGTTTTTCTTTGAAATTAATTGGCTGAATTCTGACAAAACCTGTTGCTAAAAGAACACCCTCGCTTGCTTAATTGAGCTGTTTGTAAAGCTCTCCCAGAAATTGGAAATCATCCCCCTTCCTCCAGCTCTTTTGTTCATTTCCATCTGGGGGAAATTCATGAGAATTCATAAGAAAATTATTGGCAACCCCAAGCCAAAGGCAATGGGCATCTTAAAATATCCGGACAAAAACTGCTCTAATGAGTATGTGCTGTCAAATGGCCAGGCCAAAAAGGAGAAACAGGACAGCAAACAGAACTAAAACTCCAGCATTTGCCTGTTAAGGGACTGCAGTTACATATTCTGTGATTCACACATCAGCACCCACCACAGCTCTGTCTACAAAATGATTCAAGGCAGAGAGCATCACCCTAATGCCCTGGGTCTTTCATTTTGTAAGTGGAAACAGAGCTGAGGGCAGCTGGGATGCTGCAGACCTACAGATGTAACAAATTGAGGGCACATGTTTTGCTCATTGCACAGTCCCAAGGACATGTCAGCAGGTCAAAGCTTGCCTTACCTCCTACCACCATGAGGTGGGCAGCAGGTTCAGAGGCAGTAACAGCCTGATCCTGGGCATTGAGCCTGCATGGGATGGAGGGAGCATCATTTCTTCCTGGATGGTGGTGTGAATGCGATGCCTCTTACAGCTAGACCAGCAGCAGGAAGAACAGAAACCATCCTGTGCTTTGGGGTCTCCCACAGCACAGCCTGGGTCTACATCCAGCAGAGAATGGCACCCTACATATTTTCAGTGCATCTTTCTCCATGCATTTGGCCAACAAGCTGCGGGGACCCTGCCCCAGTGGCCCTTGTCCTCTGCCACTGCGCATGGCACAAGGGGGCTTTGCAGC
This sequence comes from Anseranas semipalmata, assembly GCA_013399115.1. Lineage (NCBI taxonomy): Eukaryota > Metazoa > Chordata > Aves > Anseriformes > Anseranatidae > Anseranas > Anseranas semipalmata. Next base: position 1,349,743 of record VXAA01001765.1, on the reverse strand, counting down.
ATTCAGGCTGCACTTGCAACAGCTGCATCAACATTCATCTCTTTGTAAAGATGACCTGCCCCCACTGGTTGGAGTCACTTCAGACTAACAGTGCTGAATCGATATGAATAATGATTAAATACAATGTTCTTCAAAGCTTGCATTTAACAAGAAAGCTTGATTGGATTTACTGTTTTGAGGTTGGGTGGGTTGTTTTCAGTTACATTGCTGTTTTTTTTTTTCCCCCTTGTGGAACATCGTGTCACTTTGCAAATGAATAGTTACCCTCTTGCCTTTTAATAAAGTCTTCCCTCTGAAGGATTCACATCTTCCTACTTAATCAGACATCTGCTATATCACCCACCACCAGCACAGCTGCAGGCTGAGCCCACCCTGCCCCAAAACCACAGGGACCCAAGAAAGCCTGCATGCCCTGCAGAGAGGGGGCTGATCCCTCCAGCAGCTACCCAGAGCCAGCTGTGCACCGCATCCCAGGCAGGTGGCACCCATAGCTGTGCCGCAGGGACAGTCACAGGGACATGGGGCAGGTGGGTGCCAGCTCCAGGTCAGGCCACCACATGACAGATCTCACACAGCCAAGCTGGGTGCCCACAGCCCTCCCGGCTCAGGCAAATCCCCCGGCTCTGGGGCTGGTGGCAACTCAAGCCATTCTGTATTTTTCTGGCAAGTTAAAAAACATATTGACATTTGCATCTCAGCTTCCATCAGCTGGAACGAATAACAATTACAAAACCCAGTGCTTGTCCTGTAGAAAATTTCATGCCTTTACAGAGAAGTCAGCAGACAAGATGCAGAAAGAAGTTATTTACTTGATGTTCCCTATGGGCAGTGCTGGGAAGGCATCCCTAAAACCCCTGCACAACGCACAGCACAGTTTTACCTTCTAATTGTTCATCAGGAGCCCATCCACCTAAACTCCATCCATGGGTCCCAGCCTCCATAGAAAGTGTCCAGAGTTAAATCTAAAGGATAAACACTTTTCATGCAGACATACCAGGATGCAACTGCTGCACACACCCAGGGCAAGTGCTATGGGTGAACCAGGGCATAGCTTTACTGCTAACAGAGCTGCCATTGTATTCATTTCTCATCTTCTCTGTGAGACAACATACAAGGGCTCAATACATATTGTGAGAAAGGAAAAACAAGGATCAAACATAATAGTGAAATTGCCGAGTTGCTACTAATTAGTGACAGTTTAAAAGGAAGACATGAAACCAAAGATTCAGAAAAATCACTGACCCGACAAAGCACAGAAGTGCTAAGGAAAGCAGCAGAGGACAGCCCATCCCTCAGCAAGGTCAGCCCACCCCAGGAGCAAGAGGCCAGCATCTCCTGGGGCTGTCTGACCAGGAGGGAATCACATCGTGCAGCACTGGGACAGGGACACAGGGCACGCTCACCCCAGTGCTACGTGCATTAGCAGCGCTGCGATGGCTGCATACGCGTGGGCACGTGCGTGTTTCTGCTCTCAAGTCCCTGTGATTGATAGAAGATGGACAAATAAAAGTGACCCAGAGGTCTGGGGTTACATCTGGTTAGACTCAAAGAGATGAAACCCATTTCAGGATCTCTAATGGCCTTCCTTCAGAGTGTCACACTGGAGCCAGGATATTAAGGGCACCTGTCACGGTTATTTTAGGAAACAGAGGCCTCCTGTCTCCCTCCCATCTGCACCACACTCACATGGTGTCAAATGAGGTCTGCTGGAGCAGGGCACACAAAGTTTTGTTTTCAGTGGAAAGGTTGGATGAGAAAGTGACTTTCTGAGCCCCCTGGTCACCCACAGCTCCAGATCTGACCCAATACACCAGGAAAAAGGCAGTGATGACTGGGCTTGCTCTTCCATGAGAGCTTTTTCTGGAAATACCTCACCTTTTCTCTTCTTAGTTACTGCCACAGGCTACAGTTCCCTCTCAGCACGAGCTGAGCTGACCTCAGGCACCTCTGCATGGGCAGCTGCACTGGGGCTCCAGCACAGCCTGTCCCTGCAGAGCCAGTGCCGATAGGAGCACTGCAAGTTGAGCATATTTGGCTTGGTCCAGGATAGCCTGGGGAAAAACTTGTAAGGGAGGGACAGTGTGTTTTAAAACAAGAGACTGCAAGGCAAACATGTTAAGTGTGCTGTATGCAAAAGCAGGAGGAATCCTTCCAGCTCAAGAAAGATCCTGCTGTGATTTGCCTGTGAAATAAACCCCTGGTGAAGGAAAGTAGGTGTACAATTTCTCATCAAATGAATGGACCATGCAGCCAAGAACACACTAAGATTATGTTGCAATTAATTCAATTTAGTGTCAGAGTCTTTTTTTGTGGTTGCCCCATTACCTCTTCCAAGTCTTCATCAGACTCAAGCTTTCTCTTCAGAAACACTGCTTCCCAGCACAAGCAAAGTCACCACCATGCAGCCAACTCCCACAGCAACAAGTTTCAGAGGTAAGCGCTCTTCCTGGCCCTCATGGAACCAGAGATGAGATGCATTTCACTCACTAGCCTTAAAGCCACCAGGTGAGAAGAGAAACAGGGTGAAAGAAAGAAATGGGCAAAGGAAGAAGTTAGCACTTCAGTTGTGAGATGCCTCACCAGCTCAGTAAACCCAGAGCAGAGCTGCAGCCCTATCATGAGGGGCATTTGGATACATTACCCACCTGTGCTTTCAGCCTCCATCATCATAACTGCAGGCTCAGGCTGTTCCTTCCTCACACAGAGGAGATACAGGAAAGATGCACCAGGGAGCTTTGTATGTTAAGGAGAGAGAATTTTCAAAGCCACAAAGGGTTTTGGATAGGGAGCTCAAGATGATAGCCAGTCACAGGGATGATTCAGTGCCAGAGATGGCTTGATTTATGAGGGGTCTGAGTCCTGCCTTCCAGCAAGCACAGCTCCAGCACTTAACATAACACTACTGAGCCTGGTTTCCAGCCCTCGTACATCCACCTAATATCCCCTACTCCAGACATGCAAGAAGCAAATACAAATCCCACCTTGTCAACTCACCTTCTCCCTACATGTGTGGTGTTTCCCTCCCTCAAGTCTTCTCATCTGAGCTGGATTTCAGAACACATCCAAATAAAAAGAAGTCTTCCATAGGCACTATTATTGACCTTCTATATTTAAAAAAAAAAAAAAAAAAAAAAAAAAACAGAGCCCTACCTCCTGCTTCTCTTACACCACAGCCCACAAAACCTAGCTCTGTATATTGATGCCAGCTGCAGAGAATTTAAAGACCCATCTGTGCTATGAGTGGCTACTGGCAGGATTGGGGGGAAGGAGGCACTGGCTGCCCAGGTATAAAGGCTCTGCCAGAGGCCAACTTTGGTTTGCTTCTAGTGCTGCTTGGCTGGGGAGCTGCAGGAAGACCTGAGCTGTAAGGTATAGCTAAGGAAATTTATTATTCTTTGTCTTCTATTATGGTTGCTTGTGCTTGCCTGTCTGCTAGGCGCTCCTGATGACCCATGCGCTGCTCACCAAAGAGCCACCTGCAGACAGGAGCAGGGTGCTTGCTCTGTAAGGTTGCTGTGCTCTGCAAGCTGTATTGCTAGGCAGGGGTGCTGCCCCTTCCTCTGGCTCTATTGCCCCTGTCCTGTTCATGGGGGTATCTCTGTGGTTAGTGCTGCTTCAGAACCAAGCTCCTTCTGGCATTTCTGCTTGGAGAGGTCTGTCCCATGTGCTGTATGTGAGTCCTTGGTGGGTTCCTGCTGTGGGGAATCACCACCTGCATTGATTTAATTTAGTTACTGGGGAGTTGAAAGACCTGTGGTTCAGTTTCTGGTGTAGTAAATGATTCCCTTGCTTACAAATCCTGTTGCATCAGCAGGTACAGTTTATGTTGCTGAAGGCTGCACTAATTGCTAATAGATAGAGAAATATATCTGTCACTGAAATTTATCCCTATACTCAACTGGGGAAAACAGATGCATCCCTACTCTCTACTTCCAGAGCTAAAAGGAAATTTCCCCCTCAGCAGTCCTGTTGTTTTTTCTTACTTTGGCTTTTAAATCATTAAAAGGGGAGGGAGATGGAAGGAAATAAGGACACCTGTGTAGGTGAAGCTTGAGCCTTATCCACCTGTTTCTGGCAGAAAGCAGCAGGACTCTCTGGGTACCCCATCCAGCTGTGCACCAGCCCCAGCTCTGTGCTGGTGGGGAGATCTGAGCACCTCTGTCTGGGCCGTGTGCCCCAAGCACAGGAGGGACCAGGCTGCTGCAGGATAATGGTTACAGGCAGGCATGAAGGGCACTTCTGTCATCAGACAGACATCTGCCTGCAGTGGGACAGAGTCACGGACTCCTCCAGCAGGCACTGCTCTGGAGAGATTAACCCCGAAAAGGGGATGGAAAAACAGCCTGATATGAACCTGCATTCTTTGCTAGCAAGTCTGGAGGGAAACTCAGGGCAGGTGCAGGACACAGTGAGTCAGGCTCCTTTTTCTCCCCTCTAATAATACCACCCTGAGAAGGGTCCCCTGGAGCTGGGGACTGGGTTATGTGAGGTTGCAGGGGAGGTTTCCAGGAAAAAGCAGAGCTTTAATGACTGCTAGAAAGCCTGGTCGTGTCTCAGCCCTGCAGAGGCTGCAGTGATGATGGATTTTCACCTGTGTAAATGAGAGGTGAGATTCTGTTTGGATGTGGCTTGCCAAGATACTGCACACCAACAACCAGGCGCATACATACACATGGGTCCAGCATCCCTAAAAAGGGCACTCTTCCAGCCCAGCTGCATCCCTCAGAGCTCCTCCTGAAGTCCCCACACCAGAGCTTTTCTGTTCCAGAAGAAAAGCCAGGCAGTAAATACTGGGAAAAGCTATGATGAATTGCTGCTGCAAAAAGAAATCCCTTCAGCCTGGCAGAAACTCTATCTCCCAAAGTCTTTAGTCTCAGTGTCTCCCTGGGGAACAGTAATGGAGCTCGTTAGGAGCCCCATGACAAACCTTTGTGGCATGTCCAGAGGACAGGCAAGTCTGCCAGCTCCCTGGTCTCCTCCTGGAGATGTGAGGGGATGCTTTGTGCTGCAAATGCCATGCCAGGGGACAATGTGACAGTGCCACCGAGACTTGTCTGTGTGGGAGCTGTACAGCAGGGGTGCTGGTGAAGATAACTCCTCTCCCTTGAGGAGCTGTGTGCTCACCTTTGCATCTGGGAAAGAGCTGGCAATGGCAGCCAGGCTCGGTCTGTCCTCTGCATCCATAGGAGGCACTGGGTCTGGGCTGATGCTGGTGCATCTGCTTTGTCCTCACCTTGCTGCTATGGATGGTCCCCAGCTTTGATCTGAGCTAATCCCAATTACCCACTTTATCAGTTGTATTTGATGAAGACCTGGAACAACAGTTGCCACTTGTCCCATCTGTCCTGGTCCTGTTCTCTTGCCTGTTTGGTGCTACTGTTTGTGGGAGACATTTTGCTGTGGTGGGGTCATGCTCTCACCAGGTTAAATTACTCAGCTATTGACTACATTCATTAGTCACATATTGACTCACCATGCAGAAGAAAATGAGGAGGACTGCTACTGTAACTGCTTTAGTGCTCAGTCTGTTAAAAGAAAACTGCTCCCCCTTTGCTTCTACCCAAAAAGTTGAATATTCAAAAGGTCAGAAGGATGTCTCAGCATGAATCAGACAGGAGATGTATATCTAAGATCAAAGGGATTGTCAATCCAATTAACAGCCTGGGTTCCTGCAGTGGCAGGCATTTTGCTTATAAAATATACCCTTTTCAATGTTTCCTCTCCAAGTCCTGGTCTCTCTTGAAGTCTTTCTTCTCAAGTCTTTCTTCCTATCTCCCTACTGTCCCAGACATCCCTCAGCTGGCAGGAACAGTTCTGTTACCAAGAGTGCAAATTATTTTTTTCTCGTCTTTCCCAGAGATACTGCCTTTTTTGAGGTTAATTAAAACCACCCTGTTTTCTCATTGCAGTTGCCTGCCCAGACTAGGGGAGGAAGCTCAACATGCCAGGCTGTAGCAGGGAGCTGGACCCTGGGTTTCAGGACATAAGCAGGCCCTGAGATGAGCAACCAAGGGGAGCAGGAGGTGAACCTCCCTTCCTGTGCCTGGGGATGGGGCTCTGTGCTGTTGGTGGTGCCCAGCACTGTTCTGCAAATCCCTGGCAGTTCTGATAACCGATCTTTGGCTGATTGCACATAAAGGCAGCATGGGCTGGCTTAAGCAGAGCAGAAGGATTAACACTGAGGAAGCTAGAGAGAGGGGAGAATGTTGGAGGTGTACAAGGGCCTGCACAAACCCCAGCTCTGGGGCTGATGGTTTGTCCACCAGACATCTGCTCCAGGCATGCCCAGGGTCCTTGTGGCACTGCAGTGCTCTGCCCTGCTGCGCCATCCTCTGCCACCAGCAGAACCAAACCACAGCCTGAAAGAAGAGCTTGCTCTGGGTTAAAATCTTTGTGCACCACCTGGAATAACTTCTCAGAGGAACTGAATATGGGCTATTAATACTCTGCATCAGTGCTGGTTCCTCAGGGACACCCAGGGCACCCATTTAATACCCTATTACTACATTAGGATTCATGTGGGCGCAAGAGAGACTGCATCAAAGGAATGAATAGTGATGAGACCATTATTTTATTGGACTTCCTGGAAATGCCGATATCCCCCATGTAGAATTAGCATAGCAAGCAGCAGTGTTGTTGGCAGCCGGGAGCACTCACCAAACCTATGGGACCTCCAAGCACCCAAAGTGCTGTGGATACAGGCTCTAGCTCTCTGAATCCCTGCCTGATGGGAGATAGAGAATCAGTCCAGTGCTGCTGTGGTACTGCATGGAGGGTCCTCCCTGGACAAGGTGACAGCTTGTGGGATAGGAGGACTCGACACCTTTACATTGAGGCCAATATCCAGTCTCTGATAATGGCTGTCCCAGAGGAAGATGAATACACAAACAAAGCAGGCCCTGGCTGAGTGCACAAGGTTTTCCTGTTCCTCAGCCAAGTTAATAATAGAGCAGGATTCAAACCCGGAGAGCTATGTTGTATTTTAAGCTGATCCCAATTCCTTCAGGGGAGCCAATAGACTACACACAACTGGCTGGTTCCCTGGCTGTGGGAAGGCTGCAGAAAGGCAGTGCTGGTGGAGAAAAGCCCCCCCTTGCATTGCCTTTTCATACCCTTGTCTGGTTGAATCTGGAAGGTCAACCTACCAGTGGACAGGCCATATTAACCTGATAGCTCCTCATCATTTAGGATAAATGTGTGGAGCTGGGACCAGGAGTGGCTAAGCTGTCATTAGAGGGGTGGGAGGGGATATGGAATGTCTTTGGGACACATGTGCCGAGGATAGATGGAGACTGTTTCTTCTCACCAGCCATGTAGAAGGCTGCAGAGATCAGTGCTGAATTGGAAGGCTCCTTCTGCTGTGAAGAAATGGAGGCGTGGCTGGGCTTTGGGAAATACATCCCCATGTTAGAAGGGGAGCAAGAAGACAAAGCAGTCTTAGGGAATTAACACAGTTGCTCCACCAGGCACCTAGAGAGTGCTGAGCTAAGGAGAATTCATGGGGAGGAGGGAACAAACTGACTTTTAAAACAGTTTTCTTCAAAGTTATCCAGTCAGGTGGCTTCCTATTAAAAGTCACCCTGGAGATGCAGCCACCAGGTTCACATGGCATCACCCTGGTTGGCTCTGCAGTCCCCAGCTGTGCTGTGGTGGTGCTCTGGTACATTCTGTAATTGCTAATCAGCTCTATACAGTGTGCAACCGCCCCAGGAATCGATGCTTAAATAAGCAGGGGAAGCCTGAGCTAATGAAATGGGTGTTCATTTCTATTCTGGGGCCAGGCTTGTTCTCCTGTTCCTGAGAAGTATGCTGGGTGTGTGCTGAAGTTGAGACAAGTGTGGCAATTGTGAGTCCCAGCTCTGCATCTGCTGAAATCTTTCCCATGACGCATTGGCAGGGACACCTTGCAGAGAAAATCATTTGCTTCTATCTTACCCCAACCTTTGCATTGCTTCAGGGCTATGAGGTTCTGGTGTTGTGTTGGCCACTATTTTTTATGGGTGTGCCCCAGGACATGGGTATGTCTTTATTTTCTTCCTCTGTAATTGATTCATGAAGGCAAAACCAGAACCATGATCTTCCCCTGTGGTTTCAAGACATTTGCCTGGGGAGAAATGCTTTGCTCTAAGCTTCCTTGATCCCTGGACCTCCTTTATTTCTGCCACTGCCTTTGTTCACATCACTGTTGCTGTGTTTTGTTCATCCCTTTTTGAGCAGTCATTCTGGCTGGGAGAAACACACCTCAGCTGCTGATGGGGGCAAGAGGTAGAGATCACCACGTCCTCATGGAAAGGAGCACTGCTGAGGCTTCCCATTATTCAGGATGTGGTACGAGCATCACGCAAGTGAATGGTCCCTGCGGGACCAGAGAACAGAGGGGAGGCCCCAGGCAGAATGAAGGTTCCAGGCAGCAGCAAATGTGGTGTACTTGTTCGCAGCAGGATGAAAACAACACTCATTGAAAGCTTTCCAGGGACTTGCCCTGCCAGTGTATCTTTATTAAGGATGCCAGCTTTGGAGCTTTTCTGGCATCTGTGGGTGCCACCACATGATCTGGCTCCTATCAACAAGTCCTCTCCTAAGAAGCTCTTCTGTTGGATTCTATGGTCTGCGCAGACTGTCCCTTTTCAGTCAAACTCCCTGATCCTAGAAAAAGCACCTCTGCTTGCCTCATCTGGGGGCTATGTCTCTGTCCCAGCCTGGTGCAGATGCAGGATGCTTCACTTAGCATCACATGGGGAGATCAGCCCCGCACCTTTCAGCCATCCTGGGATCACCACTGCAAAATTGTCATTATTGTCCCTGTTGGTGCTGAGTCTCAAGCATCTTGCCCTGCACCTGCTCCCTCCATGCTGGGGAGGCCTGGGCCAGCCCTTCCTGCCCCTGCCTGGGGCAGCGCTTGCTGCTGAGCCCTCTCTCTTCACAAGCAGCCCAGCTCTCCTACATTCAGGGCATGCTAATCCTTCCTGCCCTCAAGCATGCTCCAGAAATAGAGCTGAGCCCCCACTGAGCATGGCCATGACAGCAACAGGTGCCAGGCTGGGCTGTACGGAGCATGCCAGCCCCAGCCTGTGCTGTGTCCCAGAGCTTTGGGGCCATTTCTGGGCAATTAGCACAAAGCTGATGTGTGACTGCATGTACCCAGCTCAAGAGCGATGGTGCTTGAGGAACTTCCACTTGCCCCATCCCACCTGGCACTGTGGCCAGCCTGCGGCAAGCACTCCTGCAGGGCTGGCTTCAATCCTGTGCAGCGGTCTCGCAGATGATAGGTGATTTCTTGGCAGTGTGCAGGTATCCCATGGCTTGTGGTCAGGAGTGCCCAAGAGCTGCTGCACCAGCTGCTGGTGCAGCACGGGAAGTAAAGCCAGGTCTGCCCTTTTCCATGCTGCAAACCCTTGGCTGGACCTCAAGCACAGCTCATGGCATTTAATGGCCTCAGGGGAAAAAAAAAAAATCCACAAATGGGTTAAAATGCCAGGAGGCACACAATGAAAATCAATGAAGGAACAATATAATTTCTGCCTGCAGAAGGTCAACGGCTGAGGGAAAGTGAGGAAAACCAAGGCAGCTGTTGCACATCAATGTCCCCAGCCCTGCCAGCCTCATCTGGGATGCTGGGGATGTCCGTGTCCTCAGGGCTGAGCACAGCACAAGGGCTCTGTCACCCGGAGCTCAGTTGACCAGTGGGACACTCAGGCTGCTCACCAAAACCATTTCAAATCTGTATGAGGACCAGCATGAAGAAGTGCTCAACCACAGCTGCAGGATGGAGAGCTGGAAGTGTCATTTAATGGAAATAACCACTATTTGGGGAGGAAAGAGTCTGATTCCATCAAAACTATTTTTTTCTTGAAAATATCATTTATGATTACACTTCCATAGAGGGATATCTGAAACATGGCAAGCTTCGTTTTGGATTGATGCATTCATTCATTTTGCTTTGGTTTTGATGATAAAAGAAAAATGAAAAATTTAATTTCCTCTTTGTCTGCTTTGTCCCTGAATGCACTTGTCTAGACAATGCTGAGGGCACTCTCATTCTTCCCCTCCCCCTTCTTTGTTATTGTTTAAAAATAAAAAATACCCAACCGAAGGGGTGTAGGACAAAGCAGAACAACTTGGGGATCAGTGCACTCTGCTTAGAGCTGGGAAGGGGAGGAATGTGGTGATGGAGATATGGTTTGTTTATTTTTAGAAAGAAACTTCTGAAATGATTTTTCAAAGACGACAAATATTCACTTACAGAGAAAAAAACTTTCCCAAAATATCTGCCTTCACAAGCCTGGTGATTGTTGTGCAATTGCTTTCTGGTTCTGCAGTTTTTGCACGTGTTCCTTGCAAGAAGCGGCAGCTGGATGTGTGCTGGGGGCAGGCAGGGGCAGTGCCCCAAGGGGGCCACTGCTGCGCTCCCCACCCCGCGACATGTGCCTCTGCCACCATGTGGGACTGGTCCTCAGCCCCCAGAAAGACTGCAGAGGGCAGAGTGAGTGGCCAGTGTTGGTCTGACTGCTTGCAGATGTCTCCAGCTGGGCTACTACAACGTGCTCGTGTAACGTCGGTAGGAAAATAACTCTTCTAGAGGCAGTGTATTAACTCTGAAACAAATGGGCTCCCCATGCAGCCTGCAGTCAGGATTAATAGCAAAATAGTTAATGGTTAATAATTGCATTAGATAGTTTTCTACTCCTTCAGTTTCAAGTCACACCAGTCTTTAGAGAAGCAGCACTGGTAAATCAGTCTAGTGTTTGTAATGCCCGGAAACATTCTGCTGTTTTTTCTGTTTTAATTACCATAATTTCCATTTCTGTAACACCCCGTCTTCCTGCTTTTTGTTTCCTGCTGTCAGATGACAGCCTGGTCTGTGCAGATTCACATTTTCATTACAGATTTCACTGACAGACACATACAAAAAGAAAAGCAGGCAAATAACCTGGCCCCCCTCATTTCCCCAACTGATGAGGCAAAGCTGATCCCCTCAGCATCAGGACTGTGCTATTGAAAGGTGACTCTTTTTATCAATTTCCATGGAGACCAAAATGGAGTGTCTGGGATTTAAAAGTTCTCCCATATTAATCAAAATTATGGTAAATTACTGGCAGAAAGTTATTTAATCCAATCTCTACTGGGATTTGTGCCTATAGGGTTGAGAACAAATGTGTCTGGGAGTTCCAGAAGCTGGCTGCTGCCCCGGGAAGCAGAGCAGTGCGGGATGTCGGCAGGCTCAGGACTGACATGAGTGCATGGCATCAGCGTGACTGGGAAAAGGGACACATCCTCCAGAAGCTATGCAAGGTATATGAGGCCGGGAAAGCACCTCGCTGCTGTTTATGCCCAGCCGTGTGATCTTTAAAAGGATGCTAAGAGATGGAGGACCCTGAGTGAGGGGCTGCGGTTGTGGCTGGGGGAGCCACCACTGAGGGCAGGGTCCCCGCAGTGCCCCTCCAGGGAAATCTGCATCAGGAGCAGCAAGGCTCTGCAGAACGGCAGCCTACGGGTTTTGCTGGGGTGAGAGCCCTGCTTGTGTGGCAGCTAACAGAACAGCCCTAAAAGTTGCAGCTGGAGCACGTGAACGGTTCTTTCCTCTGGTTTTGCCGCTGGCTGCCCATGAAAAAGCCCTGACTCGTCCACAGCCTCTGCTATTTGCCAAGTAACAGGTAAGCTAGCCAGACGTGGGGCTCTTTATCACCAACTTTATATCTGCAAGCTTCAGGACATCTCGTCTGCTGCAAGAGATGGCGGTGCCAGAGCCTCGAACGAACAAACAGGCAGGGAAGCAGGGAGCAAGGAGTGAGTCTGATGCTCGGAGCAGGCGGAAAGGGGTCGTTCAATTCCTGGAAGGATTAAACTGGCTCGTAAAATAGCCCCATTCAGGCAGCAGTATTTGTGAGCGCTGACATCTTAGCTTAACAAGGCTCTTTACCAGCAGTTTGAGAAAACAATTTTACGTGCTGCTCTCAAGAGGCTTAAGCTGCCATAATTCATGTTCATACCTCTAACCATGAAAGGATGAAGAAAAGGTTTATTGCAGTTATGTGCTGCAATAATCTCACAGCTCTTTTGTCAGGATTGCTTTAAAGCTTTAGGAACTTCAGAAAGATATTTGGACGCATCATGGGATGTCTGGAAAATAAGGCTCGCAATCCAGTCCCAAAACCCCAGACTGACCCCACAGCTCAGTAAATCCAAATGTGAAGTCTGGGAGATGGGGAAAATGCATTGTGTTATCTTGCTGGAGGCCTGCAGAGGTTAGACAAGCCTTGCTGACGTTGGTGTGCAGGCATTTGGGGCTGCACCTGTGTGGCATAAAAGCCTATGAGCTGTGAGTGTCTTTGGAAATGTCCTCAGGGAGCAGGGCATGAGGGATGCTGAGTTTTTGTTGTACACAGACATGAGAAAGTGGAGCTATAGCTCTGTGAGGACTTGCATATGGCTATGCAACAGTTGAAGGCTGCCACTACACCTCGATAAAAGACACTCCAGACTCTCCTGGTATCTCTGCATGCTGGTCCCACCAGATGACCACATCCCAGGCTGCGTGGACCTGCGGTGCAGACGCTTCCTAAAGCCCTGTGCTCCCTGCCAGACGTGGAGCACAACCACAGCCTTGAACATCTTTATGTATTCAGGCACTCCAGGTCCTCCAATGTTTTAAATTGGGATGATTAATTGTCTAATCATGAATTCTGCTGGAAATGTGTTGTTTTGATTCTTTCGGCGTGCAGGGACCAAATGCTTCTCCTGACAATTGCTTCTGAAAAGCTATAATGTTGTCACTGCCACCCTGTCCCAGGTCACCAGGAGAGAACAGCTGGGGACAGAGAGGGGGAATTAAAGAGCCTTCTGCCGTATCACCGATCTGATGTTTGGTCACAGGATGAGCCCTCAGGAGCATACACTGCCACATGGAAGGGAGTCTCCAGGTTCCTGTATTATCATCCTGTGAAACCCTTGGGAGTCTCAGCATCCTCTCTCATCTGTCTTTTTGTCTCCTTCTTGGTTTCCTTGACCTATCCTCCCCCTGCTCTGCACCACAGCAGCCGCAAGACCAGCACCAACCTGGACTGCCTTGCTGTCACCCAGCTCCCCTCTAGCCTTGTCCCACAGCCCCATCCCCAGGAGATGCTACAACTTGGCTGCATCAGCAAACTCCTTGGAGATTCCCTGCACCCTGCTCTGCTGCACTTTATATTTGCTTTCCCTGGCTGCTCTGCCTGCATTCAACCCCTCCCCATGAGCTGTCCCAGTGTCCCCGGGAGCACGGTGGCTTCTGTTCCCCCCACCCCGGTGCAGTCCCTTCCTCCAGCACGGCTTGATGAATAGTGTAAAAAAGAAGAGTGGGAAGAGGAGGGCTTTTCATTCTTTTATTTGTAGGAACAATTTGTTCAGTGAGGAGAACAGAGCTCTTATGATCACAATAGTGCCCCAGCATGCACCCCACGTGCCATGGTGCTCGCTGCCCCCCCCCCGCCAAGTGCCCATGCGGGACACGGGGTGCCCTCGGCGCGGAGCTCACGGATGCGATTTCCAGGCAGCACAGAACAGATGGTGCCCGGGTGCCCCCCGCCCCATCGCTCAGCCCAGTTTTTCCAGAGACGGAGAAGTTGTTGTGCACTCTCCCTCGCAGGCTTTTGCTCCCTGCGGGATGTAAGCTGCTCGTTGCTGATGCTGATCCACTTCTCGGACACATCTCAGCATCATCTGCCCCTCTCCTGTACCACGTGTGCTGTGCAAGGAGGTGGAGAGCAGCTCCAAGCTGCTGGGGAGATGGGGCTCTGCCACAGGTCCTGGCTGCTCTGCTTCTGGGTGCAGATCCCTGACAAACCCCTCACTGCTGAATTAACAACAAACAGGCTCGTTCCGTGCCAAACTATGGGAAGGACAGAGCGGCAGCAACCAGGGAGCCAGAGAGGTTCTTGGAGGAGTCAGGAGTGCGGTTCAAGTGGCAGAACTTGCCCAGGACATAATAAGCAGCGGATATTTGAAGGAATAACTGGTAATTAGATTATTCCCATCACTAGGAATAATGGAATGAAATTTTCAGGAGGAAATGCAGGTGCAATACTAATAGCAGCTCTTGACTCGGACTACAGAGCAGCCTCCCAAAGGACAGCACAATAACCCCTGTGTCAGGGCATTTAAAAATAGACTGAGCACACCACCAGTAAATGTAATGCATGGAACAAGCCCGAAGGTCCTTAGGCACATGGATTTGTAGTACATCTCTTCCATATCCAACTCTTACAACTCTGCAAGGAAGCAATAAGCAGGTCACTGCTTTGGGGACATACTGGTGAATTACCAGAGAAAGCATATCCACTTAACTTATTGCAATCTGCTCTTGAACATGAGAAGATCTGTGAGAAAAAGACCTACAAAGATCCCATGCGTGTCTCTAACCTGAACGCCAGTCCCAAGGGCAGTGTTTCCAGTACGTAATACATGACTGGAGCCAGCCAGGAATCTTCTGAGGGAACAGGTTTTGGTTGGGAACTATTTTCATTTAGCAGTGACACAGGTCTGGACAAATCCTTGGTGGGGCATGTGGCAGGGAAGGGTGAGGGAGCAGCCAGGCTGCCCGGGAGCAGCTGGGACCCCGCTGCGGGGCAGCAGCACAGGGATGCTCGGGCACCCCAGCTGCCCCCTGAGCGTGGGAGCCGTGGGGATGCAGTGGGACAGGGCCCCCTCACCCAGAGATGCGGTTCCTCTGAGCCCAGGGTGTAGGCAGGGGACGTTTGCTTCATTGCAGCTGGGAGGGCAGGATCTGGGCGTGAAGTAGGAGCAAGTAACTCGCATATGTGCACTGCACAAACTCAGTGGCACACAGAAAATTGGGCTGGAAAGGCTCTACAGAGCTTATGTGGCATACAGCTGTCCTGCTGTCCTTCCTGTCCCGCTGTCTGTCCTGTCCTGCTGTCCCAACAAGGGTTTGTCCAGCCTGCTCTTGATTCTCCAAAGACCAAAATTTGCGCTCACCCCAGGCAACGCATTCCTGTTGTAACAGCAGCCTTTTCCTCCCACCTCACATGCGTGTGCTCCCACACCCTGTGTGCCCGGATCTGGCCCGACCAAGGCATTTACACCTGCTGCACTTAAACCCACATAACCCACATAAACCCACTTGCCCCTTGCCCTCTCCGTGTCCTCGCCCAGCAGGGGATGTGCGTGGGGAGGGCGCTCTGTTAGCAGCGTTGCATGGAGCAGCAAGGAAATAAATAAATAAATACGACTGCACGCGAGAGAAGGGTTTTGCAGCTGGAAGCCCAACAGAGAAGGTCTGGGATGGGGCTCCCGGCACGTTTTGCCCAGGCCTCCGGCAGAGGCTCGGTGACCAGAGATCTGCAGCCTCCCAGCTGGGCACACCAGTCTGCCGCTGGGACGTCACCTGCAATTAAGAGGTGCAAGTTTCCCTATGCTTTTGAATCAGTTTTTCCTACAATTTCCCGTCTGAGCCTCTGTCAATCCCTATGTCTCTGTCTCTCTGCTGAATGAATTTTTAAAAATCCACGATGCAGGAGCTGAGCGTGCAGCCTGCCAGCACGCTCATTTCAACCCCTATGGCAGGAGCCGGATGCTCAATGCTGTTTTGGGGCTCTGGTACTACAACGTGGCTCCCAAGAGTGGCTGCTTTTGCTAGCATGTGACTGCTTGCAGGTAGGATTGCCAGGCCCAAGCCTTTCTCCCAGCTGAAGTCCAGGCATTGCAGTTGCAGATCTGTTGGCACAAGGAGCAAATGAAGGCCAGGCTGTGTTTGTACTGTGCAGTGTCAGCCCATCACCGTGGCAAACTGCACTGTGCAGCACAGTCACACGCTGGGCAGGATTTGCCCTGTGCTAATCCCCCTGCTTGTTTGTGTGGGTCCATGCCCTGTATGCGGTATACATAGGGCTAAAGAGAAAAAGAGGTAGACAGAGAAGATACCAGAAGGAGAAACAAGCTCGGAATAAACCAAAGCAGTCTTCCATGCTCCTTCTCTCTCAGTCTTGGTCAGATTCCTGTTTTCATCTGGAGCCCCAGCCAGCACATGGACAGGGGGCTGTGGGCACATCCTGCCAGTCTCCTGACCTGGCTGTGAGGCAGGAACCTTGCTGTGGCTCTTCTGAACCAGCCACTGGAGACAGCCACATGGTCCTGATCCCCCCATCCCTTTTGAAAGTGCTTTCCAAGGATGCTGTGCCAGGAAAACCCTGCAGTAACTTTTGTGGTGACTTGGACGTTCACCTCCTTCAGTTCACAGGGCTCTTGTAGCTTCTTCCAGAGCTGGTTTATATGCAGTGCCTCCTGCAAAGGGCCTCTCTTAGTGCCGGTCCCCCACCTGCGTCCTCCGATGCTTGAAGTGCTTCTGGTAGAGCCTTTCCTGGTCCTCTAGTAATCCTTCATCAGCTTCTCCTTCAGGCGATGCACGATGGGCTAGGGGTTGAGATGAAGACATTTGCCAAGGCAATCATTTCCCACAGCATCCCCGGGCTGAGAGAAGCAAGGCTGTGCTCCCACTCAATCTCTTCAGAGCCCTCATGAGCTCAGGATGGTGAGGAAGAGAGGTCGGCCCATTCAGCTCTCAACCATTCCTGGACACCCAGGGATCTCTGTGTGAGAAAGAGAGAAAAAAAAATACATCAGGTTTGTATGGCAGAGGTTGGAACAGAGGAGGGATTCGGATGCTGAAGCCAGAGAGAGGTTACGCTTCCCCAGGATTCTCTGGTCCTGTCCACCGGCTCTACCTCAGCCTTCAGACACTCATCTGATACATTCCCCAAAGGAGCCAGCGGATGCATGGGCACCGGGAGCAGCCCGCTGTCTCTGTGCCCACTGGGCAGAGCTGGGCTGCCGTTTCCCCCTGCCCACGCATGGCACCGTGCCCACGCTGCACCTCCTGGAGGTGGGTGAGCCTCTGCCCCCACGGCCCACAGGGACGTGTCTACAGCATCCTCGTGTTCCCGGGCTGTGCGAGCTGACGGAGTGGCCGAGCCATTCCTCAGGGACTGCACCCCCCAGACAGCT
This sequence comes from Anseranas semipalmata, assembly GCA_013399115.1. NCBI lineage: Eukaryota > Metazoa > Chordata > Aves > Anseriformes > Anseranatidae > Anseranas > Anseranas semipalmata. Next base: position 1,332,745 of record VXAA01001765.1, on the reverse strand, counting down.
GGGTGCGTTAGCACGCGGGCAATGATTTTCCTGCAGGAACTACCAAAAAGCAGAAAAGTGCTTCTTTGCATGAAATAATTGGAATAAACAGATGCGTCTCTACATACACATTCAGGCCTGCTGGCCAGAAGATGAGAATGTATTTCCTTTTGGTTTTAATATCTGTGAATCTACAAAAGGGAAGGAACAGGGCTTTTTCTTGATCGTGGAGATACCTGAATGACTGACACGTTAGAAGGAAAAATGGGAAATTAATCCTGAGATAGAGAAAGGAACAAGTACTAGATATGCCTGTGCTTTTGTTTATTTGAAAGTGATATTTTAATAAGTACATGACAAAGATTATGGTCAAGGAGGGGGGAGAGCAGCATTTACAAATAGAATGGATCTGGAGAAATGAAAAAAAAAAAACACTTCTGTTCTTTGGGAACACAACGCCTCTCTCAGAAGAATTCTGGGTATCTAAAATGAAGCTGCATTTCTTGCATAAATAGAAGCTGAAGTTCCAACAAGAGAGGGTTGATTTGCAACAGTATCAGCTGCCAGCACCTCTTTAAAAAAACTTTTCACACTCCATCTGCCCTGCAATGTGTGTCTGTCCCTCCACCCTTCCTTCCTTCCTTCCTTCTTTCCATTTCAGAGTATCCCTGGCTCCCGTGACACCAAATCACCAATCATTCCTGCAAAACTTGGGGTTTATTCTGTATGCTGACTTAAGCAAATACAAAGAGCCCCGAGTTCTCTGGGGCGAGCAGAGCAGGGTGATGTTGGAGCAGGTGGCAGAGCAGGAACACAGAGAAAGGGGTTCCCGGTGGGAATGACATGAGAGCCAGCCCTGGGACATGGAGTCAACTTAGCAACTGCAAATAACTTTGCACTGAAGTGGCTCCAGGCACCAGGGCCCCACAATCACCCAGAACAACAATGACATTTTCAGACTTATTTAGACTTGAGATCGGGCCAGTGTGGGACTTTACACCGTTAGGGAACGGATCGTTGTCATCTTCTCAGAGTTTGACCTGTGCACCAAGAGAAGGGGCAGGGAGCACCCTGGCCTCGCTCAGAGCTGGAGCACGCGTGCGGGGCTGCTCCTCTCATCCTGCCCCTGCAGCAGCAGGCACCATGCAGTAGATGCCACGTGAGTGCTCCCAGCGCCACATGGAGACCTGCGACCTCTGCTAGGAAGGAGCAAAAGCCACAGAAGCTACAGTGCACCACAGGAGGACACCGGGGGAGATTGAAGGGCACAGCCAAAGCCCAGATGGATGGAATGGTCCCAAATCCATCTATCTAGATTTAAGAGAGAATAACTCCCTCCCCATCTTACCTGGAGAGAATTTCCTTCTGGACCCTCAATTTATACCAGTTGTTTTGCTCTCAGCTGTGGGCAGAGCACCCTGAAGGCATGGGAGAGGGCTGTGTGCTCCAGCAGGAGCTGCAGCACCCACCTGCTGCCTGGAGCCACGGCCAAGCACTGCGCCTCGGGGGACCTCTGGCCGTGGCTGGGTGTGCAGGTGATGCTGATGGGGGAGGAGATGTGTGCATGGGGTTGTTCGGGGGTGCACAACCAGAAATGTTAGGGTGTAGTACTTAAAGTACAGTTACACCCTGAGCATAAAGTCAAGCATGCTCTGGAGAACTTCTTATTGCCAGGAAGGATTCTACTTTGCACAAAAGAAGAAAGAAAAGTTTTTCACCTTTTATGCTTCCTACTCCTAAAAAAACCCCTGTGAGCTGCAATTACATCTGCTGGTGCAGCTAGTGCAGTGAAGTGTGGGCTGGGGCTGGCAAACATTGAACACCCAGGTAAGGAGAAACTGATTTGCTAAATCAGCTGGATTTAGATGATTTGTATATGTTAATCGTTACCATTTAGCTTTGCATATGGGGCACTGTGGGCTACCAGAACCTAAAGGTGCCACAACTGTGGCCCAGAAATCTTGCAAATCAGGAGCTCTTTAGAAAATTCCTGAGATTTCCCATGTGGAAAAATAGCATCTCCACAACTCCAGTGATTTCCACAGGCAACAGCCCCACAGTCACGCAGTATGGGACTGAGGCCTGGCAGTTTGACCGGGGAAGAGAACTATACCCAAATATGAAGTAACAACGAGGAAATCAGTGACATTCTGCAATACGGTATGCTGGGCATGCTGGAGTCTTTCCAGAAGAAAACTGGAATCTCTGAGTGAAGCTTCTCTGCCCTTCTTCATCAGCTTGAAGCCAAAGGGCTCTTCTTCGACTATCCTATAGATGGAGCCTGTCAACTTACAAGGACACTTGAACGAGGCTGTAGCTCCGAGGGCAAAGCCACTGTTTTAGAGTTCATCTGGACAGGAGGAGGGAATTCTCTAAACAAGCTGCATGTCTACATTCAGGAAAGACACCCACGAGGCAGAGCAAGGTTAGGTTTCCTGCATTCCTCAGCCACTGTGATTTAGTTGCCTCCTTTCCTCGTGGGAAGAGCTCTGTGACTTGTGATGCTGCTACTGACTGCCCTCACCCCTCCCAGGCCAGCCCCGAGGTCCTGACTTCGTTCCTGCCAAGAACCCAGAAGAAGTCCATGTTTCTTCATATCTAGACATTTTATGACATTATTATTATAATAGCGACTGTCTGGTATTCCGAATCCAAGCCACGCAGATTAGTTTTGATCGGACACACAAGTCCAATGTCCTCTTCTGCTCCCCCATTGGATGAGCTTCACTTTCAAGCTCAGGTTTCTATGGCAACAATCAGAGTTTTGTTTCATGACTGGTAAACTCTGCCGCTTCCTGCCAGCGAGCTTGTCGGCTCAGCTATTCGCTGCTGCTGGGAACGAAAAGGGTGGGAAAGCCTGGGCCGTGTGCCCTTAGCTCTGGCTTCATCTCCCCGTGGCCACCTTCCACCAGGACGGGTGGCCACCGAGGGGAGCTGGGTGCCCCCAGGAGGCTGCAGGCCAAGGCTGGGACTGCCCGGGGCGAGGAGCGTGGAGAACGGCCCTGCCTGTGGCCAGCCCCACAGATAGCAAGACACGGATAGCAAGGGAAGGGCTGCGGTTCTTCTCAGGTCTCTGAGGTTCTCCTGTGCCTCTCACCTCTGGCAGCACAGGGGAGGCTGCTCTGGGAAGGGAGCTGAGTAAAGCGTGCCCTTGGTTGATGTAAAACAGAAAGAAAGCAGAGGGCTTTCCACTTTCCAGAAAGAGTAGGAGCTACCTGGGACACTCATGGCCACGTTCTGCCCTGTGGCATCTCCAGGCCACCCGGAGGGTCAAACGGGCCCTGCGCTGACACGCTGGCCCTAAAGCACTTACAGCACCCAGGGCTGCATTTAACCATGTGCCAACCGAGCTGCTCAGAGCAAACCTGCGCTATTAAAAGTCACTTGAGAACAATTAAAGGATTGGCCAGATTCCAACAGAAGATCGCAGGCCAGCGGGTGTAAATCAGTTTGTCTCCACTGGCTTTAATGGAGCAAGGCTGATGGACACTGAGGTGACCACTGGGCTCCCTAACTTCCCAGAGGAAAACCACCAGAAATCCAGGCCCTCCGTGCCAAAGTCTCTTTAAAACAGCAAGACTGTATGAGGAACCCTGCAGTTTCAAGAGGAAATTTCCATTTCTCATCTCCTGCTGCTTAAATCTGCAGTCTGCAGGCTGAAGCCACCGCAGATCAGAGAGGGGAGCCAGCACCCCTTTTACAGCCAGTCTCTCACCTCTAGCCCTTTACAGACAAGGTGGGAAAATCCAGAGAAACAAGTGTGTAAGGATTAACACCCTGACCACTGCCAGCACAGAATGCCTACAACAACTGCTGGTGTCCTCTCGGAGGAGAAAAGTGCAGCCAGCTCTCCCACCCCTCCCGCCCAGCTCCCGGCAGTAATAGCCACTGCTAATGCAGCGCGCCTGCATCCTGCACCGCCAGGTCCTCCATGGATGCCCACCCGGGAGCAGTCCATCAGGATGTGAGGCTACCACTGCCTTGCTGTCCATCATCATCACCACAGCACAAGCCAAATGGCCAGATTTACCCCTGTGTAACTCTCCTGGAATAGTGACCAGCAACAGGATTAATCACTTTGCATGGGAGCATTGGCTTATTCTTTTTTTCACTAATCACCTGTTAGATGAAGCCCTCTGAGACTCAAACTGTGGTGAAGTAACAACACATTTTCATCAACATAATGTCTGTGAAATCAGTGGAGTTGTTCTCCATCGTCACCTCTGTATCCCAGAGCAAAACGTCGCCTGCTGTTCAATTACGTAGTGCCAGGACATGCTGAGCCCTGCTTCTTTTGCTCTTGTTCTGGTGTAAATCAGCAGCGACATTCTGAAGCCAAAAGGGTCTAACGTTCCTTTACACTGCTATTACAGTGCTGACGTCAGTGGAGTGACTTCAGATTTATACTAATGTCACCGAGAAAAGAATTAGACCTAGTTGATTTATACTGCTGTAACACTGATGCACAAGGGGAACTGGGTTTGCAGCACACAGCCCTGCCCAGGCACTGACAGAAGACAGGGCTAGCTACCCAAATAACGGCATAACCTGAAGAATCCTTATTTATGGTCTCCGAATGTGTGCGCGCCCATAGAAAGGAGGTTTGGAAGATGGCAATTAAAATAAACAGCAGATCACTTCTCCTAAACATCTGCCTTGTAAAAGCAGAAAATCAGATGTTGCCCTGGAATGCTTGCTATTTGCTGCTCTGGGTAATGCAGAGAGAGCACAGCTCGCCTGACCTCTTCCAACATTTCCTCTGCCCCGAATTCCTCTGGGTTCACAAGTCAAGACATAATTTTCAAAACAGAAGTTGTCTGAAGAAGCCTTGTGGTCTCTGCTATTGACTGGTGCCTGTTGGGAAGCTTGGATTTGCTCACAGCCCAGACATGATGAGCGGATGGGCCACTTGCATCCCGCAAAGCAATAGATGTGTGGAGATGGGCCATAGGCTGGGTGCGTGCAACTTGCTAACCGTATAGCCAGCTGGATATCGCTCATTTACATGCCCTTATTTTGTATCAGTACAGCCCTAGGAGAGATGGAAGACTAATGATGAAACCACTACTGGCCGTTACTCATAATACACGCCAGGCTCAAGAGCACCCATTCTGTAGGGTAAAGATATGATTAGAAAATAAAAATGACCTCTTCCATCAGTGGGACTTGACTATTACCTACACTGTTACAGTGAGACTTCGAAGTGCCCCTGAGGGACATTTCCCAAGGGTTCAAGGGAAGGGTGAAGAGGGAAAAAAAATCTTTCCCTGGCCCTAGGCTGTAGATTGGCAGTAAAGTTATCTCAAGTGGTCTCTGCTGCTTTCTGGAGATCATGGAAAGCCCCAACACACTTATCTTTTGGGGGTCCAATGTGGTAGATTGCACCCAGAGGAGACCTTTCAGCCTTTCTTGCTCAGCTCACCCCAATTCCCAGACCATATTGAGAAGCCCTACAGAGTCAAAATCCAGATGTCCCCAGGGCAGATACTGCACAGGTAGGCTCCCAGACAATCTGGAGAACTCAAAAAGCCCAGAGTTTTGTCTCACTGTGGAGATCTCCATCTGAGCTAGTCATCCAGGCTGTTTTCATCACCAGAGGAGAGAAATGGGCTCCTCTAGGACTCAGTCCTCAGATCAGTGTTGCTATCTGCAAGGCAGCCAAACAACTCTTCTAAGCATCAACCGGATTTAGGGTGAGGTGAGGGCAGAGCAAAGCAGGGTTTCACTCTACAGCCTTCCTGCATCCCAGGCAAATAAGACAGTCTGTCAACCTTGCATTGCACAGCCTCTGCATCTGAACAGGGATCTTTCAACCAAATAAACTTTGGTGCAGACTGTTTACAGATTCTCCCCTCCTTCCCTTCAAGCTTTTTCAATGTCTCATCGGAAACTCTTGCTATTTTATCATGTTTCAGCAACTTATTACCTACCATTTGCCAACAATTGGTCGTATAATCTTTAAATAGGATATGTTAAAAGTGCAGGGTGTAAGAAGAATCCTAGGGTACAACAACATGAAACAAACTATCAGTTGCTTCTTCACAGATCAAAGTAAAAGAAGAACCAGATAATGTGTGATAAGAAGCTGAGGTGTAACACAAGGTCAGAAGGAACCACAGAGTGTACCAGTCCCAGAGTTAGGCTACTTTATGACCAGAGTTATTTGAACAGAAAAAAAAAAAAAATACATCTCAACACTTTCAGTTTGCTGTAACCCAAACCTGTGCTTCAGGGCATCTCTGTACTTGGCTGTACAGGATGATGTTCTGGGTGACACATGGTGATACTACTTGTTTTCACGTGTTGCAGGGCTCCAATACAGCATCTTCCCTCCACAGAGTCCATCCATGATTCCCAGATACAAGTCACAGCTTCGGGAATGCCTGGTAGTGCCTCTGAACACTTTATAACGAACCTGTCAGCTCAGGATTCACTATTACTCAGTAGTATTTGTCCCCTGTCATTCTCCCCTGCACCGGTTTTTGCTTATTTTGTACTCCTTCCCCCTGAGCTCTCCTAGGGGAAGAGTGATCCAGCAGCCAATGCAACCAGGCCAAACTTTGATACAACTTCCCAGTTAGTGCCAGTCCTTAGCACATGCCCAGCTTGCTCTGATTTGACTTCACATCTCCACTTTTTGGTTGTTATTAAACTTCTCAGAGTCCTCTTTGTCCTTTATCACCTGTTGGAGAACACAGATCTCTCACCACCAGGATATCACTCAAATCTGCCAGGGTCTCTGTGAAGATCACTGGACCGTCAATTGATGCAGATGACGGTCCCACCACTAAAACCCAGACCTGGATCCTCATTTACTTTAGTGAGAAACTTTAGAAAATGTCCACATCAAATTCTATATTTGAAGGACTTCTTTTTTTCCTGGCAGTCAATCATCAAAGTAACTCTGGAAAGTAGCCAGAATGTGGAACAGCTGCAAAGCAACAGGATTTTAAAAGCTATGTTATCTTATTTCTCTCTCTTGTTTGCTTGCCCCAGCTTTTCTGAGGGGGGTTGTTTGCTTCTTTTTTCATTTTTGGGGAAGTCGGAAGGAGATTATTTACTTTGCTTTTTTTAATCATTGAACGGATTGAAGGAGGTTCCCAGCAGAGCAGCAATTCTCTTTGAAACTGTTAAATCAAACTGTAAAATCTTGCAGTCCCCCAGCAGGAACTCTTGACTGACAGAGAGTTGGGAGCCTTGTGCAATGTTTGTCTGGAGTTTTCTGTATTTTTGACAAATAATGATTTTCCTCCCTGTGTTTTCCTGACCATGGTGCAATGTGTTGCTCTTGTGCGTTCAACTCTGTGCAGCTAATAGACTTCACTCAAATGTTGCTACCATGACATTGACTATCAGAGCAAGAAGGACTACAGAAAGAGAAGACACTTTCTGAAGCCTTAATGGGAGAGGTTGACTGTGAAACATGAGCTACTGCATGCACACATGATGTAAGGCAAATGACTTTCTTCACTGTTGGAAGCACTGGGACAAAGTTCCGTGGAAAAGCTGCAACACAGCCAGTGACAGGCACTCAGCCCACACTGATCTGATAACGCTCAGACTCCCAGCACCTCGCTGCTGGGTAGAGCTGAATGCATTCCCATTCTGGCCAAATGTAAATACCATGTATGTGGGATCTCACTATGCTCTCAAGGTGCAGAAACACAATTGCACAACTATGTAAAAACAACACATCCTTCTGATGCTCCGCAAGCCTGAAATCATGACAGAGATAAGTGTGCTGTCATAACCAAAGCCATGCATGCCAGATAACACAGGCAATGCTTTTGTCTTGGTTTGTGGCATACTGTAATTTCCTCTCCTTGGTGTGATGCCAACATATACTTGTCCTTAAGCTGGGCTTACACCCAGTTTCCTCTGATGTTGTTTCAACTAATACAGACTTAAAACCAAATCAAACAAGTTACAGTGAACAGAAAGTCCTTCTCCCCATAGGAACAACAGAATACTCAAACAGCATGCACACTCCTCCATCTGCTCTGCACTCAACACCCTGTTGAAGAAAGGTGCTGGGATGGGACCTCAGCTCCCCTCCTGCCCCAATTAAAGGGCGCAGCGCTGAGCAGCCTGCTCTCACTGACCCTGCTTTGAGCAGGAGGATTGGACTAGAGGATCTCCAGAGGTCCCTGCCAGCCCCAACTATTCTGTGAAGCTGTGAAATACAGCAGGTAGGAGCACTGCTGTGTGCCAGGCTCAGAAGATCATGTAACGTGAAAAAAGATATACATGAAGACACTACCATCTCTTCTTTCCTGCCAGCCAGCAGTGAAGTACCAAAGACAACCTCCTAATTCTCCTTTGAAATGTCGAGATGCTGCCCTCTGGGTAGCACACTGAGCTTGCAGCGCTGTCAAAACATGTTAGGTGCCATGCTGGCACGAAGGGGCACTCCAGTGGCAGTTTCCCTAAGGACTCTTGAGGCTCCCAGTGAATTGCAGCAGCAAGAACCCTTCACTAAAGTGCCACTGGCATTTAAGTGACAAGGTGGTCAGTGCCAGCTCAAGTAGAAACCCACTACCGACTTTACAACAGTGTTTTTCCCCACTAACTCAGAAGTTCTCCATTTTCCTGCTACACTGTGATTTGTTGCTATGTAGGCTACCTGGAAATAAATAATCAAAGAACCAGGCTTTGATGCAAGCTGCTAAGCTGAAGGCAGAGATGCTCTGATGAGAGCACGGCAGGGTTGTTTCTCAGGTTTGATGAGGTGGGATCCCACTAAGGGTTCAGGGGGTGGTCGTGCCTTGAGGCTCATCCTTCTGGGCTGGCCCAGGAGCGTTTGGAGTGACAGGCTGCCAGCCCCAGGACACGGAGGTGGACCACCATCAAGGCAAACCATCAAGGTAAGGGCAATTTAGACAGAGATTAAGCCCCGGTGCCTTCCCTGTCCTGCTTTTAGATGCAAATCTATACATACGAATAACAAGCAACAGTCCTCTGGATGAGAAAGGGCCGGGGATCAGGATGCAGGTGATGGCGGCACATCAGCAGGCCATTCAGTGCTTGCCTGTGGATGCCTGGAGGGGCTTTCACACTAAAACAAGTCCGGAGCATTAAGAAAGAAACATTTGTGGATATTTGGCTTCAAGCAATGAAAATCCTTCTCCAAACCTAGAGTCACCCCTTGTGGAACTCAGGTCTGAACTCTGATTTCCCCCAATGGCTCAAAATCTCTATGGATTTCTGGGAAATCTTGTAAATGTATTTTGGGTGGTCTCCTTAATTATTTTATGCAAAATAACCTGGGGTCAGGGAAAATGCAAAAGAATTTTTATTTTAGACAGTCCAACAGTGTCACGGAGCAGCTCTCTGGTAACGCACCGAGGCTACCTCCATGCTTGGTTGTTGTAAGGGTCCCACAGGTAACAAGCAGAACAGACTGTGCTCCTTTTCCCTGTGAAAAGCTTCCTTTCTATTGAATGAAAGTGGGAAGAGGGATCTTTGCCCATAGCATAGCATTCCTGGTAATGACCTGCAGACTGAGCCAGACTCAGAGACCCAACCCGCAACCTGCGAGCTGGCTGGAGAGATAAGGGCATGGGGAAGGAGAAGGTCCAGGTCTTTGCTTCTTATTCACTGGCAAGCACCCAAACCAGCTGTCCCGTGGTCACTCAGGGCACAGCATCTCTCCTTTTGGAAGAATTTGACAGTCACAGCTAGATTGTTGTAACCTAAGTTCTGCCTTATTAAACCAAACATTTCCAGGCTGGTTTTTAGCCTTGGACAAGGGACGGGGACACAGGTGGAATTCAGAACAGGTGAAATTGGGCATTGCCATGTCCCCCTTCAGAAACACAGAGACTTAACATCCCTGTTAGTGCTTTGCGGTGAGCTTTTGTGATGCTGCTGTGGTTCCCTGGGACTCTTCCTGGGGGAAGCAGCAGAAAGAGAGTGCGAGACAGGAGGACGTCCTCCCCCTTCCTCTCACATGCAGCTTCACGGCTGTCCCTCTCGCAGGCGCCGTTCCCATGTGAGGCCCTAGCGCAGATGATCTCTGATCCCAAGGGCACGGGTGGAATGGCCTCAGATGTGGGAAATGCTTTGCAACCTTAAAGCCAAGTCCTTTATCCTCAGGCAGCCTGTGAACCCTGTGCTCGCCCCGGGGCTAGGCAGCCTGGGGAGGCTGAAGACAACACTTCCACCGCTCATTGCCGTGCCCTGCTGAGCTGCAGCGGCTTGCTTGATACACTGGAAACTTGTGGCCACTGGGGTTTCCTCTCCTGCCGGGGAGGAGTGGTGCCGAGAAGGAGCCGGGTGGCTTGTCTGCGTCCAGCTCCAACACTCCTGCCAGCCCCCATTCCGCTCTTCTCCTTCCTCAATGAAACCCATACTGAGACGTGCATCGAGCGCTGACCCCGTGTGATGCCAGAAGTGGTCTGAAGCAGGGCCCCACGGAGGAAATGGCTCCTGTGACCGACCCCGAGAAGGAAGGCGGTGCTGCTGCCTGTGGCTCCCGGCGCCGTGCTGCGTGGCCGGAGGCTGCTGCCGCAGCGTGGTCCCACAGCTGGGAGCAAGGAGGAAGGCGCTTGCGTCAACACACAACTATTTCCCTCGCTTTCAAAATGGTGCCTGTCACCTGCCTTTCATTGGAAAAGAAGTGTTCTCTCTCCCACCCAGCAGAGGAGGGGTTAGGACCTGACCGAGGTCGCTCAGCAAGCCAGGGCCACTCGCGACAGAAGTCTGGTTGCCAACTCCGATCTTCAGCCAGCTCTCTGCGCAGCTCTGACATCTCCTGATGATCTCTGAGCTAGTGCTAATGCTAGTTTATGACTAACATGACTAATGAGGTAATGTGAATGCTAGTTTAGACTCAGAGACGTAGTGGATGACATTTCACCTACAAATAAAATTCCTTATTCAAATAAATCCCCTCCTTCTCCTTAGAAGATCTTATTCTCCAAAGCTGTGCATTATCAACCTATTTAATTTCTTGGGATTGGGATGTGGCAGAGGGGACAAGGGACCAGGCAGGAGCTGCCCGTTAGAGGTGACTACAGGGGAAATTTAGTTCCTGGGGTTTCAAACCAGTCTATTGCATACACAAATATGGATTTGGTGAGAGTGTCCAGGCACAGATCAAAAGCAGAAGTTCCTAGATAAGATTGTGGTGATATATTTTTATTCACCCCCATTCAGGAAGGAAGGAGGAAGTCACCAGTTTCTGTTCTGTTCATGTTCTCCTGCCATGTGACCACACCGACCACGGAGAGACGTGGTCTCCTCGCAAAAGCAATCTGGGGGCATTTCAGGGGTTGCCCAGGCCGGGCAGATCAGGTTTGTTCAAGGGCTCAGGCTGTCTTTTGGTCAGGCTAAAGGTGTGGAAGGTGTGAAAGGGAAGTTTCCCTAATGAATGGAAATCAAAGTAGAAAGAGAAAGTGGTGAAACATCAACGCTGCAGCAGGGCAGGAAGTGCCCTCTGTCCTCAGGCATGACTACGGGGCTCGGAAAGGTCAGGGTTTCTTTTTCAAAGTCTTAAGTGTTGAAGACATTTGACCTGGCAAGGTACTGGTGCTGCCGCTGGGAAGCGAGGGACCTGCTGGTGCCCCTCGGGGCAGCCCGCAGCAGCTGGAAAACCCAACGCTGCCACGGCCAGTGAGGGCTCCGCAGGGAGCAGGCAGTGACAACAGGGAAAGCAAATGAAAGAGGAAGAAGAAAGAAGAGTCACAAGGTTTTGAGGCTTTCTAAAGGCAGACACTGGAGGACTTGCACGGTTTCCTAATGCCTGGGGAGAAGGCATTTACGTAACTGTAAGTGATTCAGCACAAAAAACCATCTGGAGGCAGCAAGTCCTTCCCCTCCGTGTCAGTGGCGGCACTAAGGGAGCACGTAAATAACACAAAGGGAATGCAAACAGCGTCGCCGTCCCCGTCACAGCCTTTCTGCATGGCCATGCTGCGCAGCGACCCTCCCACAGGACACCCAAAGGCAGAGGTGACGTTAACCCCCTGGTACCTGGCATCCTCCCCGCACACGTCCCCAGCCTACATGGAGCGGCTCTCCCCGGAGCTGGGGGCTCATGGGATGCTTCCTCTGCAGCCGTAGTTTCTCACTTCTGTTTCTTAAGACCAAAGCGAGCCTGGAGACTCCTGAATAGCAATGAAAGTAGCCTGCTCTCATCCAGCCAAAGAGCAATGAGGCGTCAGGAGAGAAGGCTGGGCAGAGCAGAGCAGAGCCTGCAGAACAGCAGAGCCCAGGACTGCAGCCGTGCCTTAGGCTGGTGGGTCCCTGCATGATGCTGTCTCCCATGTACAGCACATGGGAAGCCTCATTCTGAAGACTGAACGACATGTTAGGTCTCTGGGACATCCCCTCAGTGAACTATTTCTGAACTGCCCACATGCATGGCTTCAGTACACAGCATCCAACAGCACTCTTCCCCTTTCCCTCCCCATGATATGTAATCTAATAAAAAAGAACCTACTTTTCACCTCACACAAGGCTAACCTAAGAGCAAACGCATGCATTTCACCCTGCGTATGCTGAGGTCACACAAACAACTTTCAGCAACAATTTTCTGCAATCATGGTTATATACTGGTGTTTGGAGGATATTGCTCCTGGGAAGTCCAGTGGCTGTATCATCCCATTAAATCAGTGAGGAACACATGAGAAGTACATAAGTGCGTGGGAAGGGAGAGGGATGGAGCGCTGGCTGTCCTTTATTTCTCTCTTGTGCAACAAATCTCCAGTAACTTTTTCAAAAGTGGCTCTGGAGCTTAAGTCCCATTTTCAAAATTGCCTTGGGAAATCATTCACATTTACTCCCCGCATGAGTAGATGTAACTTCATGAGAAGTTGGATTCCTTTTCCCTTATCCTGCTCATTCACATTAAAGGGTGGAGCAGAGAGCTCTGTGCCAGGGCTGATAAACACTCCCAGGTTTTACAGGGCTAAACCTGTGCAGAAAATGCTAAGCCTCACCACGGATGAGTTCCCACTACACATTGCCTTCCTTCATCAAAGCAAAGCTGCAGCCGCCCAAGCAGCTCCGAGGTGCTGGACACAGCTGATGGTATCGCAGGCAGACACAACACCGCCCTGCAGCAGGCTGGCGAGACCCTATGTGGCACAACAGCATGAAGGCAACTGCCAGGAATCCATGGGTGGAGCGGGCATCGCACCTGGGTAAATACAGCCCCAGCAAGAAGGCCTGTTTTCCCAGAGCCCAGCTTCGAGCTGCTGATTGCACCACATCAGCCCTCGGGGGCTTTTCTGCTTTACTCTCTGGCAAGCAGCTTCTTAAGTGAGTGAGCAAATGGTTGGCATCTGCCACAGAGATATAAAAAGACTTCCCTCTGAGGTGGAGCTTGGCTTGGTGATGATCTCATGGTTTCAGTCATGGTGACCTGCTGCACTTGATGGATGCACCCATTCCTCCAGTGCCCCCGCTCTCGCCCTCCTGCATCGGCAGCTGTTTCTGCCTTCAGCTGGGTTTCCAGCCAGCGAGGCTGCAAGCTCCAAACCTGTTGCTTTCCAAAGCAAATCTCACTCGCACACAACACAACAGCAAGACCTGTCCTCCTGGTCCCCAGAAAGGGAGCTGGAAGTGAGACAACCCCTGAAGAAGTCAACGAAAGGAGAGGAAAAGCCCAGCAACCCCCCTCCAGAAACATGCAGAAATGGGAGGGGCAGAATGCTAAAGGGACACCAGGTTCTAATTTCAGCGATTTATTTATTGTAATTTCCCTGCTCTTTAGGAAGGGCCAAATCTTACCTCACAGCATCATGACCCTGAAGCAACTGCAGGCTATGCTGTGAAGCCCAGCTGCAACCTGAAACCCCATTTAAAAATGGACAGTCCCAAGACTTCTGCAGGAATGACTGCCCTGGTATTTATTTACAAGGGGTTCAGGCAGCTCATCTACAGCCCTCTGACGGTCTGATATGGAAGGGCTTTCAAGTTTATTGTATTTTAAATCAGTTGCACAGTTATGACAGCACTGACAGCTGAAGGCCTCCAGCTTCCTACTGGAGGCTCACCAGCAGCTGTGTAATGCTGCCTGATGCCTCCACACTTGACCCTGAGATACGAGGGCTCACTGTGATGGCAAGAGGAAAGAGTGGGGTTCAGGATCACCAGAGTTTCCAGCTGTGTGCTAAAATGGCTGATAAAGAACCAGCGATGTGCAAGAAAGAGTGGTTTCTGTGGCATGGAAGTCCATCAGAAGGAGTCCCGCATGGAAATCATAGCAGAACTTTTCATAGATTACTGGAAGTCAAATGTTAACAACCTCCACATAAGGAAGATACAAGGTGGAGCAGTTGAGATGGATACATATATTCAGCTCTATTCACCTTGCGTCAAAAACCAGTCCAGCCAGCCTTTTAATCACCCAGCAGCTCATCTCTAAACTGTCTCTATTTTTAACAGTCCTGTGCTCCTAGGAGCTGTGGATGGGGATGAGGACACCTGCAGTGACAGGCACCCCCCTGGCTCAGGACGAGCAGCGTGGGCACAGCCCTGGTGTCCCCCTGCTGCCCTCCTTGAATAGCCAGAGGGACTGAAACAGCAACTGTGAGCAAAGGCGTACAACGGGGGGGACACAAGAACAGGAAAACGTGTGCCTCTGGGGAGTCCCAGACCTCTGTCCAGGGCAGAGGTGGGCACCCCCTTGTCCTGCACAGGGCAAACAGCATGAAGAACTTATGGGTGACTTCTGAGCACGATGTGCTCATACACATTCACATTATAGCAGAGGAATCCTCCAGCATGCACAAGATGACCTGATAGGTCTAGTTTCTCTTAGTCAATTGCTTGTAACAAACAGCAATTGGAACTCCTGGCTAAAATCACTGGGGGTTTCCTCAGGCAAAGCCATAGCTTGGACCTGGCTTTGCTGATGCTATAATTAGCATGTGTACAGAGAAGTATTCATTAGCATCCCCCAACTCCTCTGGCCCGATTTGCATTGATGTCCATGATGCACTGGCTCTTTGTATCACCCACAGAGGAATGTGGCATCCCTGGATGAATCATCAAGAAGCAGGGGGGGAAGGAAGAAAGTTCTCTGCAAACACAGCTTTTTTCGTAATCAGCTGAAGGAAGGAAATGGGGGGGAGAAAAATTTAATCAGTACTTGGGGTTAATGAAAATTATAAGCTTTTGTGGGGAATTGAAGTCACTTTTAGATTAGGCAGCTTGACTCAAAACTCTCTGACAAATATAACATTTAATGACTTTCTACTGCCACTTGCGGGTTGCCCTCTTGGTGCAAAGGGTTTATCTTATCCTTCGGGGATCTCGCCCTGGACTCTCAGCCTGCTTGTGGTGCGGTATAATGCCATAACAGCACTTGTCTTACAGACAGCCTCGCAGCACTCTAGGTAAGTTCTGGCAAAGTCACAAAAGGTTTAATCATTAAATGGAACCGGATCAGGCTGAGGTTGAGATTCCTGCTGCGGCAGCCAAGAAACGACAATACCTGGCAGTTGTGAAGCATCCTCTCTCCAAACTCCCTGACACTGCTTGCAGAGGCATTGCCCCTCCAGGCTCCGCGCGCCCAGCAGACTCCATTTCACATCACACGCAGCAAGGCACCGCGATGTGCAATGAGTCACCGCAGCGGAGCGCAGCCCTCAGCACTCTCAGCTTCTAATCTGGTGCCTGAATCGCAGATGTTTGTCACTTCGGAACATGCTGATATTTTCATGCTGTATTTCTTCCTGCAACTCAACAAGCACCTCACATAAAAGCCTTTGTGCTTTAGAGAGGGTTGAGGTCTTGAGGGATTACGCACGAAGCCTGAACAAACATTTTGGCACTACTGACGCGCCCATGTCTCAGTAACACCGCAATATAACCCAGACCACTTTTCAGGGATGGCAATGGACACTGGAGGCTGGGGGCATCTTGATGTTACTCCAAGAGCACCTTGAACAGCAGGACAACTCCAGTCCAGACCTGGACCATGGGCAAGTTTAAACCCCTAATATGGCCAGGGTCTTGCCCAGGTCCCAGTCCTGCTGGCCTCCCTGCCAAAGCTCCGATGTCCCTTCAGGCACGGTCCAGCTGCAGGGCCCTCTGCACGTCCTCCTGAGCTGCTAACGGCAAAATCATCTCAGCAAACCAGGGCTGATGCTAGCCATGCAGCACGCACTCATGTTACCACAGGTGCTGGAAATAGCGTGGCTGTAGCACCGCAAGTCCATTTACCTTGCTGACAAGTGTGCGTGGCGGACACACCGGGAGAGGTGAGCTGTGGTGACCTGTCCTTTCCTAACCACAGCTGCTGGCTGGCATGTCTTGAATCACAGAGACACCCCAAGCCCACAAAATGCAAACAATGAGTAGCAAAACTTCTGGGAGTGATGCCGGTGCCAGAGCCCAAGCAGCATCCCCCGGTGCCCCTTCCTGCAGCTCTCCTCCGGGGAAAACCCCGGCTGTCCCCACCTGCGCCTCACAGCTGCATCTCCCGCGTATCGCCAAGGCCATCGCCGTGCTGGGGCAGGAGATGGCTGTCCCCATTTATCCCCGTACCTGGCAGACACGCTGGCTGCAAAGGCCCGTGTGCCTGCAGAGCAGCAGGACCGCCTGCCACGCCCTGCCTAATCGCGCCTTGGCAGGCAGCAGAGCAGCCTCCAAGAAGGAAGCAAGCTCACGTTAGAGGAAATCGCTGCTCTGCACAAAGCTTCAGCTACTCGGGAAGGAACCTGGGGACTGAGAGGAAGTCATGAATGTGTTGCTTTATATAATCCTGCCTTGCGCCAAGGATTAGGAGGGGACTTTCCAAACGCACGGCCTTGTCTTTGTGTCTTCTACAAGACACAAGAGGAGGAAAAAGATGCTTCAGGAAAGAACCAGGTTGCAGGACTCAAGGGTCCCAGCTCCAGAAGGGGAGGTATGGAAAACAAGGGAAATAAAGATGGTGTATTAAGGTAAACAACATATTTTTGGAAATGGATAATGGGCTGTCTTCATCTGTTGGCCATCACTGTTTTTCTCTGGGCACCTCTATCTACAGGTGGGGGATCCTAGTAGAAAATACATTAAAAATGCTTTTTTAATGCCACCTTCTAATTCTTTCAGCACTCACGGACATCAGAAGTTAAAAACCCCAGCTGATGCCAGCCAGAGAACAAGCAGGTACTATGCAAACATGTCTGCCCCCATTTCTAAACCAAGACGGTGCTCTCCCCAGCTGTGGCTTTTACTCAAAAAGCGATGCGTTTGGCAGGGACTCCTTCCTTGGCCTTTTGATCTGTGGTCCTTTGTGGGATGCTCCCAAGCATTTCACTCCTTCCACAGGGGGAATGCAGGACTGACACGTTTTTCACATGACTCCAGCAGGAGGCTGCTGGGACACTCCTAATTGCCGGGACACCCCTAGGTGTGAAACCCTTCTTCCCTCGGCCACCCTTCCTTTGTCCCCACAGCCCTGAGCAGAGCTGAAGAGCTGCAGCAGGCTGCAGGAGATGGCTTTGTGCCCTGGCTGCGTGGCTGTAATCGGGTCTATGCCCTTCACACTATCTGAGCACCTGCTTGGATCCAAGAAAAACCTTCCTGACACATCGGGAGAGTTTGGAGAGGCATTCCACCAACAGCAGAGAGCGTTTCTATATTCAGAGGTTTTACGCTTGGATGCAGTGGGCAAAGCTCATTGCTAGCACAGCAAAGGTAATGTATTCTGGTCCATCAGCCATGCAGGCTCCTGCGTAGGCATCGTGTTGGCAAAACACAGCATTTATGCCAATATTTCCCTCTGCGGTTTGGACCAGCAGCTGCCGGCTCCTGGCTCCCACTGATGGCTCCGTGCAAGCTCCAGTGCTGATCCCAGAGGAGTAAGTGTGACGTGCGGCTCGGGGCTGGCAGGAACGGCCGTGGGAGTGAAGGTAGAGGTGAGCCGCCGTCCCTGCCGGGCTGGTCCGCACGTACCTTCCCAGAGCTGCTGCTGGGACGGGGCGGGTTTGACTTTGCTCCCGGTCAGAGCAGCTCTGCCCGCACGGGTCCCTGGGGGCCTCCCACTGCCCTGAGGAGCTGGAGGGGAAGCCTTGCTGGCTGGAGGCAGCTCAGGATGGAGGGGAGGAGGGGATGGATGGTTTTCCCTTCCCAACCTGGCACAGCAGGGGTGGGCATGCTGGAGGGGTCTGAGCCAGTGCTGCCAGAAATGCAGCTCCTGTGCAAGAAGCAGACGTAGGCACCAATGCACAAACAGAAGAACGCAGCTGGAAGCAGCCGGGGGCACAGGCACGGCGCTGGGCACCACCAGCATCACTGCTGAGCTCTGGAGCTGGGAAATCCTGCGTGCTGCAGGGCAGAGCTGGCAGCGCAGAGGCACAGCCTCTGGGTTCGCCCCTCACTGCTGCTCCCAAGGAAATGCACGGCTGCAGGGTGATTTCGTGTCAAGTTTGTTTGTATGCTTGTTTGTTAAAAACCAAACAGCAGGATTTTGTGCTGTTTGTGAGCTGTGATAGCACACCACTGCAGTGATTGACGTGAAACTCACTGCAGCTAAAATGACAGTGAGGTCCTGAATGCATCTGCACTACTCGGCTTATCTCGCTATCACACACACCCACATCCCCACCAACACACACAGCTTGTCCTCGTGCTCTGGTGGGGCTACGTAATCTGAGGTCAGCTTTAGGCCACCTCATGCCAGTTTGACTGTAACTGCGTTTGGGCTGGCTGGAAGGGGAGATGGGAGAGAGAAATGCTGGAAGCAGGGCTGTCGTATGCAGTATGGCTATCACTGCCACCTTTTCTCAGTCCTGCTGGGCGATGGGCTCCCGACACCGTACCGGGTCAGCTCAGCACCCTGGGCTCCCTGCGCTCACTCCTACTTCTCACAGCTCCATCCAAAACTGAGGCACGGGACAGCCTGATCCCACAGGCGATGCTGGAACAAGGAGCCGGATGCTAAGCCCATCCCGCTCCTGCGGTGAGGGGATGTCACTGCTCTGCGGTGCCCTGTACGTCGAGATGTGGTACTTTCCCGACACTGAAGGGCCCTGCACTGCCAACAAACACTGAAGATGGAAACAATCCAGCTGTTTATGGAGCATCTCAGGTTTGCAGTGAGAGTTTCCTCCCATGACAAAATCCCTGGCTTTTTTTACAGGGAAGAAAAATAATGTGCCCTGTGTCTTCTCCAGTGTCGGGCTGGGCTGGGATGTGACTAGGGGCTGGCTTGATGCTGCTGTCTTGTGACCCTGAGACCAGTGGAGTGACAAGGTGACAACGGATGGACACCCAGGGCCAGGATTTTTGGGGTTTTTACCAGACAGGAGGATTGATTGTCCTTTTTTCATTCCCCTCCATTGGAAACCCCCTTCACAGCCCTTCATTACTCCTGAATGCCCTCTCCCAGCTCATTTGCCAGTCATCGGTCAGGACAGGGCCCTCTCACTAGCATAATTTGAACGCCTAAATTGGGTCACTTAACTCCTTACTTGCAGCTTACAGATGCAGAGAGCTGTTTCCTCGCACACCCGTTGCTTGCAGTGAGCCAGCTCTTCCTCAGCATCTCCCATCCCCAGGGGAAACCAAACCCTGCACAAGGCACTGGTGACAAGGGAAGGGGAATCTGCCATCCCTCCGAAACGATCAGCATCCCAAGGAAATGACCACGCTCGAGCAACACCTCCCTTTATCGCTCCCAGCCCTCCCCGTGAATCGGGCACTTGTTCTGCCTCGGGTGGAAAAATTCCAGCTCCGGTGTCCTGCCAGTTCCCCGGCATGGTCCCACTGCATGGTGACCTGTCTCAGCCCCATAGGGTCTCAAGCAGTGGCTCTGTCAGGCAGGAGGGAAGAGCAAAGACTCAAGACAAAACTATCTGATGACTCTTACGGGTAAAATCAGAATGTTTGAGTTTGGTTGGGGCTGTTTTTTCCCTCCTCTTCCTGAAACTGGAACCCCACCGCAGGAGGCGGCACAGCACGAGGCGCAGGAGATGGGCTTTAAAAATAAAACAACACTCACCTTCCCTGCTCTGCGATCATGAATTAGGCCTGGCCACTTGCCTTGGACAACTCCCCGAGCGCTGGGAACAAACTGTGCATGCATTGCCTCTCTAATGGCCGTCCCCTCACCCACGGTTCCCCAGCATTCCTGTTTCCCTGAGAAGCTGTCCCCTCTCCCTGCCTCCTGCCTTCCTCCTCCTGCCAGCTCCGCTAAATCAAGCTAGCACCGGCAGAACAAGGACGAGAAGGAAACTCTAACTAATGTAGGAGGGAAGAGGCACCAGTCAGGCTGCCTGCACTGAAATCCAGATCCTGCTCTCATGGCATTTTCCAGCCCTGTCTCTTTTTCTGCAATCCCTTTCCAGCTTCTCTCTCCTTTTCCACATGGGATTCAGCCTTTTGCTTTCCACCCCAAGTTTCCCGATGGTCTTTGAGTCATTTTCCCTCCTAGGGCCCATTTCTCATCTCCGTTTGTTTCTTTGTCACCGTTTTACACTCTCTTTGGGCTATATTTCATTTTGCCTCTGTTCTTTGGTTGCCTCCATCTGTCCCTTCAGCCTTTCTCCTGAAAGTCCTTCTCTTTCTCTCCCATTTTCTTCACCAGTCTGTATGGTATTTATGAACCTGGTGGGAGAGCTGATGAAAGCCTCCTTACAGACACGGGCCCTCAGTAAGCTGCACTTGTCCAAATCTATGCTAAAAAGTTGGCTTTTCCAAGCACTTCTATCATTATTTTTCATCTCCTGAGATTTGCAGTGTAAAGGGAACTTTTAGGCAAAAAAGAAAATGTCTCCAGAATCACTCTGATTTTGATACATGCCTTTGGCTTTGCACATCAAATCACACAGGAAAATCCCCAAAGCTTTGCCATCTGGCTTTAGCCAACTGAAATCCAACGGTGGCTTGTCCCCAGCACAGAAGGTTCAGCCTGAGACCAAACCCGAGCAGATGCAACACATGCACCCCCTCTTGGGGTCCCTGAGGTCCGGGGGGGGCATTGCAGACTGCATGGGAGATGCACATGAGCTTGCCATGCCTCTCACCAGCACTTCAGAGGAGCCCCACGCTTTACTTCAGACCCAAACTCCTTTCCCTGCTCTCTGATTCATTTTCTCTCTCCCGGCCAGCATCCACAAGCCATGCCTAGAAGTCACCGCCCGGCACCCCCTGCCCCTGCCAGCCCTGTCTGGGGCACCCGCTGTCACCACCTCCCACCCGGGCAGGGCTGACTGCCACTGTCCCCTGCAGTCTGCCAGCAAACATCAGCTGGGTGCCCGCAAAGGAGGGCTGGGACTGCAGGAGGAACAGCCTGTACATCCCGGGATGGGGAGATGTTCCATCAGGGCTGGGCGACTCTCCTGGAGGGGTTTCCGTGCTATAAATAGGTCCCTTGAGGATCCCCTTTTAACAAGGGTCTTTCTCTGCAGCAGGGAGCCCTGGAGGGATGGGGAACCACACAGCCAGGCTAAGAAATCATGCCGTGCTGTTACTGATGGGCAGCCTTCTCTCTCTGAGTCACAGAATGTCTTTCTGGGGTTCTGCTCTCCCTTTTCCTGCCACGCTTCTCCTCTCTACAGCTCTGCTTTTTCTCAGCTGCTGTGCTGGAGTGACATGATTTAACTCCAATAGCTGTGGATTGTGCCCCAGCTTCGTGCCTTCCCCTCTTCCACTTCTGCAGCTGTGTATGCCTGCAGTCTTCTCTCTGTATTTGTGTCTCAGCTGGAGATGGCAGGACCTCCAGGTTTGGGTGGGACTTGCCCTCATTGCTCCCCCCCCAGACATTGCTCCCCAGGCAGGGAGGGTGCTGACAGCTCCGCTGTGCAGAAGCCTGGCTAGTTCGCAAATGGCTCCACTTTCAAGGAGCTGCAAGGAAGAGGACAGCTTGTGCTCGTGAGAAGACGAGGGGAGGGGTGAGCTGAGCCACAGCACGTCAGAGAGGAACGCAGGTCCCTACCAGCACTCGCTGCAACCCAAACCAAACTGTGATGCAGGGTACGGCCCTGCTCTGACGTCCGTGCTAGAAAACCAGTCATGCTGAGTAACACCTGCCCCTCCAGCCCACCTGCGACAGCATCTGGCTTCCCCTCCCACCTTCCACACCAAAGATCTTTACAAGCTTTCTTTCAAGACTATGCAGGGCACTGACTGAGTGCCCGTCATGACCGAGCGCATCAATTCTGGCAATACAGGCCAGCTCAACAAGGGCACAGAGTATTACACATCCACCTGGAAAATCTGTGACCTGATGGTTTACAGCACAGATGTCTTTCACGCATGCCAAGCTGGGTAGAAAGAGGTCCTGCTTGAACCAGGCTGATTTACACAGAGCCTCGCAAGGCACCTGGAAGGTGCTGGGGCAGGAAGGGCCCAGCACAGCAAGTCCCTGGGGAGAGCATCCTACAACCAGCCTAGAAAGTCAACATCTCTCTGTATGGAAACTGCTGGGGTGCTACTGGGGTGTTTCTCGTCCCAGCATGAGGGAGCTATTGCTCCTTCTCATCTTCTTTAGCTACAAAGCTGTTTGCACAGCCCTTCCTCCTCAGCAGCTCTACACTCCCGCTTTTGAGCCCAACTTGTCTCTATAAAGAAGAGCCCAGACTCACATGGAGGCAGGATATCACCGGAGTATCTGGGTTACAGTCAGATGTCACCATAACCTACAGTCAGGACCGAGACGGATTTCTCTCAGCATCGCTCTCTCGTGCACGGCTGGCCACTGTGCTGACTCGCTTCCCGTCTGAAACCCGCAGCTAGCAGCAAAGCCGTCATTTTGGTGAGACGCAGACCTCAGCCGAGGTCCCAGGCAGAGGGCTGGAGGGGAGGGGTGACAGCCTGTGCCCAGTCCCACCTATTCCCAAGCAGGACAGCCACATAAGATGAATGGAGAATAAGGAACCAGCTGAACAGTGACAACACATTTCCCAGTGAACAGATTTCTACACAGCTCCTCCATCCCCCTCCCCCGGGCATGGACATATTGGGTCCCCCCTATCTCTACTGTTTACGGAAATACTTCCTTTCTCACTAAGCTTGTAGCAGACAGTTGAGTGTATCTCTCACTGAGCAGTTTGCTCCCATGGCCTGAAGAAGCTTCTTCAGGGCTGCTTTGACCAACCAACCCGCTGTCCACACGCTGCAGCCCCTGGGACCTCCATCCGACCAACATCGAGCGGTGCCACGTCCTGGCAGGCACCCATCGTGCCAGGCACCACGCTGTAATGCCTGTGGGCTTGAGAGGCAGGATGAGCAGTATGGATTTGGGGGCGGTAAGAAATGGTTTTGGCAGCGTGGGTTTTGCTTGGGCTGCTGGTTGCAAAATACGAACTATCAAGCTGAGGGCTGTCCCCGCCCAGGGATGAGCAAACATTTCTTTCCACCAGAAAGAGACAAGATTAAGGAGGGATTTTTCACACTTGCATACACTTAAGAGGAAAAAATATTTATATGAGGGAGAAAGGACTTGGCAGGGTTTTCCCGGAGGCCCCATTTGCTGTTTATGCATTTCTCAGGACGGGGTTGCTGTTGCAGAGCTCAGTGGCAGAGCCCGAGCCCCCCCCAGCCGACAAGGCGGGGGTGCGAGCGGGGGCTGTGTGCAGGCTGCGTGCAGGGCTGGTGAGAGATCTTTGCGCTGGGGCTGCTGTTGCCTACGCCTGCAATGAAGTCATGTCTGCGAGGCTGCAGGTAGCTCTGGCAGCAGCTGCCGTGGTTGCCTAATGGCATTCATTGGCATTGCTGGGGGACCAGAGCCAGGAGGAGTTGCTGGGAGCATCGGTGCAAGCACCAAAAGTTGCACTGGACTCTAAGCATCTCTTAGGACCCAGCACCTGGTGAGAAATGTTCTCTGCTCTGACTGTCCTGTTTAAAAGGCAGCTCAGCTCCCACCAAGATGCTGAAGGTCTGACCCTTGAGTCCCTCTTCCAGACTTCTGCAGGCAGCAATGGCTCCTGTTCCTAGCTGGAGCTCTCTATCCCTTGAAAGCACAAAGTTACAAAACCACAAATTATTATAATTTGGGCATCTGCCGTGTTTTGGAAATGCCTGGTGTAATCCCTCCCTGTCCAAGCCGCACAACAACTCCTGCTCTTGTTTCTGGAAAGGAGAAGCCTTGAAACGTGCAGGGCATGCACTGGCCTTTGCTGCCAACACTTTCATCATGGTCCTAAGTGGCATAAAGAATGCAAATACTTGTCATTGCAACACGCTGGGCTGGGATCTTGCTTAACATAAACCATGCTCTTTCTTCACCCCACCTGAAGCAGTAAGAGCAGCAGCACAATAGGGCTGGGCGACAGGTAACAGAGGAACAGGCTGGGGCTAGGATACTTTTCCAAAGACCCCTCCAGAACCTTTTCCAATCCTAATTAGGAGATAAAGCAACCTGAGACAGGCAAAAAAGACCCATACTGTGCTACCACCCCCCCCGCTCCCGCAGTTCACACCGTCATCGCTGCTTCAACACAAGCTCCAAAGCAGCACAGCTGGAGAAGCTGCAGCGCGGTTTGCAGTGTGCTGAGCCAGGACGAAGGAGCCCTGAGGTGTTCATGGCAGGCACAGCGAGACCTCACTCAGGCAGCTGAGGGAGCACCGGGCTTTCCAGACGATCCCTGCATGCACCTTCCTGTGTTTCACGTTTCCCATCCCTAGGCTCTGTGCTGGACATCTGGGTTTCCTCCCAGCCCTGGGGAAGGCTGGCACTGGAGACCAGTAACAAAGGATTAAAGCCCCAGCTGTCCTCGACCCTGCCTCCCCAGCAGCCCTGCTCTGCCACCGCAGCGCAGGAGGCATGCATGACTGTGGTTGTTTGAAGTCCAAACAGGCAGAAGAGCAGGTGGGTTTTCAAACACCACTTTTCCTGCAAGCCCTGACACAGGAGATGGGAACCAGAGAAGCCCTTTTACGGAGAGGTGCTGAGCACCTGCAGCTTCCTCAGTGTTTTGGGCTCAAAGTGCTGCATAAACTAATGAAATTCTCCACCACTTGAGGCTCAGTGTGCCTCCCTGCCCGCACCAGGCTACTTGGGTGTTTTGTGTTTCAAATGAGCCCTGAAGGATTCACTGGAAGAGTCTTGGAGAGTATGTGGTAGACAGAGCCAGCCAAACAGCTTTAAGCAAGGACACTTGACTACAAGCATACCATAAATACTCTTTATTTAAACACAATGTCAATCAATAGGACCTGCAATAAATACTCAAACTTTTGAACATACATGTCTTCATCTATGTATCTAGCTAGCACAATAAAACACCTTTACATTTCCTTGTTTATATACAGATCTATATATCACTGTATATAGATAATGGAGATATATACACACATATACATACATATATCTAAGTATATATGCACTTGTGCAAAAATGACCTTACCAAGGACAGTAAACAAGTAAATATTTCCCAATCCACTCTTGCTGGCACTGGCAATATTGCACCAAAATTCAGTTGTATGCCCCTGCCATTGGGAGAGTGAGAAAACAGGAGGAAAACTGAAATTGCATGCATGGAGAAGCAGCAAATCCACTTTTTTCATCATAAATAGCATTTGTAAGGGCTTGATGCCCCCTGAAACACCAGGCTTGATTCAGCACCCTTACAGACAGCAATTCTGGCAGACACTCACTGCCAAATCCAGGTGAATTACAAATAGATCTCACAACACTTACCAGGAGAGATAACCTCCTTCCAAGCTCTGTGTAAACTTGTTTCCAGCGTGCACAGCTCTGTCTAGACCTGGGCTGTGTTACTATGACCCCAGGGGAGCACCTGTGCTCCGGCCGAGCTGGCTGTACTTTGTTCTGTGGCAGGCAAACAGCCCCAGCACCACAGCTGGGGTGCAAGGTGCAAGGGGCAGTGGCTGTGCCCCAGGGTCTGCCCGTACCACCAGCTGCAGCTCGGACCCTAAGGAACAGCTGCAGAGCATCTCTCAAAAGAGGCAGAGCTGGGCAAAATATTCACTGCCCTGCTCTGTAATATCATGAAAAGCACCTACAGGTTCGCTTGGGTGCCCCTGCAGCTGGTCACTGCGGAGGAATGTCTGTGATAAGAGGGTGAAGCTACCCCAGCTGCCAAACGGCTGTGTCCTCACAGCCCAGGATGTGTGTTCATTGCAAAATGTTCTCTTTGCCTCAAAAAGAAAGGTTAGGGCTAACGCTCATTTTCAAAACAGCTCCGATAAAAGGCTAACCAGGGGAAGAAGTGCCCAGACTGCTGGGTTCAGCTCTCGGAAAGAGCCACGCTTTCACACTGAGAGAGACTCTGTTGCACAGGGAGGAGATGCCCAACAGTGGCTGTGGTCCTACTCCTGGACCCGGGAAACCAAGCACAAGTGCAAGAACAGTGATGAAAGGAACCTTAAACCTTGCAAAACACTGGTCTCGGCGAGCCAGGGGTCACACCACCTCTCTGCTGAGCACAACATCCAAGGCCAGGGTGGCTTTTCAAAACAGCCCTTGCTCATCTAAACCTGAAGCACCACCCTTGGATACTATGCACACTGCAAACACAAAGTGCAGGCACACAGCTCTTACGAGTCAGCAAAAGACATGGGTCAGCCGAGGTACAAGGCGCTTCCCCAGGGCTGGATGCTTCTGCAGACGGCTGGGGAAGGGACAGCCTCCCCCGTTCCCCCTTTTCACCCTCCCTGCCCATGGACGCAGCCAGGCACTGCCATGGCCGCTCAGGAAACCTTTGCTTCCCTGCCGCTTTTAAAGGGATGGCACTTTCTATTTGCTGACAGAGAGCAGAGAAGGGAACGGGGAAGGCAGGACATCCTCCCTCCTGCCAGAGGAGTGAGCATGTTCATAAACTCATCTCCTTGGGAAAAGGATTCATCATACCAGTGAACACAAACACTCAGAGGCAGGGGACTGGCAAAGAGAGGGGGAAGAAAGCCCTTCCCTTAGCCCGTGCGGGTGATTTGGGCTCCTGGCAGCAGAACACTGCAATACCAGAAGGGCAAGAGATGCTGGGAGAGGGATTGCAGCCTGCTGTTTACTCCCAGCCAGCCCTGTCAATACCCTCCCCTCTACAGGAAAAACATGTCCCTTATAGTAAATAAATACATAAATAAGCCCTTTGAAAAGCACAGTGGCCATGACGTGGCAGAGCTGAAGAGCACGTCGTGTGCCTGCTCGCACACCCGCTCTGGAGAAGCGGGGCTCTCCTTTCTGCATTACTAAGCCCTGGCCTATTTTCAAACACTCAGGAGGATTTGGTAACTTAAGTCTCTTGCCCCCCTCTCCGCCGTACCCACTGCCTCGTCACTGTCCTTAGCCAGGGCTCCCACGCTCCCCTCGACCAGAGGAGCGGCCACACGGTCCAGACCTGACTCCACAGGCTCCACATGCCCCCCTGACACCCCACAGCGACAAAGATACGCAGATGGGCAACGCTGCGCAGTGCTAATACCCAGACCAAACCCTCGCCTCCCCCATCAGGCAGGATCAGTGCCCAGCCCGCTTCCCCTGTGCTCGCTCCCCTTGCGCTCCCGCAGCTCCCCAGCAAGCAGCAGGCTGTGTTTCAAGACCTGGGCTTCCCAGAAAGCAGAAGATCTCCAAGAATGCTCCCAAAAGGCAAAGGACTGACAGAACTCAGCAGCTTGCAGCACTCTGCCCGTTTTGGTGGACGAAGCAAAGACAGCTCCTGATGTGGAAGCTACAGCAGCCAGAATAACAAGCAGGACCACCCTCAGCGGGGACGGTCTTTTTTAACACAAAAGCTGCATTTGTGACACTCATCTCAACTAAGACATTAAAACCAGTAACAACCTGTCTGGCTGTGGTGAAAGGCGTGAATGTACAGCCACACACAGCTCCAGTTTACACGCTCACCCCCATGGGGTGAACACTATCCCACCCGTGCTCTGTGCATCGTCGTGGCTGTGGTGTAAGGTCCAAACCAGCAGCACAGAAGGTAGCCTGGTCAGTTTGCAATTAGAATCTGGTATTTCATCACAGTGATTGTCCTATAATGAAGTCACTGCTGTGTTTTATCAGATATACTTAACCCAAGTCAACCCTCTGCTAGTGTAAATCCCAAGTACCCTAAAATCACTGTAAGCAGCTAGTGTCCTGACTTAAATGCTCAATTTTTGAATGCCTAGCATATATCTATAAAATTATATTACAAAATATTTTAATAGGCAAAAGGATTCCTTTATACAGCTTATTTTTTAACCATGGAACAGGAAAGGTTTGTCGGGTTTGGCTTTGTTGGTGCCACAATATTTTCTCCTCAAGTATTTATCTCTTTTGGTTCCAGCTGCCTCCAGAACTGAGCAGTTTATATTTTACCGGTTTAGCTAATGTTGCCTTAGAGGAAAGAAATAAGTTCTTCAACACTCAGACTGCATTGCAAGCCTGAGGTTTCCTAACATTGCATTTGAGCATTGCACTATAGAGGTCAACAGACAGACGTCCCCTGTCCCTTCCATGTCTGTGTGCACCGGACACTGCAGCAGTTCTGCAATTAGCCATTGCTTGTCTCTCAGCTTGGGCTACATACAGCAACAACATCTGAGGTATGAATATAGCCAGCCAAGCAAGCAGAGTAATTATTTGGACACTAAAATCCTGGTCCACAACACATGCTATTGAAATGCAAACAATAATTAATAACAGTAAAAATACACACAGCAACTGAAATGTGGGCACCGGATTTCTCCTGGCCTCCCGTCAGGAGTCATCGGCGCGGGACACCTCCTCCCGCTGCGCTCCTGCTAGCGCCAGCCCACGCTGCCCCGGCCACTGCAGCGCGTGCCCGGCAGGATTAACAACGCAGGAGAAATCGATCACTACAATCAAGAGGTTAATTTTCACTTCCCCCGGAGTGCTACACGATAATCACGCCCCGCGCTGAGCTGAAGTCCATCTCTAACCCCCCGCGGTGCACCTACACCGGCTCCACAGCACAGGGCCCCTTCCTTTCAGCCCTCGTACAGTAGGAAGCCAAGAGCACCTGACCCCGCGCCGGGTCTCCCCTGCCAGGACAGCCTGTTAATGTTTATCTGAGGAGCAAATGTTTTCGCTGAACCGGGGCTCCTCCTCCCAGCAGTTGCATACCGCACCGTGCCATCACGCCCCTCGTTTGCTCAAGCGGCTCGCACTGTCATTTAAAAGCTGAACTCAATGGAGTTGGGGTGTGCTCGGGCACTGCTGACGGCCTCACCAAGGAGGGCACGAGCGGGCACGGGCATCAAAGCTGGCAGCGAGAGGCCAGAGGGAAAGAGCTTCTGGGCACGTTCCCTGTCTCTCTGTAGCATGAGTTGGAAAGGCTGCAAGCAGGGTTGAGCCAGCTCCCATCGCAGGACCAGAAAAAGATTGGTCTATTACAGCTGTTTGTCCTTCCCAGCACCCTTTCCAAGCAGGATCAGGACCACTTTGGGAAAGAGAGAAGGGAGCACTAGGAGTTTTCATACCCCTTCCCCAAAAAAGCCAGGTGGGGCTTTACCATGAGGAGTGCTGGGAGCTCAGGGATGAGCCTGGCACTGCCCTGCACCATGCAGCAGCAGCAGCTCTCCCGCCCCGCGCTGTCCTTACAGGGGTCATTCCCCTCCAGTGCTCCCTGGGGCTGCCTGTTTGGGTACTGGCGCTCGGGGCAAGTCCTTCCTGGGGTAGCAGAGAGAGCCGGGGCCACAGAGGGAGCGCAGAGGTGTGGGCAGGCAGAAATCCCGCTCCCTCCCTGACCAACCCAGGAGGGTGCAAGCTGCTTCCTTGCAGCGCTGCCCCCAAGAGCAGCGTGAGCAAAACCCCTGGAGTGCAGGGCAGGTGCCTGGAACTGCGTGGGGAGAAGAGCCCCCACACATGCAGTGCCCGAGCATCCCTCACACAGGATACCACGGAGCACCGATCTGTTTCTCCTCCATCTCTCCCGAGTGTTTCTGCAGACACTGCGCTTTCACATCATCCTTGGGTCTTCCCTTTCAAACAGCAGCTGTGGGTGAAGGCAAGGGGGAAGCTCCATTTTCCCACCCCTATTGCTGCTGTCCTCCAGTTAGAGACTGAGAAGAAGCCCTTGCACACAGCCCAGCACAGCCCAGCACCTGCCCGCCCGTGTCTGCGTGCCCCTGACAGCCCTGCGCACCCACCGCCAAGTTTTGCAACCCAAGAGCAAAATGCAAAGCCTGCCGCAAGGGGAAAAAAAAAACCCTTAACAAACAAACCTAAAGCCATCCCATGGCTAGAGCTGTGCTTCCAGTCTGTCAGCCCTCTGTGATAGAAAATAATAAAAAAAAAAAACCTCCCTGCCCACCTCTTCGGGCTCTCTGTCATTTGAGACCTGAAGTTAAACAAGCCGGGCAGTTAAAAAGCTTTGGCTGGAGTCTCAACAAAACGATGGTCTGTGATTGTAGGAACATCTCACCCAGCTTCCCAGTACTACATTCCTGAGTCCCACAGTCACAGTCTCACATTCTGGGCAAAGAGTCCATTTATTTCTATCATTATTTCAGCAGAAAGTCCTATAGCACTTCGCAAAAGACACACTCGTTGTTTCTGGGCGTTGTTTAAACTGTCCCGCTGACAGCAATAGCTGCGGATCAGACACAGCTGACCGAGCCACGCTCAGCCCTGGTCCCAAGCATCCCTTCTGCGGGGACTTTGGCGCAGGGTGCCACCTCCGCTGGGCTGGCAGCACTGGGAGCGCAGGGCTCCCGCAGCAGCCGCCCGGACGCTCACACTCAGGTCATGAGGTAGTTCAACACCAGCCACCGTCAGGAAGTTCCTCCTGGGAACGAGCTTTTTGCACAGCCTTAAAATACCAACCCCCTACACCCCCCGGCTCAAGGGACCTAAGGTCGTGTGCCTAAATAGGTAGCCTCTGCGAACAGCCAGTCCGCCCGAGCCTTCCCGGGGCAGCCTCCCACCTGTCTGCAGGAGGTTTGCTGAGTTTTAGGTTTCTTGCAGCCAATGGGTTTTAGGTGTGCTTTAGAAGAGGATTGTTATTATTCTTGGGGTTTTTGTTTTTCCTTAGAGAGAGAAAGGCTCATCTTTACAACCAGTGTGCCACACCAGAGCCCATCGCGTCTCAAAGCTACCCGCTAGGCACAGTACCTTTGCAGTGCAAAAAGTCCTCGGGGTTAGGGAAGGAGCCCTCTTCGCAGAGCAGCTCGCAGGTTTTATCCGATGCCAGGGGATAGCCGTTGTCCTCCTCGTTGTAGTCGCTCCTGCCATTGCTGTTTGAGTAGCCGTTGGCATACATCTTCAGGGCAGACCTGCGGAGGCACAGCAGCTCCTGGAAGGCATACCTGAAGTCCGGGCTCCGGCAGTAGATCAAAGGGTTGAAGGCAGAGTTGACATAGCCCAGCCAGTTCAAGAGGATGTACACGTACTTGGGTATGATGTCGTCCTGGATGACGTGCACGATGTTGACGATGAAGAAGGGCAGCCAGCACAGCGTGAAGGTGCCCATGATGATGCCCAGGGTCTTCAGGGCTTTGTGCTCCTTCAAGAAGAACTTGGAGGAACGGCGGTGCCCAGCTCGACCGTTCTGGTCCTGCTCCTTGTTCTGGGTGTGAAACCTCCCCTCGCTCCTGTCTATCTTCTGCAACTGCTTCTTGGCCACCTGGAAGACCCTGGCGTACACAAATACCATGACCACGAGCGGCAGGTAGAAGGAGATGATGGAGGAGGCAATGGCATAGGCTTGGTTGGTGAAAAAGTCACAGCATGTGTCCTTCTCATAGCAGAGGATGGCCTCGTCACGGTCTGCCCGGTACCAGTGCATCTGGATGGGCAGGAAAGAGGTGAGGGCTGAGACCACCCACACCACCAGGATGACCACGCGCGCCTTGCTCTTGGTCAGCAGGCTCTGATACTTGAAAGGGGAGGTGATGGCAAAGTACCGGTCCACAGCAATGACGCAGAGGGTCTCAATGCTGGCCGTGACGCAGAGCACGTCCAGGGAGGTCCAGAACTCACACCAGAAGTTCCCAAATTTCCACATTTCCATGATGATGTGGCTGGCACCGAAGGGCACCACGGCCAGGCCCATCACCAGGTCGGCACA
The DNA here is from genome assembly GCA_013399115.1 of Anseranas semipalmata. Lineage (NCBI taxonomy): Eukaryota > Metazoa > Chordata > Aves > Anseriformes > Anseranatidae > Anseranas > Anseranas semipalmata. The sequence goes on along the minus strand of VXAA01001765.1, from coordinate 1,300,847 downwards.
GGCCAGCGAGGTGATGAAGTAGTTGGTGACAGTCTGCAGGCGCTGGAACCGGGCGATGGCAGTGATCACCAGCACGTTGCCGAAGACGATGGCCAGCACGATCACCGACATGAGGATCCCCATGCCCACCATCCACATGTCCCTCGACACCGTGGGGTCAGCGGCGCTCTGGTTGGCGCTGACATTGCCACCGGGCAGTTCGGTGCCCGCCACC
>VXAA01001765.1:1188988-1300397 GCA_013399115.1 Anseranas semipalmata | reverse complement strand
CGACCGCCGGCCCCACGCGTGTCCCGGGGGCACGGGGGGTCCCGCTCGCTTCCCACGCCCACGCGTGCTGCAGCCCCGCGGTGTCCCCCTGCCCTACGTGTGCTTCCCGCCCCGTGGTGGCCCCACGNCATGCACCCCCACGCGCTCCCAGCCCTGTCCCCATGCCTTCCACCTACGAGTGCCACATGTGCGCTCCCTGCCTCAGGATTTCCCTGCACCCCCTGCCCCACGCGTGCTCCCTGCCCCGGGGGGGTCCCACACCCCCACCCCAGCCATGCGCCCTTTGTGCTCCCCTGACCAGGGCTGTTCCCAGGCCATGTGGCACCAGGAAGATCCCCGGGATGCTGGTGCTCTCACAGTCTTTGTCCTTAGCCAGGCACTGGGGTCTGGCTTTCCTGAGAGCCCCCACCCGCCCAGGTGACGCTTTGTGCCAGGATGTCACCCAGGTCTCCGGCCCTTCCAGCACCCAGCCCAGCGCCACTGCTGCAGCTTCACCCTTCAGCCCCGCAGCCCAAGCGGTGCAGGACACGTCCGAGTGCTGGAGCTGCAGCCCGGCCCCAGAAACCCAGGGCTGGTCAAGGGCACAGAGGCTGTGTGACTGCTGCGCGCTGCGGTCCGCCACGCTGCAACCAGGCATGTGTTTAACCCCGGACACCATCACAAGTATTTCCCTCCAAAGCAAACAAATTTGCTAAATAAGGACTAAGGAATCCTGCAAACTTCCTTTTAACCTAATGGGAGATAACGCTGCCACTGGAGTTTCATTTCTGCCCATTGCTCTGTACTGAAATCTCCCACCCTCGTGCTGCTCTCCCGCAGAGACTCATCCCACTGCCTGCAGGCGCTGGGGGCTTGCGGAGGTGCCAGCGGGGCCTGAAGGCTGTGCTTTGCACAGCTGCTGATGTTACCCCGTGCCACAGAAAGGAAGAATAGAAAGAGTTGCCTCTGCCCAGATTTCCCCCCTGCTACCAGCTGCACCAGAAGCTCAGCAGCTCAGCATCCTGCGTGCTGCGCTGTCTGGACTAGCAGCCGGCTCGGTAGGGGAGGACTGCTGCCTTTGTTAGCAATTAAGCAGTTGCTAATGTTGAATCTTGATTGAAACGCATCAGCCGCCGGAGTTTGAAGGGGTTTCTTGGTGCTGCCTCGTTTTTCCGGAGGGCAGGCCGTGCCGCGGGGCCAGGCTGCAGCGCTGTGGCAGCGAGCAGCCCTCCCGCCGGCCCCGTGCCGTGCTCCGCTAGGTGTCCGCGGCTTCGCGCCGCCTGAGCCTGGGCTATTTATAGAGGAGAGCCGGCTGTACGGAGAGGAAGTTTTGTGGTTTAAGACAGAGGGGCAAAGAGGTGTTGGAATCAGGAAATGAGATGAAAGGCAGTTTCAGCGGTATGAGCTTACTGTCTCGGCGGGGATCTGCCTTAACCAGTGGCTTCCCAGCACCGCTCCCACACGCCGCTTCCGCGTCTGCACGCTCCTGAGTTTTTAAAAGTAAAGGGAGGTGAACAGAGGATCGCAGGGCACCTCTTCCCACTGCCAGCAGGTGCAGGCTTGCGGAAACGGGAATTCAAGGGAGGCAAGTGTGCAGGGGGAACACTAATGACCCTAACTAATTACCAGGAATTTCCACTGCCCACTGTTGAGATAAACGGGGCCCTACATTCATGCAATAGGTAGGACTGTAACCAGCTGGTATAAGCCTGTAGCACTCCATTGGCTTTCACAGACACTTTGCACCAGCTGAGGATCTGGTCTGCACATAAATGCAGGCTCATTTAGCACCTGCTGGGTGCCCGATCTGTTCCCCTGCCCCTATGCACGCAGGTGCCCACACACCCTCTGGGCCCAGGGGCCAGCAGCATGCACCTTGCTGGGGAAGCATGGCAAGAAACTGCTGGAAAAGTGGAGGTACAGATCAGATGCGATATTAGGAGAGTAGAGCAGGGAAGGAAAAGTGGGAGGTGTGGGAATTACATGTCATACTCAGCTCACTGTTCAACCCTCTTTTTTAAGACCTGATCAGAAAACTCTAGCAAATGATCAAGGTAAGCTTCTGGTAATAACTTGCCAAGTTTGCTGTGCTGTTTCTTGTGGGTTATGCTAATATCTGGGAATGCTCTAATGCTAAATCAAAACTTTCAGAAAGCGTTAGGTTCCCTATCCTAATAGACATGCCAATGCTCATCCTCGGAAGAAGCACTGAGTCTTGAAAGGAGAAGCAGGTTTGGAAACTTAGTAGAAAACACGCTAACTCTGGGGGAGTCAAAGCTCAGTTCTCTGCTTCACAACACATGCATAACACATCACAGGCGTCTGTATGTCCTGCACGGCCCTGGTAACAGTACTACATCCTTTTCCAGAGCCTGCTTCAGAACTCAGGAAATTTCTGTGGCCCAGGATGTGGAAATCAGCAAGGCCAGCTTATATCTCAGTACTTTGTCTTTGTTGTGCTATATTCAGAGAGGCTTGAACCTCTTGTGGTTAAAGGGGTGTGGTAGAGGAAGCAGAGAAGGACTGAATTTTCATCCTCAATTCAGCAGCTCTCTGCTTGCTTTGGCAGTCTTTGCTCACCTATATGAGGTGTGTCGGGGCGGACCCATGGCATGAGCTGATTTCAACCCCTGGCTACGCAGCCATGACCCACACTAAGTGGAGTAGTGAACATGGGTTCAAAACAGAGACAGAATTTTGCCCCACATAAAAATAAATTTCATCACCCAAGGTCTGAGTTGCTTTTGAGGCTCACCTGCCTTTATCTGTGCTTTTGAGTAGTTATTAGCTTTCTACCATGTTCAAAGCTTTCTATTCAAACAGAAATAATACGAAACCTAAGAGGAGAAGTCAGGAGGAGAATTAAGTTTGCATGTCTTACACTGCCTAAAGTGCTGGGGCTCTGCCCACAACCAAAGTCTCCTTCTGGGCATCTTGGGCTTGCAGGGTGTCAAAGCCAGGCACACATCATTTATTTCATGCGGCACATCTCCACCACTGACCCTGCTGCTTTGTCATCATGCTAATCCTTTCTCTTTTTATAATTGGATGTGTGCTCCCTCCTTGCTGGGTGACATTTGAAGAACAGCCTGTGGAATCAATGAGAAAGGCAGGATTGGTAGAAAGAGGTAATCACTTTTATTAGCCCAACTGACATAATTGGAAAAAACAGCCAGGCTTTTGGATATGCAAGACCTTCTTCAGGACTGTGACTAGCTGGGATGCTGCCCTTAACCGTGATTCCCAGATGCTTATCACAAGCTGGAAAGCAGGAAGCACCCTGACATAAAGCAGCTGGCCAGAGCAGGCCCTGATCTGTAAAGCAGCAAAAGCAGCATGCAAATAGCACCGAGGAGTTCCTCTTCCTGTGGCTGCTGATTAACACCAGCTCTGCCGCAGGTGACCTGGGACTGGAGCCACCCATGCCCAGCAGCACGGAGCACCCAGCAGACAACTTGGCAGTGCCTGCCGGAGGGGGGCTCATTCTGCTTTTCCCATTCTTTCTGCTGCATTTGTTTGGCTTTGGGTGTCTAGGGGCTTCTGGCTTCCTAATTCTCCTTTTTCAGACAAAGCGGCTTGGCAAGAGTTGGGGAGCTTTTGGCAGGTTCGCTGTGGTAGCATCAGTGTGGCTTCCTGGCTCCTGAGTTCTCTTCCTCTCTTGCTTTTCAGACCATGAGGGGGAGCCACCTCTGATTTGCAGCTCCTGGTTAATCTCTCATTTATTTTAGTTTGGAACAGCAGTGTGATTAGAAATGAGGGTTCAAGTGATAAAGTGATTTTTTTGTTTGCTTGTTTCTCCCTTAGGGCTCCCTGCAGGGTCTGGGGGCAGCCTGGGGGCATCTCCTTGCTCAGTGGGCCCAGGGCAGCATCCCTAATGCTTTCACAAGAGCCGTGTCTGTTAACGAGCGCCAGTCCCCACATCCACCCTTGTGAAGATGCTGTGGGAGCAGGAAGGGAAACTGAGAGTGGGGAAATCACTTGTCTTGCACCAAGGTGGGCAGGATCCTCTGGTCTGCTCTGTGCATCTTCTGGAGCATCTGCTGAGCATGGGAGATCATGGCTGCCAGCCTCTGAAGTCCTGGCATTTGCAGGGCGACTCTTACCCTCCTTTTTTTTTTTCAGACTAGACCAAATAAAAAGGAAACTGCTAAATATGAGCAACGACCCCAGTGAAAACTGAGGTGCTTAATATGGAACATGACACCGGCTGGAACAGCTGAGCACCAGAGATTCGTTGTCTCTGGGCCAAACACTGAACTGTTTATGTGTAAAGCAATGCTGATGGTGAATACAGGCTACAGAATGACACAATGTGAGGGCAACAGAAGAAACAGAAGAGACTGAGGGAATAATAGTTAGAGATGAAAGATCGTTATCAAGACTTTTTTTCTTCTCATGACTGCTCCCCATCAACGGGGGTCTACAGTGACCCTCAAGTGAGTCCTGGTCCTGGGGATAATGGTCCCTGCTTGCAATGGGGCCAGGGCTTCACCTCTCATTCCTAATTTTAGAAGTCTACTTCATGAGCTTTTAGGAAAGGGAACTTTGTGTGCCGGAATATGTGCCCAGTTCTACTGAGTCCAAGAGGAAATTTGTTTTTTCCTGAGAGCTTTCTTATCAAATCTGCTGCAAATCAAACCCAAAATAGCTTGTGTGGCTGCTGGTCAGAGCAAGCTTTCCCTCAGCTTTGATGGATGGTTCAAGACCTAGAGGAGGCTTTGTGATTCCAGCACGCCAACATGCTGCAGGGTGGCACGGCCACAGTGATGCTCTTCATCTGGGGGATCAAGGGAGGGGTTCTCATTTAGTTTAATCACCTTTCCTGCTGTGGGCAAGGCCCTTGGCTTGCTCTGGAGGCAAGTACACCGCGGTGTGCTGGGGCAAGCTGGCAGCCGGTGCCTGGGTGCCAGGCAGGGCAGAACCAGCTGGGAGCTGTGATGGGCACAAGCAGGGGATAAGTGGCTCCAGAGCTGAAGTGTCAGTGCAGAGGAGAAGAAAAAGCTGTAGTGCTTGGCATCTGGTTCCTAGATCACATAGACGTTTTCAGTAAATGTACCCTTAATTGTATGTTTTCCCGCAGTGAGGCAGAACTAATTCATCCTTATTCCTCCATGCATCTGAAGAGGACATCTGCTAATGTCTGTTCCAGGTCTTTTGGAGGAAACTTCACAAAGTAATGACAAAAAGGCTGTTTTTCTCTGTGGTTACATCATCTAAGCACCTTGCTGGAAGAAGGAAATTGCAATTCAGAAGTGGCTTAGGATAAGCCCAGTCTTGTCTCTTTTCTTTGTTACGCCTCAGTCTTACTGTAGCCATCAATCTTCCTTCTTTATACAGACAGGGCTGTGACATTTACATTGGGAATTGTCATGGAGTTCTTGCTTTTGACGTGGAAGAGAATCCACATCCTGAAAGAAAGGCAGTAGTTGTGTTATGTGAGATTTGGGGACGGAGCGGGGGGTCCTTTGGAAGTGAATGCGTTTGATTGAAATGATCACACTCAGAGCCCTGGACACAAATGTCTCCAGAACATGCCAAGATACTTATTTTGCTAGTTACCATCAACAAATTGCCTAACTGGAGACCATGTCTAGCAGCAAAGAGGGCAGCAGGCACTAAGATACTAAGATGATGGGTACAACAGAGGAACCTAGGCAGAATTCAAGTCTCCACAGTTGCACATTGCTTCCCCCTTCTCCTCAGCCTGCCTGTGACATGCGATGTGAACAATGTTTAATTTATGCCCTAGCTCTGAGAGGAATTTGCAGCACATTCCCAGCTCATATTGCATACCCCACCTAGTATCCATCAACCAGTCCACATTTTTTCTACTCATTAATGATCTCAGGCTAAATTCAGAGCAGCACATGAAAGTGAAAGGCACCATGTCTCATGACCACCCAGTCTCTTTACCCACCCCAGCCCATTCTGGAATGTTAGAACAAACACTCTGTGTAACTCCTTAAACAATGTCAGTAATCACTTTTAGATGGGCCATTGTGTGTGGCATTCATCTAGGAGATGGTATCTGTGAATGGTGTTTTGTGTCGTTAGTGTATTTTAATAGCACGTGAGATTACATCTCTGGCTAGTGTTTTTATTTGCTATAGTATGGTAATTGGATGATTTTAATCTGTGGTTGATTTTTTTTTTAATGGCACTAGCCCTGAGGGAATGGTGTAAGGCTGCCTCTTACTAAAATTAGCCCTGGCAAACTCAAATTTGCCCCTTCTGCCAGCTCTGAGCGGAATACTCAAGAAAAAAAAGGGCTGTGAGTCCAACCAGCTAAACAAGCAAGCCTGAGGTTTCTCTCCTACTCGGGCTGTTTACTCAGGATCCTCTTTGATGGAGGCACACACTCAATGTTATGAGAACCATGTATCCTCCAGAATTCCTCCCCATTCCCCAGAGAACAGGCACGCTCCCCCCCTGTTCACCAGGAATGTCATCAAAGTCTCAGCTTTTTGCATCAAAAAAAAAAAAAAATGTGCATGATGCCTGAGGGTTTTTCTGGTCGCACCCTTGGAGATGCTGCTGCGATGATGGTCCAGCCCCAGCAGTCAGCACAGAAAGCACTGTAACCCTCCAGGAACCCAACCTGTGTGCCTACACTACCGTCACACCATCGCCTGTGTCCAGGTCTTTGAGTCCATGGGGGCCTCCTTGTTGCAGGGCACCCCTGGGAGATTTCTGCACTTACACTTCCGGTTTTAGAAACATCTTTTCTCCCAGAAAACCTCTCTGATTTCTGCGTCAGAAGCTGAGCTGCTCCCCAGGGCACAGCAGAAGGCCAGGGCAGGTAAACTGAGAGTCGTGATGAAGATCTTTATGTATGAATCAAGCATAACACGTGCTGGCTCCTTGCCTTCTCCCAGAATAACAGAAATTAATGCAGTGTTCCTGATGTGCCTGTAAATATTTCTGCAGTGAATTGGGCCCTGCCCAGCCATTGATTCCCTACTTCAAAGGTCAAAGTCATTTGGTTTCATAATCACTTGTGTAAGCCTCTGATGGGAGTGGAAAGCAGGGAGAGGTGTCCCAGAGACCTCGAGGGGCACGTGGCACAATGCAGGAGATGCTGCGGTCCCAAAATGCAGAGCTAGATGTCAATAGAGATTTGGTGTGAGGACTAGGGAGGGGAGAAGGCAGCAATGCCATTGAGGGAGTTCTTGGTGGGCAGAGGTCTTCTCTCCAGGCCACCACAGTTTCATCCAAGGAGCTTCTAGCAGCCCCGGCTCCTCTGCTGAGATCTCGCTACCCTGAAGACCACGCTGAGCTCTTCTCCCTGCCACTGCCGGGTCCCTCTGGGTCAGGGTTTGAAGGCTTTTACTGAAGGTTGTGCCTGGCAGATGCTGTGCATGGCAGCTCCGCGGCACAGCCAGACCGGAGCAGCATGCATAGAGCGCGTGGTGTTTACAGTTTTGGGGGGATGCTAGACTAGGATGGAGTGAAAAAAATTAACTTTGTCACTGAAATAAAACAGTCCAGGGCTCCAGCAGCTAGAAGGGCCTGTGTGCTTTCCTCCAGTGTAGCCCAGCGCCAGCAGGGAGCGGCTGTGCTGTGTTGTGCTCATCCCACCTCCTTCACTGAGGGGGAGCCTGTGGCCTTCCCAGCAGAGGCACAAGGGGCTTTTATTTCAGTTTTTAACTTCTCTGCAAGTACCCACGGGTCCCCGCTCTCCCTGCTGTCCTCTATGAATTCGTTAGCCATCATTGCTTTGTGCACAGTGTAACCATGGCTAGCAGTGGATGTGTGCGCTTTGCTCCCCCAGACTGAAGCAGCGCTCCCTTCCCCAAGCTGCTAACACAGGGCTGGCGCCTCAGGTCCAGAGGCAGGAACTTTTGCCTGGCAAAGTTTTTGCTGTTTACAAAGTCCTTCCTTCTCACCAGATATTTGCAACAGGTCTTCGGTTTCATCTCCTCAACTGCTCTTGCACACCAAAGACACAGACTGACACGGTCACAGCAAGCCAAGCACAGCATTCCCGTTAGGACCAGGGGCACAGCTTTTGTGGATGGCTCTGATGCTCAGCTTCAGACTAAGGTGGTTCTGGGCTATTGCCACAATTAACCGAATGTAGCACAGGGCTTTCTCCTACAAAACCATGATAGGTAGTGGAGGTGAAGGCTTCCTTTCAACAGTAATTCATTCCTTTCAACCCTTTCCTTGACAACTTCAATACTTTCCAAAAAGACCATCTAAAGTTAAAAGACTCCGGGCAATTTTGCAGGCAAAGCAGAAGTGTGGAGGAGACCTGGAGCTTCCACGTCTGACATCAGCTGCACCAGCTACAGTTGTCCTCAGCAACATGTCCCAGACATGGGCGCTTTTCATCCAGAAAAAATACCTTGTCCCTTTCCAGATTTAGTTTTAGGGTGACTGTGGTTGATAGACGCTGATAAGACGGAAATATTTTACAGGAAGGTATGCATTCCCTTCCCTTGTAAATCCCATTCATTCCTATTGCATTAGTTAAGGCAGCTGCCAAGTTTGAGTGGGTGAAGTTTTGAAAGGGAAAATCCTGCTTGAAGTCCAAAATAAATAACAATGAATATAGCCATGTGAAAAGTAATTATGAGGCTTTAAATAAAGTAAAATAAAATAAACCAGCACCCTTATCTTCTACCTGCTAACAACTTGACCTCAGCAGTTGCATTTCCCAGCCGGGTGGGTGAGGATGAAGTACTGAAGCAGGTAAAGCAGCCCGGAGCATCCAGGGCAGCTGCTTTTCACTGGTCCCTGCCAAGCACAACAGCTTTCTCCCTCAGACCGAGTGTGGGACTAGGAGGTCGTGGGTCCTGGCTCCATCACTCACTTTGCCAGCCAAGTCACCAAACTTTTCTTTTCACCCAAGAATTTGAAGCTCATTAACTAAACAACCCTCACAGTCTGTGTTATTATTATCATTATGAGTGAGGTCAGCAGCTCTGTGGGAGACGAAGGAGACCCTGGTTCACAGGAGCTTCACTGTGGGGAGAGGAATGGAGGTGTCTGGCCCAGCCCTGTGAGACCCAGCTCTCAGCCAGCCACGGAGAAGCTCTGGGCAGGGATCCGGGCATCTTCATTACCTTACAGGGCTGAGCCTGATTTGTAAGTCTGTTCGCATCTTCTCTGGCAACCTCTGTAGCTTTTTTTTTTTTTTTAATTAAAACTTTCTTGTCTCTTTCATGCTTGGATGCCACTTCTCTGAAGCTAAAATCTTTCACATGGGAGTCCGTGTCAGGAAGCGTGTGCCTCATATAGAACCCCAAAGAGGCAAACAGGAGGCAGACGTGCAGCTGAGCACGGGCTCTGAAAACCCTCCGCCATGTCCTTCACTTGGCTGTGCCAGCTCATCTGCGTCCGCTCCTCAGGCCACTGTCCTGCACATCCAAGCTCATTTTCAGGACTATTGCAGAGTCCCACTGGGATCTGGATTTCTTTAAAGTAGGCATTTTCCTGGAGCATGGTTTCAAATTGTGCTTTCCATTGATGTCCTTAGATTAGACCCACAAATATAACACTACCTTGTAACCTCCAACCACCTTCAGATAATTTTCACTCCACGGGCAGTGTCTTCTGTGTCCTATAAAGTCAAAGTCTTTATTTTCCTCACCTACTTTATGCTGACATATTTATTAAGCAAAATCAAAGAGTACATAGTGGCTGTTTGACATCGGCCTTATTTCTATGTGACAAACAAGCTCATTGCTTGGTTATTTGTTATGTAACAGTAATTAAATTTAAAAAGCCCAAGCCTTTAAGAAAAGAGGTAGCTGAGCAGCGAGGCTGGGCCACACGCTGTGTACAGGTGAGCCCTGGTCCGGGCAGCAGGAGGCTGGGGCAGGTCGGCGAGGACAAGCCTCGAGAAGCTCCGTGGGGCTGGGAGCGGAGGGACGCAACACAGCGCCCGTGCCCGGCACGAAGAAGGGCAGGCGCAGGAGCAAGAACAGCACATTTCTGTCTGACTTCTCTCTGACAGCCGTCATAACCAGCGCTGGGAAATGGAATAGGACAGGAACTTCGTTATGAGCCCTTCAACAGCAACAGGGGAAACACCTCATTAGTAGCTCTGGCTGGCAGGAGGGCTATCCGATCTGTGCCATGTGCCTGTGATTATCCCCTTGACAAGAAATGTTCCTGCTAATCCCCAGCTTCCTGCTCTGGACGGTGACTTCAAAGCTGGTGTCAGTGCTCAGTCTCACAGCCAGGGCAGCACGAGCCCCGCAGCAGGGGCACAGAACGGGCTGGAAGGCACCAGTGCCATCCATTGTGCAGTGGGGGAGCAGGTAAAACCCCACTAGTCTTGAAAGCTGCTTTCTAGCACGGGGTTCCACCATGTTCTGTTTTTCCCTGACCTTGGGTTGATCTTCAGCAAGGCTGGAGAAGGGAGGAGCATCTTCACCTTCTCCCGGGAAAGACCTATAGACCAGGCAGTGGTCTTGCTTGGAAACCCACCCGCCCTGGAACTGCTGCACAATTAGATGAAAAATCCCTTCCCTTAATAGCAAGGTCTAACAAGGCCAATTGTTTCCTGCCTTTCAGCTCTGCTCCAGCTGCTGCTGATCTCCAGGCTCCAGGGGCCAGTAAAAAAACTCATGGATTTGCAATGATCTTAAAAATTGCAGTGGGTCTCTTCCTTCAGTGGCAAATCTGTTCATGCCCTGCAGAGGGGAGGCAACTCCGGAGCCTCTCCTCTGGCCCCCCAGCCTGTAATCGCCACACAGCAAATCCAGCGCAGTAGCACTGGGGGGAACGAACCATAAGAAATCCTGCTGTATTAATGTGAGCTCAGCAGATAATCCAGCCAGCTTTTTCTTGAGACTTCTCTTTCTCTGTTGTATCTCTGTCTGCTGTGGGACCAGGTAGGTGTGAATGTGTGTCCAGGACCCACCTTGTTTCTCAGAGACCTGTGTGCAGCCAGAGGTGGGATTCTAGGGGAAAAGCCAGGTCCAAATCCAGGTCCCCCATGTGCCACTGCCCTGACATCCTGGGGCCCTGCACAGCTAACAAGTCACTCTGGCTCTCTGTAATAAGCCCTTCTCTTTGGGCACAGAAAGCACTCGCTGAGCACTCACTTCCACGCTAGGAGCCAAATTTCCGGGACCTGAACACAATACCGGGACCCCAAGGGACAGTCCTGGAACTCCATCAGGGTTAGGTCCACTTGGGGATTTCTCAGTTTGAGTTTTGGAAGGAATTTCAGCACAGCTTTGAATAAGAGCTCTGCCAAGGAACAGCTTTAGCATGATGAAAATTTTGCACAGAGTTCTGCCAGTGCATTTCAGCTGGGACCCACAGCACCATCTCTTCACCCATCCTCAGCCCGCAAACCATCTCACAGAGCCTCCCTTAGTCCTGGCTTTGCCCTATTGTCCCAAGCTTTAGCTTCTGCCCATCTTCTCAAGCAGAACTCCATCCAGAGTTACAGTAACACCTAATCATCTGGATCTGAAAGCAAATACAAAGTTGTTTCCTAATTTTGTGGTGTGCAAAAGTGAGGGAGGTGTCTCCTTGGGATGCAAATACTGGTCTCTAGCAACTGAAAGAAATAACATATTTAACAGGTCCCTCCAAGTTACCTCAGTCCTACTGGTGGAAACACTACTGAATTTGTTATCTGGGTTGTCAGTGGAGCCAGATCAGCTGTTCTTCATCTGTAATGGGACTGTTCATCTCTGGAGCCTCCTATCTCTGCTATTAGTCGGTGTGTTATCTGGTTATCAGCTCAAATATGGTAACCACAGCTCAAATATGGATAGCTATCTGCCACATTATACATTGATTTGGAATAAGGAATACAGGAGCCTTACCTTTTATTTACCACTGTGTCCATCACTGTTTTCTTACTCACATCTATATATACACCCACTGATAAAGCTTGAAGGATTGAACTGGATGCAAACGTACTTCATCTGGGAATAGCACAAAGAACTTCAGAGAACTGAGCCTTGCGTCAGTCACTTTGGACCACTCCCCGACAAATGTTTCTGCTGATAAGGACCCAGCATTGTTAGCTTTGGATCCTTCACCCAAGGGGGAAGAAATGAGTGCATAGCTACTGTTGCAAATTATAAATCAAGGGCTTCCTAAAGGCCTATTGGCAGTCAGGCTTCCTCAATGGTTTGAGATGTTGCTGCCAGCTCCCATTTGTGCAGTGGTTCAACAAAAGGGTGATTGCTTGTTCTGCTCTGGGAAAACAAGTGAAGAGAAGAATCCAGTGGCAACTGCATAGCTGAATCATCGATAGCTCAGCCCGTTGCTGCTGCCAGCTGACAGCAGAAGGTACTGAGCCCCGTTTGCTTCTCTCAAAGACTGCTTCCACACGGCGGGGTGGCCTTTAATTTCAGTGAGATGTGTCTGACACGCAGAGAGAAGACGCTAGGAACCAGTCGCGGGGTAAAGGGCATGGTGGCAGCGCACTTCATCTCTGACCAGCAGAAGAGCTGATTGCAACCCAGGAAACTTCAGCTTTGAACACCTCTCTCAAGCTCCCCTTCAGCTGGCACTGCAGTTTGTAAAGCCAGGGGAGGAGCAATAGCCCTTGCAGTCCCACCAGCGCTTGTCAGCTCTTGGCCCAAAGAGCCAGAGGTGATGAGCAGGCAAGGTACTGACTCTGCAGGGTGTGACACCTTCGTGCCTGGGAGTCAGGGAGCAGGGACCATCCCCAGGCTCCCAGATGGCCACGGCAAAGCACAGTCCAAGGTCTCAAAGCTCCTCACCCTGCACAGTGCAAACGGATAGGTTTCTAATCATCATACTGGTGCCTAGGAGAAAAATAGGATGCCGGGAGATGTCTGAGGGCTTACTCATGCATTAAAGCATCTTTTCAAGCTCTTCCAAGACAGAAGGATTAGGGAGAGATTCTTTTTTTATTATTTGTTTTTTTTAAAGATTGCTTTTATTCGTGGTTTGGCATAGCAGCATTGTAAGTCTCTCAAGGGCTGAATTCAATAGGTCAATGTCCTTCATAAATATTCCATCATGAGCTGGGACTAAGGTCTGGTACAGCAAGAAAAGGACAGAGACAAAAGGCAGAGAGATGTGAATGTGATGGCTGTTTTGTTCTTGTGCTGAAACCTCTTCAGCATGGGGTTTGCCTGGATCAGGAGGAGATTAAGATGGGTGTTGCTGGTGGAGGCCACTATGATTTTGTAGTAGTGCTGGAGGGATGTGCGATTTCCTGAGTTCCTACTCCTCAGCCTGTTTCCCCAGGAAGAAGTGTTCTCTTTTTCTGTCCTCTCCCATACCTTTTGCTCATCTGCCATCCCGCAAGGGACACACGGTGGGGTGCTGCTCACCCAGTTGCACAGACAGGTTTCACTATTGGACTTTGAAGGAGAAACCCTGTTAAAAATGTAAGGACAGCAGGAGGGGAGAGAGCCACAGGCCAGCAGCTGGTTTCAGTTGTCCACTTCTTCATGTCTCAGTGCTGGAATGTAAGCAAGCAAGTATCTGCCTGCACCAAAGTTACCGTGCAACACCTTAGCGTCTGCTTGCTGCTCCCTGCACAGCTTGCCACACTGCATTTAGCATAGCTGGGAGATACTGATTAAAAGCCCTTTTGCTTTTGTGGTTTAGGGTGACAAGGAGAACCAAATGGAGCAGCTAGCTGCTCTAAAGGGTCTTTATTGGAATTAACGGGTTTTAGAGTTGCCAGGATCTGCAATATAAAGAGACAAGATTAGGGAAAATGAGGAATCCATCGAAGGGTGAGCACTGGTTTTGTTGATGTAGAGTTCCAGTAATTTGATCTGAAGAGGCAAATCAAACGATTGAGGGCGTTAGGCACCGCAGCCACGGTGGCTGGGCTGGAGTAGCTGCTGCGTGCACCGAGGAACTTCCGTGTCTAGCGAGGAAAGCCTCTGTGCGTGGAGATGACTCAGGCCTGCTGAGGTGAAGTAAAATTGCAATGCACTGTCTCTAGTAGCAGCGTAGGGAGGACAGATCTTTCATTGTCCCTGCAGTGCCTCAACAGATAGGGGAAACACTTGTAAAATGGGCCGAAGCAGAGGCCACCCTGCCGAGTCCCTTCTAAAGCAATAGGCCTTAGACAATTGGCTATTGAATATTACAACTAACTTTAAATAAATACTGGAACTAACCTTGAAACATGTTAGTAGAGTATACAAAGAGGGAAGAAAGCAACTAAACAGCTGCGGAAGAAATGTTTTCACCTGATTCCAAAATAGAAGCATCTCCTTTAGTTTTTGGTGGAGAATCTTCCTCTCAGAGTGAAGAATCTTTTACTTTTCCTCCATACTCTCACAGGCCCCATCATTTGTCTCTGTCTCTAAATGCACACATGCCAGACCATGAACCCAGTGTACTGAAGACATATCACCATGGAGGACACATACAGCACAGCATAGACACAAGCCAAAACTTCGGGAGCTCACAAATGACACAGTGGAGTTTACCAGACATTTTTGGATGGGCTGGAGGGATGTGCATGTTCCTGAGTGTGGTCAGGAAGCCACACTGTGAAAATATAATTGTGCTTGACTTGTTTAAAAAATGATGTTTGTTTGCCTGCGGTCTTTCTCCCTAACGCTCTGTGACTGACATGAAATTCTCTGAAAGAGGGCACTCGGTGCAGAGCTGTCACAGAAGCGATGCGACCAAAATGCAGTCTCGTGGTTGGGCACGTGCAAGCTGCAATGGGCGGTTGCAGTGATAGCAGGGCCAGGACCAAGCAGGTCCTCTGCTGTACCTTCATCTCAGCTTCCAGATGATTGCTCCCCAGGGCTTGATGCCAAGGCAAATGCCAGCAAGAGAAATGGTGGCAGGAGAGGAAAGAAGCAGTATACAACACAAGGCAATTTTCACAATGATGACAAGCCAGGATTATCTAATAATTGGGTTAATTTGTTAGTGCCCAGTCAACACCTAACATTATGAGCCACTCAAGTTTCTGTTTGCCTGTTCCACAGCTCATGTTCTCGGTATGAACTTTGTGTCCTCTCTGCCTCAGTAAAGGTTATCCATGTTGGATCCTACTACAGCTTCTTGTCACACAGCTTGAAAAGATGTCTTTCTAGTTAGCTTCTTAGGGATAATCATAAAATCTCACCTCACAGTGGAGCTTGACCTGGTTCTACAGTCTTTATAATTCAGAGTTGGGTTTGAAAACTCCTAAAATTCTCAGGATAGAGGGATTGAAAATCAACTCATCCTTTTGGATTTCCATACTGTAACTCCATCTTCAAGAGATAGAATATGCTACAGCAGAGGAACGATTAAGACATTAGCTGGCAGTACTCCTAGTAATGAATTGTCTTCATATCTGTCCATATAGGGTATTAAATTTCACAGTCCCAAACTGTTTTAGTAAGAAAACAACAGGAAATCTATATTTTGCATCCAGTGAAACTTTGTATTTGCAAACACTGAAATGAACTTGTGGCTGTATATTGTACTGAGAAATTGCTTCTTGCATTTTAACTTGTTCTTAAAATATTTCAAAATTATAACTTGGAATAACACCTGGAAATGTTAGCTGGACTCTGTGGTTATGTTTAATGAGGACAGCTGTGTATTGCAAAATGCAAGGAAAGCACCTTTCAAATACTTCCCTACTGTCCCTGAAGATGACAAAGCACATAACATAAAGAAAAAAGTGAACTACAGTAGAGGTGATATTGCTTCCTGTTTGCAGCAAGAAAAGCAAGCTGAATGGGCTTCTAAGTTCCAGGAGCAATATTTCATTCTCTGAAAGGTAAGTGCATAAAAATTGTGCATTTCCTACTTTGGACACAAACCAGAGAAAAGTTAAAACAGGAGCACTAAGATAAGGTCTATTCTATATGGGAAGAATAGTTTTATTTTCCATGTAAGAGCAGGATTAAGAAGAGCTGCATTACAGATGCCTGGCTATGATAAGAGCGTACCCAACCTGCACCTAGATGAAGTATTAGAGCTGATCTCCTCTGTCCAAAGCCCGTATGGCAGGAGATGGAAACAGAAACAAGATTGTTTCCCCCTGTTTCAGGCATGCAGTGCACGTGAAATAAGTTTTCACAGTATCTATGGAAGTGAAAGTTTGTTCAGCTACATGAATACTTCCTCAAGTGTCCTTAGAGATTATTCTTTCTCCTGAGACATGATTTCTTGATTTTTCTTTCTCTTCAACTGAAGGCCAATTAGAAGAATAACAAGATAAGACTTTGCAACTATTCAGATACTATGAAATTAAATTAAAGAGTCAGTTCTGTGTCAAGGACCTTCATACATCATATTTGTGTTTTCCTGATCCAGACTGAGAAGAGGGTCAGTGGTTAGGACAGTGGCTTCAACAGGGCTATTAAGACAAACCACAGAGGCAAACAAGGGGCTTCTGCAGGACTTCTCCTATGTTATGTGATGGTGACATCTGGGAATACATGACAAATTCTTCCTTGTACTGAATGGATGTTCCACTGATGTTATAGGAGATCATCCTTAGTATAGCGCCTGTTACATCTCCTAGATTTCGAAAATTTTAAACTGGTCTGGATATGGTTTGAACGTGCAGAAAGCTTCAGGATTTGTACAGAACATTTGGCCAGGACACTGGGAAGTATTAGCCTCATCCCAGAATTTTGCTGCTAGCTTCCCAGCCCTGTGCGGAAAGTCTGAAAATTCTTTAAAGTTTGTACATGCTGACGTAAACAGAGCCCCTCGCTGCAGAAATAAAACTAAGGAGAATTTCTGGCACAATTCAGAGTGATGCATAGTTTTGTGGTGACCTCTCCACAGCAAACACAAAGTCCTATCTCCCTGCTTGGCACCAAGTAAAATATTTAACATGACTTAAAAGGCCCTGAAGACCAAAACATGAGCTACCTCTTAAGGTCCTTGTCCCCACTGCTCCCTGCAGAAACAGAGAAAAAGTATCATTGCTCTATTTTTTTAATCCAAGAGCAGCTGAACTATGGAAAGGTTAAGTGAGTTGCTCAGGGACACACAGGAAATCAGTAGCAGAGCGGAGCCTCCAAGCCATATTTCCTAAATGTTCTGTGCACGCCCTTAAAGAAACCTTAAAGAAGGTTTTATCCTACTGCTGAGCAGGTGGGGGGCTGCCCCAGCCCCATGGTCCTGAGCACCTACTGCTGGTGGGGCAGCTGCAGCCCCCTCCAGCCCCACGTCAAATCTGCATCTCCTCCGACTGCAGGCTGCCCTGTTGTTGTTTCACTTTGTTTCCCTGAGTGGAGAAGAAAGAAAACACCGTAATTTAGCAGCAGGCTGACAGCAGTTGACCTTTACATGACAAGCAATATTCCTCAGCAGCGTGCATCAGTTCGCGTTGGTTTACATTTATTTTGTTCATCTCTTGTAGGCATCCAAAGTGAAACCAATTGGATTAGACAGGCAGGATCTCAGCATCTTGAAGTAATCTGTGGGGAACCAGCAGCATGATAGTCATTAGGCAGCAGTTGCTGCAAATGGCTTCAGGGAATTTGTCTCTGCTAAAGAGCATTCTGGTGTCAGAGGGAGGATTGGGAAAGCCTCGGCAAACAGGGTTTTGTTTGTCTTGGAAGAACTTCAGGGAATCACAGGGAGAATTGGAAGTGGCTGGTGGAAATGACCATCCAGCCTTTCACAAAAGTCCCTTGGAAGCTGTCACTCTTCCAGCTTCCCTGTATCTCTTCTAACTAACATTCTGCTAAAAAGCAAAGTCATAGCTCCATCTCCACTACATTTATCACAGTACACAGTGTGCTTCTTGCTGTAAAAATAATGAAATGCCACCAAAATCAGAGCATGATTTGGGGACAGGGATGCAACTCAAAAGCTTCTGCAAGGCGTTCTGTGCACATATATTGGCTCGTTGAGACAGGTGACACTAAACTGTCTTTAAAAAGTCTTTAAAGGTGAGTTAGGCAGGTAGCAGACCTTCATATGCTGCTTTGCACATTTCAGACACTGCAGGACACCTGTACCGGGGCAGTGCCTGTGCTCCTGGAAAACCGCCACACGTGGCACTCAGGCTTGCTCTGATGGGACTCCCAAAGGCATGCTCAGAGCATGCTCAGGCTCCCACAGCTTAAGGGGTCAGAGACATGTGCCAGACCTGGTCTTGAAGAATTAAACATTGAGGAAGTTTGGAAAGCTTCGGGACATGGGGGCTTGGAATATCCTTGCCCCCATCCACTGTATGACGTCTGTTCCTTCAGCCAGTTCTTGTTGGCATGACCTTTTCTATGGAGCGTTTCCCAAAAGGAGTCAATGCACACAGAAACATGTCTGTACACAAGAGGAAGGAGAGACGAGGCTCCAGCCTTGACTCGTGCCCAGATGGGCTCCTAGCGACACTGCGTTGGAGAGATCAGTGCTCCCAGAGACAGCGAGGCACTAATGTTGCACTGAGTCTTGGCCCAGCCTTATCAGCTCCTTCACCAGGGTGACTCAAAGGAAATACCAGCAGCCTTTGTAGCTGCTGAGCCCGGCACTGAAGTTCTGTCAGCTCAGCACTGTTCCTGTCCCAGCAGGAAAAGAACAAAAGCCCTCCACCGAACCCAGGGTAACATGCTCTCCCAGACATTAGACATTGCATTTATTTTCATTTGCTGTTGTCAGAGCAGGACAGTAAGATTTGGCCTTTTGGCAGAGATGTTACTCATGTTTTACGAAATTGCAACCTCCTGACATCAGAAATCTGTCATGCAGTGATTTGGTTCCATGGGGGAATCTCAGATGAGAGTCAATTCATCATCACAGCCCCCTGGCTTATCAACACACTGTCCAGGTGGGAGAACTGGGTCAGGAGAATAGTTCTGAGTGGATTGCTTATGAGTAGTGTCACTGCCGGGAACAGGACCAGAACATTTCATTGCCACATTACCACTTACCTCTGAAGCAACAGTGAATAATGTACTCTGGAAATGTCAGTAAGACATTCTTTCACGTCTTATAAGTGGATACGTGTGTAGATCCTGGAGATCCAATAATGCAGTGAGGAAACAGAAAAATCTTTGTATTGTCTTTTTTATTCTAAATGGATTGAGCAGTATCCAGTGGCTTTCAGCATTAAAAATAGAATGAGCAAAAAGACCATGAAAAAAAAAAAGCTATTTTTGTTTGTTTGTTTGTTTAGATATGAATTAGAATTCAATAATTAAAATCAGAATATGACGTGTGTGTTGGCATTAAATGACACCGATGCCATGTCAACGTGCGTATGCCATCAGCAATAGGTAAGCATGCGCTCAGGTTTGTATTCATGACCATATCACCTGGATATCTACCCCAGAAATGTCAGTATTTACACCCCAGTCTAGCTCAAGCCTGCAAATTCTGATAATTTGCTGTGTGTTTTCCCACGTCAGCCACTGTCCGCAATGTCAGCACCACCAGTATTGCAACACAGCTGTAAACTGGAGCTCAGACATACAAGTCATCCCACTATTCTCTTCCCCCTCTCTGTAACACCACTGGCCCAACTCATGAGCCTTCCATTCTCCCCATCCATCTCCTTCCACCTGACGTTAGTTCCCTCCTTGTGGTTTCGCCCGCTCTGCCAGCACGGTTTATATTGATCTTGACTGGTTGTCAGTCCATCCCATTCAATTTCTGTGTATGTTCCCACTATGAAATAATTTTGCACGTAAGCACTCAGCCACCTTTGGCCTGGTGAGGCTGAACTGCTGTGAACTCAAAAGCATAAGAAGCAGCTCTGGAAAAGGGCAAACCAGTTTCTACTACATGAAGCAGGATGCAGCACTTCTCAGAGTTTCAAGCAATAAAGTTGTCATCTCCCCTGCCCTGCTCCCACAACAAGGTACTTGCTTTCCAGGAAGAAAAGGAACAGCATGCTGTGGCAGAGCGGTCATGGAGGACAGGGATGGGTAGGCCATTTCAGGCTGCGGAGTATACAAGCATCCACCGAATTGCCCCTCGGGATGTCCCATTCAGCTGTGACCTCAGGGTATCTTCCCACAGAAGGAGACACCAAGGGCTGACCACCAACTTGCCACAGATATGTGGAGCAGAATAGAGGTCATGCCTGGAGCTCAGTAATTGCGGTGCCGGATTGTTTTTTGCTTCCCTCTGAACTCATTTGGCTTCCCTTTATCTGGAGGCCTCCCAAGGGATGTGTACAGGGGGGCTCCCAGTGTGCCTCCCAGCTTATTCCTAAAAGGACACTTGCCAACATGGCCAGTGAAGGGCTAAAGAGAACACACTGAGTGAGAGAGGTCTCACAGCAGTTCTGTCGTGATGGAAGCCACCATAATATGGGGACATAATTCCTACTGAGCAGGTTTGGCACCAGCAGAAGTAAATCCTTGGTTGTTGACACATGATGGTAAATCCCAGCGTTTTTTGTCCTCCCTGCCCTGGGGGCTTTCTGCAAACAAGCTGTTGCTTCTGCAGCTTCCTCCTGATCGGTCTCCATCCCTGAGGTGAAACTTGCCAGTTCTCAGAGCAGGAATTCAAGAAGGCTGGACAAGTGTGTTGGTGGGGAAAACTTTCCTTAAGCTCAGCAACAGCTGATGAAATAGTTACAGCAGGAAAGTCATCAGACCTTTGAGAAGTTCCTCATACCCTTCAGGAATAGACCTTTTCACTTGAAATTCCCCTGCTTTCTCACCTCCCAGCTGCATGGTGTCCCCTTCTCCTCAACACATTGCCCAGCCCAACAGAATAACCCAGGTTCTGCCTTGTCGAACAGCCTCCACAAATTGCCTCCTATGGGAAATTAAACATCTCCTGGGAAAACACCAGAAAAGCTGAACTGCTCAGAGCAAAGGTCCAGCTTGACCAGTATCCTGCCTCCAGCTGTGACCAACTGGGGAGGATCAGGGAGAGATAATAAGCAGCAGAACAAAACTTGCACGAACCCTTCCCTGCGAGGCACTCCCTGTTCTGGCAGTCAGCAGCTGAAGGACTTCCCAAGCCAGAGGTTGCATCCCAATCACAGACACGAGCAGAGGTGACACATCAGAAATAACACAATCTGCAAACTTCACTTATAATGTAGGATCGTTGTAGAGAAGAACTAGCTGATGATGTTTTCAAAGGAAACCGAGAAATACCTCTCTGGACAGCCCATCAAAAAGGGGGAGTCAGACCCCTGTCATTTGGACTCTCCTCATATGTGCTGTGGATGAGGGAGACGCTTGCTTGATGACCTCCGTCTAGAAGGAGGGGACACGTTTACATGAGCTACATGTTATTGTGCACTTTGCTACGCTTTTCAGCTTACTTCTGTTTTCCTTCATTCAGGTCTGCTGCTGGCAGGTAAATCTGACCACGCTCCTGTCACATTTTTTGTGTGTACAGATTTAATGAAGATTCCTTTTTATTGAACTGGTTATTACTGTTCATGTGATTACAAAATATCGGGAGGCTATGGGAGACGACTTTCTCAGAACATAACTAACTAACAAGCGATGTATTCAGCATCAGCCATAAAGCACAGTACAGCCAATACACTGCCTTGGCATAAGGAGCCCTCTCTTAATCCAGGGGCACAAAAGAAAATATAACTGGCATTACCAAGACCATAACAGACTAGAAGTTGTCCTGTGCAACTGTGCAAGCAATTATTTATTGCAGTGCCATGAGTGTCAGTACATACAACAAACCCACTATTTCCCTACTGTTCACTGACCTCCTGCCCCTGCTACATATTTCATCAGGCAGTTACAGAGTCCATCAGTTCCAAAGTTCTACTCCTTGTGAAGCCTCCATCCCTGCAGACATTGGGAGGCTCGTGTAGCCCTGTAGCTGTAATGTGAAAGGCATGAGGAATGTCAGCACCTCTGTGAGTTTGTAAGCAGCACCATCTTGTTTTCTGCTCTTCAGTGCTGAGTGAGCTGGAAAAAAACTATCACATGCTCTTTGTTCCCAGGGCAGACTCTTGTTTTTATTAGAACATCTTGGACAGAATCTTGTCTCAGTTACATTGATAAAAATCCGGTTATGCTACTACAGACAACTGAAGTATTTCAGACATATCCTGGTGTGGCTCAGAGCAGTGTGTGTCCCTGTACTCACAAGGGACTCCTTGGAGAATTTGATAAACAGCATCTGGAAGCACAGGAATCCACACTTTGGATAAAATATTGCACAGAAGTATCATATGTCAAGCCATTCACATTGCACAGTTAACAGATGACAAGATTAGGTAGACCTTTTCCAGTTCATGTTTGCATTTATCTTGCTGTTGAAATGCAGTGTTTTGGCTGGGGAACCATGATAGAAAATGATAGGGGATTCCAAGCTGAAAATAACTGAGAAGCAACATATTCAAGCTCTGGCCAGAATCCAGCCTTGGTAAAGTAGGTTCTTCACTGTGACTTTAGTTCATTTTTAGAGTAGGAAACAGAAGCAAAGCAGCCTAAGGTTCATGTAGTTCCCAGGCTGGACTGCATAAGCGCAAAAAACTATAGCTTGAATGCTGCTACCAACACTTTTATCTCTTGAGAGAAACCAGGTGAAAAAAACGAGGAACAGACCACAGCTTAACATAGGCTGCAGTCCTCACCTAAACTTCAGCGCATGGTCAGGGAGGGTGAAATATCTAGGAATTAAGGGGCCGCCTGCAGCCCATCCTTGTCCTGGACAGGACGCTCCCTTTCAGACTCCTAAGGAACCCTCTCTGTGCTTTATTGAGGATCATGCACAAACTGTACTGAATTTCAACTGGTGCAAGTGAAGAACTGTCATCTTGCTGAGGACATGATACACAAAGATTGAACTAAAATGTAAAAACATTTGAAGACAAAAATAGTAGACTGCAAATTTAGCTTTTTTTTTTTTTTAAATGACTGAGTGCCAGCAGATAGGGCCATGTGATTTTGAACAGATACACACCATTATGGTAACAGAGATGCTGGACAGATAGTCCAGCCAGCAGTTGGTGCCCACATGAGACCAGGAAATCAGTCCCTCGATGACTCCAGTGAGACCTTTCCAGGAACAGTGCTTCCAGTTACAGATACAATACTGGGAAGGTTGTGGACGGGGGAAAAAGGAGGGGAGAAGGAATTTGAAATAACTTTGAAGATTCAGAAATGGGAAGTGGGGATTTCTGAGGCAAGGCCAAGGAAGGGGCCTTGCAGAGAGCAGCTCTGTTCGTGGAGGAGCAGGTGTGGTGCAAGAGATTGGGCTGCCCCTCTTTCGAACAGCTTCTGCTGCTGCAAATGAAATGCTGAGAACACGCTCCAGGCAAGGTGGTAACTGAAGCAATGGCTTCACAAAAGTCCAGTGTCACTGGTGTACAAAGCACAGAGAGGGACGAGCTGGCACTGTCGTGCAGGGAGGTCTGCTTCCTCTGGTGAACCACAGCAGGGAACACAGCCCTTGCCTCCAGATTCCCTTATGCTACTGAATCAACGGATGCAATTATGCCTCTATGCTAGTTGGATTTAGGACAAGAGGGAGGAGCAGGCCACAACTCATGGCATAAGAGCCCTGGTTGGAAGCACTTTTTCTGTGACGTTTGGAGATAGAGGCAGACTGTCCTTAGCCAAGTCACTGCGGTGGCTCCCAGGGGAGAAGCCGGAAGAGTTGGCAGGTTTAGGCAGAGGAGCCTGTTGAAAGATCTGTTGGGCAGATAACCTACTTCCCGCTGAAATGTTGTTTTCTCTGTTCTGCAAGAGTGTTTGAGAAGGGCTTTAGGTTTATTCTTGTCTATCAAGATGGGAGGCACTACAGATTTCAAGAGGACAAAGAGTTCACGGCCATCTAAGCATAACAACCTGATATTTATTAAGGGCTCAGCTCTTCGATAGCTCAGTGTAGCTCTCATCCACTGTAGTAGAAAACAATGCCCAGACAGGAGGCAACATGGCACAGAGACATGGGCAGAAGCACAGAGGTAGGTCAAGTGCTGAGCACTGGTGTTGAGTGCCAAGAATATTCCTAGTGTCCAGCGCACAAGAGGTTGAACAAACATCTGTCATGTGCCAGTCACTAGCGATTCACCACAGCCACAGGCTCATTTTTGAGCAGATGATCCAAGAAACATAGAAATCTTTTCTCAGCAAAGCAGGTGGCCACATGCACTGTTGTGTGGTTGCTGTTGCTGAGGGAGTAGTGTCTGTCGTATCTGTGTGCAGTCTCCCAGAGTCTGGTCTCTGAACCAATGTGTTCTTAAATGACTTGGGATTTAGAAGTACAAAAGGATCTGTAGAAAGTCCAGAGCTTTTCCTCTCTTTTAGATGCTCTGCTTTCTACAAATGTAAATTGCTTTCACCTAAAGTCTTTGTAGCTGTCTTACCTGTGCTACTGAGTTAGTAGTATGCGAAAGGGGAAGTCATTGTCAGATCCCCACAATCTCCATTAGAGTATCTTGCTCCATCAGTTTAACATTTCTCATGTGTAACTTGTTATGAGATCTGTGACTCATTTATATCCCAAAGGTATGTCTTTTCTATTCAAAACTTGTTAAATTTTACAATGTTATGCCATAAATCAGTGACATCAGAAACAATCAGTTTAAACTCCGAGGTTATAAAAAAGTTACTCTGCATTAAAAATGTGAATAATAGAAGAAAAGGAGTTTGTTCCTGACAGGAACAACATTGGAAGGTCAGAAGAAGGTCTATGTTCACCATTGGGTTAGTGATATTTTTCTGTTTCTACCCTAGCTGATTAGAAACCTTTAACCTTTCCAAAGAAGTTATGCAGCTACCAAATGAGTCAACAACATCTAATCTGGGAAAAACAGCCAAATGTTAAGTAACATTAATTGCCTCTTTCTATGACATGTGGTGAACAGAGCAAAGTTCACCAGAGCGTGGTGGGAATTATCCACGGATAATTGTCAAAGCACCCTGTGTGTGCCTATGCACACACACACCTTCCCAAGAGTGACTCTCTTGTCACTGATGATTTATATCTCCACTTTGGCAACATTGGGAAATTCATGGTTCTTTGTAAATCAGCCGTACAAACAGTGCTACCTCTGTGAGTGCTTCTCAGAAGCTTTCTCAGTCAACTTTTACCACTCCTCCAAAGTCACAGTAGGAATTCAAACATCCCTAAAACAGCTGTATTCAGCAGACTGGGAGGGAATTTCCATTCAGCAAAACAGTCCATGTTCTCCTTTCCACACCAATATTTCCAAATAGTACAAGAAATCCTCCAGAAATTGCTCTCAGATAGGCATATGTCTTAAGAAGGCTCTTTTCTCTCCCTGTCAATAGGTGGTCAGGGGAGCTGTTAAGGGTTAACATTTTCTACTTGAAAAACAAACAAACAAAAAACAAAACACAAAACAGCATGAGCAGGCATGAGCAGGTGTATTCCTGGGGACTGTCTCGTGTGGATTCAGGATGCTCTCAGAACAGCCATCCTCTGACCGATCTCAGCAGCCGGACCAGGTTTCTGTCTGCTGCCAGCCAAAGCTGCTGCCGCCTTTGCCTAGCTAGTTCTCCAGATGATCCAAGATGTGGGGTCAGGCAAAGGGAGGACAAAGCAAACTTGTGGCCATTCAAAATAAGGAAATTGGAGGTGAAGAAACACAATCCTCTGTCCAATCACTAGACATGGCCACCTGATGCATTTCTCTATGAAGTTGCTTCAGACAGTAGATGGAAGGAGCATACTGTGCGATACTTGTGTACAGCAAGGAAAGTGAGGGCCAGGATGGGCAGAGTTCTCAGAGAAGTTTCCTGCCATTGTGGTCTGCCTGACTGAGGAGCAGTCTCCCATAAGGATACCAGTGGAAACTACTGACAAGCTTTAGAATCGGCCAAGACCTGCACAGCAGTCCTGTATTCTTCAGGAGATGGAAGGGAAGATCTAGCATGTTTTTCAGCTCCAATATCAAGCATTCAGGCACCACAAACGTAATTATGTTTCCTCCATTTTTTTCCTGATCTCAACCCTTTTGACACATACACAGAGGAAACTGTGTGATGAACTCTCCGTTAACAACCAGCTCCCAGTGCTTCTCCACACCATCCCTTCACCCAGCAGTGGCACTGCGTGGAGCCCGGCAGGGATGTCCTGTCTCCTCAAACTGTTTTCCTGAGAGCTGAGCTTTTTCCCTCTTTTCTGCTAAAGTTCAGTCCATCTCAAGAAGCTGGAGAGAATTCAAGATCAACAAAAACTCCGTATTCTGGGCTGCCTTTGTTTATTACCAATTATGTTACTATCTTCCCCCGGAGCTTAGAATTTCACAATAGCAAGTTTTTCAAGAAGCCATTTCTTTTCCTGTTCCTATGGCACAGTTTGCTCACTGGGGCTAGCCAGTACTGCCAGAACTGCAAGGGACATTGAGAAAGGAATGGCAAGAGGAGGTCAGCTCCAAAGGGCACTGTCAGAGCCGGAAAACACCAAACCACCCCTACCAGACAGGCAGTAGCCTTCTAGAAAGGTAATTTAAGATCTCAGGATGACACTGATCACAGGAGTAAATGAATCAGAAAATAAATGATCCTTCTGGTGTAGATAATAAAGATAAAATAACGATTTGAAGTTGTTTTGATTTTTGCTCAACTTCAAGAGAAGGATTCAATACATAAGAAGGGTTCAAGGCAGAGGCTCTCAATCAGTGTTTGAGATCTTGAGGCTGGCCTTTCAGTCACTGTTTCAAGGCACCAAAGGTTTGCGTCTGACCAGGAGTTTAAAGAAATGAAGGATTCCCATGGTGAAGGTTGAGTGGAAATTCAACTGGTATTTATAGACATTAACATCATGTTGCTTTAAAAACAACCATGACAAGACCAGAGGCTCAGGCAGGACCAGCTCCGGAGATGGTGTATTGCCAGGTCAGTGGCGGGTTTGAACCTCGAGCGTTTGATCCAGCTTTGAATAGCTCAGGAAACTGTGTTTCCATTCTTCTCATGAGCTTGTTTCACAGCCCTGCACAGCAGCTCACAGTTAGGAATTATTTCCTGACATACAGCTTACACTTTCCTTCAATTAGTCACTCTGTTTCTCTTAACTATACCCCTAATGCTCTGCTAATTGCTTTCCTTTTCTTGTTGGTGTGTACACCCTTCTTGTGCCTGCAGATGGTTACAGTGCCCTATTAGTCATTGGTTAATTTGTAGTGCTTCAATTTTCCTTCACATGTCAACAGCTTGAGACTTTCCATTTATTGTGTTTTTCTGGCTTTCTTCTCACCAGAGAAAGCAGGCACGCTCTCTGGCACAGAACAGTTACACCACCTCAAAAGACAGCTGAGCAAAAAGCACTAACATCTCTGGTCTGAGTTTAAGGGCATTCCCATCTCACGTCAGCTGGTCATTTTCATGTTTTGTTTTGTTTTATTTTGTTTTGTTTTGTTTTCACTTGGTCTGCTGCTCTCCATGCTGGTGAAGGGCGTGAGAGACTTTGCCATCTCCCTTTCAACAAAGGAAGCTGGGGGTGTTATTTGCTCATGAGGTACTTGAGGGTAAAGGGAAGAAAGCCCCAGAGCCTGAGCACGGCCAGATGACTTGGGTGTGCCACCAGCTTTTGTTGGGCTCTATGGCCGCACGACAGGAGGTTGCACAGCAAAACAGCAACCCCAGCCACTACGGGGTGGTCTGCAAAGGCTCTGGGGGCTGCAGCAGGGCAGCAGGGGGTGGTTTGCATTTGCAATGTAAAAACTCAGGTCTACTTGAGCACTTGCCCTCAAGATAAGGCCTGGTGGTGCCCTCTCTCATCTCTTGTTGTTCGTTCTGCTGCGCACAGCCAGCTTTAACTCGGGTGATGACAGGGTGGGGAGGCTGTGAAGGTTCTGGTGATCTGAGAGAAATCACTGTTGGCAGCAACACACATGGAGATGATCCCACAGCAAAGTTGGAAGTGGATTATAAATCCTCTTGAGGCCTCATCCAGCTAAATTTACCCAGAAATTAGAAATTATCTCCTAGGGTGTGAGTCCCCTCTGAACCAAGGCAATGCTGCACATGGGCGATAAAGACTCGCCAGTGATCTAGCCCGGCAGTGACCGCACTTTGCCAACAGCAAAGGCTGTCCATGGTTTGACATCCTCCAGCATGTGGTACATGTGCAGGAAGCCTTGCAGTTCTGGCTGAAAGCACTCTGTCCACAGGGGCTGACAGGTTTGCCTCCTGCATGCCATTACACCCAGTGTTTTACACTTTGAAGGCAGCCTGGAAGGACAGAGCATGCTACCTTAAAGACCCCAGGTCATAGCCTGTAAATGACCCATTAGCTGCAGGACCTTCATCTGTCTGATTATGACCATGAGGATGTTAAAATTTAGGTTGACAAGGAGAGCAAAGCCTGTTGCTGCCTATAGCACACCACTCACTCAGTGCTGTTGTTCCTGGGCAGTGACAGATGAGACAGTGAGAACCCTGCCTGGACAGGTGATATGCACTTCTAACCAAGCTGAAAATGACCCAAAGCTCAGGGAGCCTGACATCCTTGACGAGGAGCAAACAGATGGGGAAGGGGAGACCACGTGGGTGCAGGAAGAAGTAAAGTCTCATAAATCACTACTGCAGCCTCAGCTCTTTGGTGTAGGAAAAACAGACAGCAGACTTCTCACCCCTCCAGTCTTTCTTTAAATAGCCCAGCTGAAAAAAAAAAATAAATAAATTCTCTTATTAGTGCTGGTTCTTTGGACAGCCAACTGTTGGAAGGAAATGTTGGGCATACCCCCCCAAGAGGCTTGAAGGAAGGCTTCCAGGGTAGTGAGATAAATGACAGTTTGGCACCCTCAGCACTGGTCTGTCTTTTCTCCCACTGTCAACCCAGGCCTGGTGACATCCAGAAGTGGCACTTGCCAGCCTGCAGTGTTTTCCACAAGCTTAGATATGGACAGCACAGGTGTTCCCAAGACCATTTGCATGCCCTACTTTGGGTAAAAATTGAGAGCAATTGGTCTAGTTGATGCAAAACCAGGGATGGCCCCAAGTGGCTGGGGGCTGGCAATGCAGCAGTGATGATTCACATCAGTTGGCCAATTTTGCCTTCAATGACTAGAGCAGCAGCAAGGAAGGGCAGGGAAATGAGGTGTGAATGCCTCTGAAGGAACGGTGGAGCTGGCTGGCTGAGTCACTCCCAGCAGTTCTCACAGGCACCATTCGCAGCAACAGCTCCCCGACGCCCCGGAGTCAGTGGCTGGAGCTGATCTCAGCTAATCCCCAAATCCAGCTACACCCAGATACCGAGGCACAGAATTTTGCGATGTGCTCGCACCGTTGACTGGTTTCTGCAGGGCTGGGTTAAGCTTGTAGAGTCCATGGTCTTGCTTTTGAGAAGTTTTATGAATGAAATACGGTGTTTTTTCCTTGATCCCATAATACTCTGCCTCTGAAGTCCAGTACCATTGAGAGACACGTGCTCTTGTCCCATTTTTCCAGGGTGCAGATAAATGCCCCCCACACCCAAGCAGAGCCGGGGGGAAGGCTGGCATGCCGCAGTGAGCCGTGCAGCGGGGCCGTTGCCAGCTGTGGGCCACTTGCAGGGACAGCTCAGCTTGCTGCTCTCAGCGGCAGGTTGTCTTCATTCTCCACAAGGAGAGCTAAGAGCTGGGAGAGAGGGAGACACATTTGGACACAGAAGGCTTAAATAGTTATGTGGAGATCCACGTAGCCTTTTACTCTGAAGAAGATGGTGCCATTACTATTTTGGAACTGCTCACCTGCTCTTCCTCTTGCAAATCCTCCCAAAGCTCTTCCCTCCTCCCTTGCTTGCCGCAATGTATGTAAGTGCAGCCACATCATGCAAAAAAGCACATATTTCCATTAAAAATATTATTTGTATTCACTCCATCCAGATCAGTACATGGGTGAAGCTGCAGTAGAATGGAGGTGTGAAAGGGAGGTAGCAAGCACATGGGCAAACAAATTCCTTGTCTGTTGTTCATACCGTACTCCATTCATTTAGATTTTATTAAAAAAAATCATCTCCTAAGTGTGAGAAAGAGGGAGTGTTTCCATTAGAGAAGCTCTGCTCGCAGAGTGCTTTCACATTTACTCACACCTCTGACTCACGAGCGACCGAAGCGTTAGCTGTGCGGATTTCAGCGGTTGCCACCTCCCTGGAGAAACTGCAAGCATGAACACCTCCTGGCGACATTCAAACCTCCTCAGCTAAAACCTGCTGAGCTGAGTCAGAGCCCCTGGCTCTGCCTCCCCAAACCCCACTGGGCATCCCGCCGCCCTGGGGTGATGCACTGGCCAGGGCCGATCCGGGAGGCTGGGCCCTTTGGGCTTTCCAAGCTCAGCTGTCTCAGGGGGTGTCGAGTGGCAGTGGCTGGAGAGATGATGGATGGGGCACGGAGCAGGGCAAGCACACCGGTCCTAGAGGCTCCCCCTGTGGGGCTGTGCCAATCCCACGCTGCTGTTTGAGGAGCTGAGGCATTGAAGGATATTTTGCTTTTGGTGCTTAACCTTTTCTTTTTCATGTGTGCCTATTTAAATTACCACACACACAATCTTCAGACCAATCATTTTTTTGATTTACAAAAGAAGAGAGCAGTGCCCAGAAATAAATAATTAGGAATAGCTGGCATGCAATTCCTGTGTAAGGCTCTTGGGATGAGGGATGGTATTTCAGTGACAACAAGCAGCCTAGCACCTCCCTGACTATCAGAGGGGTGAAAGCAGGAAGAAAAACCTATCCAGAGTTGTCATTTTAACACAGTTTGTACCAGTCTGCAGCCAGAGTTAGATCACAGCAGGTCCTGCTTCCAGGGGCTAAATGAGGATGAAGCCAACAGTAACCAGCACCAGACTGTGTGACCTGTGCTTATCTTGGCGAGAAGTTTCTCCTGCAGTTTGCTCCAACAAGACCATTGGTGAGCTTGCCCCACTCCCACAGACCCACTGGGAGATTTTCAAGCTGCAAGTGTGCATGGGTTCAGCACAGAGACACCCCTGCGCACCAACCACCCTTTCTGCAGACCCAGAGCAAGCAGGAGTGGACAGATAGCTGCGAACAGCTACATCCTTCACTGCTCCCATGTGCACGGCCCCAGCTGATGACTGGAAAACCCTCCGGCGCATGGGCAAGTCGCTGCAGCTCAACAAGCTGCGGTGCATCGGCTGAGCTGCGGTAACCCATCGTGAAAGCACACGTAGCCAATTGCATGGCCAAGGCAAAAAGCATGGGCTTCGGCATCTGTGAAAGCCATCCTTTGCTTCTTTGCTCTTTGATTTAAACCTTGCAGGCAGCAATTCCTCAGGCACACTCAGCAGGCACATGTTTTGAGAAGATTAATAATTTATGGTATCATTTATAAACGTTTGAGGTCCACACACATTTCCATGGGGGTACCATTGAGACTCCTAGGAGCTACATCAACCTAAGAATGGCAGCAGTTTAATTTTTTTCGTTTGAGAACATAAGAGTGAACCAGATTTATTTTATATATTCAAACATTTCTGGACTCCAATTTCTCTGCCAACAAACCCGTTCTCTAAGTGCGCTTTTCAACTGCTATCCTCCAAACTATCTGTCTCCACGTTCAGCTCCAGTGAAACTGCAGAATGGCTTTAAGGTACCATTTCTGAAATGTATCAGCAGTCTGGGAGCTCACAACCCAGAATTTTAATGTGTTTGGGGGTTGCTGCACTAAATGCTCACATATGGGTGACTTCATTACTTTCCAAAAAGTGATGTGGAAAACAACGTTTCATGTAGGTCAGTTTTCTAAGTGGGCTCGCACCCCTAGGAGACATTGATGCATTTGGAAACATCTCTTTGAGTCTTCCCCCCCTCCACAGATTCCAGCTTTGCAGGTGCTTTCCTTGCAGCACTGACACGGGTTTTCAGCAGAACAAGGTAATGCAGTTTTTTCCCTCTTAATTCTCAGGCCTGGCTCCCAGCCACCACAAGCACAGCAACAAGCGGCACTGGGCGTAGCAAGGAGCTTTGAAGTCCAGAAACCCAACGACACAGACGTCGCAAGGGGAGCCCTCCCTCTTTGTTTTTGCAAAAGGCACGTTTCCTTTCATGCCTTTAGTGGGCTGCTTGGCGTCTTCCTGCAAGGGAGCGCAATGCCCTTCACCCCGCAGGTCTGCACAGCAGGCTGCATACCCTTCCTTTACTCCCTGTGAACATGGTGCATCCCAGGGCTGCTCTTTACCATGGGCAACTCAAATGCTGTCTGCTGGCATTATACATCCTTTGCATTATGCTGTTCCCAGACACATCCTAGTTGGTTATAGCAGTGTCTAACGAGTCTCAGGGCTAAATGCCTCATTTCTCCTCTGTTTCCCAAGGCTGTCCCCACCTTGATTCATGTTCTTCCACCCTTTAGTTGAGCACTGTTCACCTGGTCACAGCTCTGCTCCTTCCCTTCCTCCCCACTGTTCTTTATAGCCCCTTTTCCTGACTGACCCTCTCTCCTCACCACCATGTTCTCTCTCAAGCCCTCTCCCTCCTCTTGTAACAAGTCCATGCCAAGCATCTCCTCTTTGCTCTTTCAAATCCTTCCCACGCAGCATCTCACCCAGACCGTCCCCTGATCAGTCACTGCTACTGTTAGTGATTTACAGGCTCCCGCCATCATCCCCTGGGTTCACATCAGCCTGAGTTGGTTTGTGGGCTCCTTGGGATGCAGCTACGATGCTGGGGTACCATACCAAGTGGAAAAGCACCATATGCTTTCCAGTGTTGGTTATTAGAGTTAAACGTCAAAGCAGCGTTATGCAGCACAGATTATATAAGCACTCAATGTCTGGCTGGCAGCAAGGGAGGTCTCCAAAAGTGGGAGATGCCTCTCTCTTGTTAGGAGGGTTTCTAAGAGCCCTGCTTTCACACTGTGATTCATACAGATTGGGCCTTTCATTCTCACAAGAAGTGGTATGCTAAACAGTGTCATCTGTTCTCATGCCAGAAGCCAAAATGCTCCTCTTTGCATCTCCCTTTTATTTTATAGCCAGACAGCTATACAAGCTCTGGGAACATTAGGCTCCAGGGAGAAGTTTATGTGAATCTAAGGTAGTTTGCAAACAAATTATCAGGATGTATTTTCCCCTGCTTCACACACACACCCTGCCCCCAGAATCTTTGGGATACATACATGATAGAGTTTTAAAAAGAAGTCCTCCTCTTTGATATCCCCCTTCTTAGTGCTCCAGTGAAAAGAAAACACGATGCTGTTCGAATTTGCAGGGAACAGAGCTCTCCCCAAATATTTCTGATTGCCCCTGCTTGTTTTCCTTTAAAATGAGCCTCTTGTCCTCTCCTCTCACTGGGCAGGGTCTATAAATAGCCTTGAATGTCTGGCTCCTGGAGTGACGTCCATATCTCAGGGAAGGTGTATATGGTTACTGTGTTCAACTTGACCTCTTAAATTAGCTCAGCCATGAGAAGGTACAAAAGAACAACAGAAGTTATGTGACTGTTGATGTTTATTCCTGGGGAAATAGGAAGGAGGGGAGTTTCATAATGTTCTCCATGTTCTTTAATGCTCATGGAAATGATGCTTTGGCAGTAGAAAGTGGCAGACGACTGAATCATAGCTACAGCAATACAAACCAACCCAGTCAGCCACAGCCCAGCCCAGTGCACGCACAGGGCTCCCTACCCTTTGCCAGTGCCCCCAGCCCTGATAGCAGCTTGTTGCTATTCTACATGGCCCTGACACTGGACCTTCAGCCCTACATGGAGAGGCACCAGCTCTTTCCAGTTCTGTTTCCCAAATGCACATCAGCCTGGCATAAAATACTTTGACTTTATCCTTGCACAGCTGATGGATTTAATCAAAATAAAGTGGCGGTGCTAAGTAGGAAGACATCAGGCGGTTTCTTTCCCTTGGTTGTTTTCCTCCCATATGGCTTCAGCCCATTATCGCAACCCTGGCCCTGTCCGCGCAGCAGTCCTTCCCCAGCACAAAGTGTCTGCTCTCCCAGTAGAGTAGGAAACAGTGAGCACCATGAACTAAGGGTCACTAAGGGCCACCTAGATTGCTCACACATCTAATCTCCAAGAAAGAGTATGGTGCTTGCAGTAGGAGAGCATATTTTGGTAGATTAAGGCTCCTTGCTGTGTTACGGGGCATTTTACAAAGTCCTTTAGAGTCAATGGAAAAGCTGCTGCTGGTTTTGATAAGCTTAATAGAAGGTCTTATTATATGGGATTTTGAAGTGAATCCTTAAAGTTTTGCATATGTGTCAGACTTTTCCAGGCAAGCTCAAGTCCTTTCAAGTACACTGTGCCTCACACTCTCAAACTACAGTTGTTGTTTGTTTGTTTGTTTTTTCTGGGACAAACAAAAATTGAAAGCTGAGGATTAGACTATAATATGAGCTCATATGTCTAAAAATGAACCCAGGAAGGAGCAGTAAGTAAGTTAGACTGCCGAAGTGGGTTTTACAGCAAGCCTTCAAATATCTGCACAGTACTTCTGATCTGAAATTCCTTACCTGTTCTTCCACTAGCCACTGATGAAGCACACATTAACTGTAAGCTCCAGTTAAATTATTCACTTATGTGCACTTTATAGCCTCAAGAGTCTCTCCTGAAGTTTTTTTTTTTTTTTTTTTTGCCACAACAATGAATTATCTTCCTCCAAAACTGCCAAGAATTTAGCAAAAACCTTGGAAGCTGACTGCTAGTTCCAGAAACTTCCTGAGGAGACAACTCCTTGGTGACTCCTATATATCCATCATGGAGGTCACAGACACATTCAGATCATAATCTCATTTCTAATCACCAAGACTGTTTTACTTGCCTGCTGAGCTTGGGCACATGGATTTGGTGTAAATGCATTTGTTTCCCAAATAGTCCGTGAATAACCACCTGAGTTTGAGTAGGCTTTAGGGCTGGTATGAAGGACTTGAGCCCACATATAAACTAAGTGGGATAGCACAAACAAACCTGCTGCTTTTGTGGAAGTTTTTGCAACCAAGTGAGACATTTGCTGGGCAGCTGCTGGGGCTGTGAACCGCTTCCTGGCTGGTGTCACTAATGATCTGGCAGGCTCTGATGGTTTGGAAAAGGGAAAGCCTGAGCCTTGCATGGCTCGGCTGCAGCAGGGGGAGAAGCGGTCAGAAATCGCCCGTGTCTGATGGACTTTCCATTGGCAATGTGATGGCACATGGGGGCTTGGGCTGGGCCTCAAATGGCAATGTCAGCTTGCAAATCCGTCCATGCAATGAGGCCAGGGGCTGAAAGGTTGCTAAGAGAAACCACGTATTGAAGAGGGGTTTTGGAAGAATAAACTCTTTCAATAAACCACTTTGAATTCAATTTTTTTTTTCCTGGTTATTGAGCTAGCACCAAAGACAGGTGGAAAATTTTTTCATCCCTTAGCCTGGTTTCTACACTATTTGCATACCAAACAATGGCACTTTACATCATGTCCCAACCGAGGACTTAACCCCAAATAACAGAGTATGTTTGGAATAGAATGTGCCACATGTTAGCATCCCAGGGCAGCTGCCTCTTGGCACATGCTTGCCTGCTCTGCATTTACCTTTCAAAATAAAATGTTTCCTACACACCATATCTCTTCCTGAAGCTCTCCACCCTCTCCATCCCTAAAAAAAAAAAAAAAAAATCCTTGTAAGGTTCTATTTCTTGCTTCTGTTTTCTCAGGAGAACAGAGACATGGCTCAATCTTTCCTTTCAGTCTCTGCCCTGGCCTCCTGCAGCATCCTAGAATTTGACCCTCCAATGATTCCTGTCTCAAGATGAGCCCAAGGCTCCCTCAACATGGAGATAGTGCCTAGAAATCACAGCTTGTCTTGTTTAACCCCACGGCTCCATAAAAGCAGCCCAAACACTCAGGTAGTCTAAATCTCTTATGTTGCTCCAGAAATGTGGCTGGGCAATGCGGCTGTGTCAGGCAGCTGGGCAGAGGAGCAAATGTCTCCAGACCAAAAAGCCCAAACCATGTTTAGCCATGTCCTTTAGAGCCAAAAAAGCTGTTCTGTGTGCTAGCTTTTCTCTTTCTCTCTCCTGATTTTCTTCCCCAAATCATGTTTTTTTGCATGTTTTCTCTGATGGGGCTGGAGGAGAGGTGGGAAGAAGGAAAAGAGGCTTGTGGTTTAATATGAAAAGTCATTGGTTTTGCCTCACCTCTCATGGCTGCACTTCCCCAAGGGCCACTGACGTCTCCAGGATGCAGACTGCATACAGGGGCATGGGAAAACAGAAGCAAGTACAGCACACAAAATATTGCAGAATATTTTCACCTGCTTTTCCATGAGCAATAACATGAACTTTTTCTTCCCTTTATAAGACTCACTGCAGGTGTCTGCTAGAAAACTGGCATAGGTCTGTGGACCATACATGTAAACCCCAGCACCTCTGTGCAGTTCTCGGCTGTAGGGTGACTCATGAGAGTTCTCTTCTCTTCATATGTCTGAGAGGTATTGTTATTATTTTCTATTTGCACTACAAAAATGCCCAGAGGCCCCAGACAGGATCAGGATCTTCCCAGTGCTAGGTGTTACACATCTCCAGAGACAGCCTTTGTCCAAATATTTCACAATCTAAATAGGCGAGAAAACAAACAGTGGGAGAAAACCAGGGGTGATGGGATGGCTGAGATCTGGAAGAGAAGCTCAGCACTCCTGGGGATGGAGGTCTGGGAGGAGAGGATGACCCGTTGTTACCTGTGGACAAAGGAGGTGAAGGAAGGGGACCGTGGGCAAGCTTAAAACCAGCTCAGTTTTCAGCTATTTTTATCACATTTGTGGAATGGTTCATCAAAGACCAGTCACATCAGAAAGCTGAGGAAACTACATAGTTGTAGCAATAACCACATGGGCAAAGCAGCCTTGCCAAGACATGTGTGGAACAAATTTTTGGCTGTGGGCAACAGTCCTGCATCTGAAGCAAAGTGTTCTCAGACCAACTCCTGCCTTGGCTTAGGGGTGAAAATAAGCACAGTGGGTCCATCCATTCACCCACCTTATGAAACTCACACATTCATTGCAGCTGTTGCTCCAGAAACGCACAACATCTGACTAACGGGGAATACCCATCTCCCTGACAGAGCACTGTATGGCCCCGGGGCTGCCGGAGCTGTCTGATGGAACACATTTATGCTCTCCAGGACGCTCCTCAGGCTGCTCAGACACTGAAGTCAACAGGAAATTTTGGAGGATGAAGGGGTAAAATAAAAGGCTGACTGTTTTGCTCAATAAAAGAATATAAATCAAGAACAGAGGTGTTGGGTGAGCACAGGGCAGCTGCACACCCAGCTATTACCAAATGCTGTGGTGGGAAAGGGTCTCCACACCGGCACAGCCTGTGCCAAGCCAGGCCCCCGGCAGCAGGGAGCTGGCACTGCTCTCCCCCAGTCCCCATGGAGCAGCTGAGCCCTGTTTGAAGCAGGCGGAAGGCACTGCTGGCACCAGGCTCTTTGCAGGGTTTCCCAAGCAGAGAAAGTTCAGGACACCAGGAAGGGAAGAAAAAGCCCCATAAAATGAAAAGTGTTTCTGGCAGGGGCTCCCAAGAAGCACACAACCAAGCTCAGTTGCTCAGCAGTGAGCTTCTTTTCCAGTTGCAGGCAGGCAGCTCCCTTTTGTGCCTGGACACTTCTGGTTCCCTATTCAGCAAGTGCTGGTTGGAGTCCCAGGGCTTGGAGCCATCTGCACTTGTTCAAAAGATACAAACGAGGGCAAGTCCTTAGCTGCTGATTGCATAATCAGCCCTTTACCACGGGACATCTCCTGCAAGTGGATGCTGCCTTCTTGCTGTGTACTCCAGAATATCCTCCAAAAGCTTTGGGCTGGTATAAGCAGGGAGGTGGAGGATGGAAAGGGACAAATATCCCCAGTGGCTGGAAATGTGTTTCCATCGTAATCTGGCCATGAGTGCAAGTGGTGGCTGTGGGCTCTTGAAACAAGTGGAGATTGGTGGCACCATGTTCCCCTGAGCCCTACAGTACCACCTGCCTCTCCAGGCTGACATCACCTCCAGATTTCATTTTTAAAGTTGTGTTATGGCACAGCATCTCCTACCCCTCCCCTGCTGAAGTGCCTCAGCACAAATCCTCCGCCTTTGCAGTCTCCTCCCATTGCAACCACTGAGACCTGCACCAGCTCTCCATGCAGCCAGGTCCCCCAGCACATACTCTCTCATTTCTTTTTCCCTGCACAGCTCCGCACTCTGCCTGATGGAGAGGCAGCCAAGAGGCAGGTCCCAGGCACCTCCAACCCCGGACACCTTTCAGCAATTCCTGTTTTGCAGAGGCTGGAAGACGAAGCAGTTTCTGAGGACATCCCGGATGTCAGCGGTGCCGCTCAGCCGCCGGTGGCACTGCCACTTGGCTGCGGGAGGAAGCAGAATGGACGTGGTGAATCACTGCACAAAGGACAAAAAGCCACTTTTGGCAAAAAGGACATAATGGAAACTTAATTTTAAAAATATTTACCTCGTCCTTAGAACATGTAGGCCAAACAGCTATGGTTTTAACTAGGGGACATAGAGACAAATCGGGTGCCTTAGAGTAGAGTCAATTAACACTCACTAAAAGGCAATGTTATCTTAAAGAGCTTTGGGAAATTACTCTGTTTATTCAATATAAAATAATAACACATGGTCTGGGCAAGGCCACTGCCAACTCAGGATCCTGCAGCTTGCTGCCAGCTGACTTTCACAATACCCGCACGGAGAAGCTAATGTTACTGCTTTCCCTTTTCCACATGAGGAAAATGAAACAAAGAGAGGGGAAATGACTTGCTCGGTGTTATCAAAGGGCCCTGTCCTGCCACCCTGGGTCCTGGGAAGAACCAGGGATAAATGCCCTGAAATGCAACAGGTATAAAAGGAGAATCAAATAGTCAAACCTGTCACTTTGCCTTGCAGTAGAATAATTTACACACAAGCAACCAGACCTCTTA
The DNA here is from genome assembly GCA_013399115.1 of Anseranas semipalmata. Classification (NCBI taxonomy): domain Eukaryota; kingdom Metazoa; phylum Chordata; class Aves; order Anseriformes; family Anseranatidae; genus Anseranas; species Anseranas semipalmata. The sequence continues at coordinate 1,261,740 of VXAA01001765.1, read as the reverse complement.
CTTGATATGCACATTTCCACTCGTTGCACCTGAAGTGGGAGAATGTCTAGTCTGCAATGTGTTCTTGTGTTCAGATGGCACCTTGACACCAGGAGGACACCTTTGACTGATGACCGCCACACGCCCAGGGGACACAGCCACCTGCCTCTGCACTCTCAGTGCTCTGAGGTGGCCCTGGCCCTTCAGTCCCCAACAGACAGCAGCTCGGGGAGTCATTTTCTGCTGAGAATTACAGTATGCCAGAATGCCCCCAGATTGCAATGCAGATAGTGNGGGGGGGAAGGAACAAGTTTTCATTGAAATAATTTTGAGGGGACATTTAGGGTGCTCGGTGTTTTTAGTCAAAATTGACTTGAAATTGTTGGCAAAGAATATTGTGTGGCAGGTTACATAAATGCATAATATCTTACAATATAAAAAAGGAGAAAATGGTTAAATGGATCCCACCCTGGTACTTTCAGAGAATGCAGTGGCAGAGGCAAGATTCTCAAAGAGTTTTGCGTGGTGGTGGGCTCAACAGACGGACAAAGGTCAAGACTTGTAACCAGGAAAGCCTAAGTCACTTTTTTACCGTAAAAGCCATGTTTCTAAAAAAAATCCCAACATTAAACAAGCCTTACCCCACATTGCCAAGATCTACTGAGGAGAAGCAGTGGGCTTCAGAGCAGTAATGTGATGTGTGTGAACAAAGCTGTACACTTAGAGCCTTGCTATTCTCTTGAGAAGGGTTTTCTTCCTACACATCCTTTCCATGGGATCCTCCATCAGTCTGGAATGGTGGAGCTGTGCAAGGCACAGAGCTCTGCTTGTAACTCTGCCTTCTGCCTGTGTGATCTCTGCAATTTAGGGAGGGGAGACGGAGCTGGGTGTTTCCACGCTTCTAAAGGAAGGTGGGCAGGCTACAGGAAAATTTTGGAGAACTTCCAAAGAGATGTTGGGGTGTCTGCTCCCTTCACATGGCATTGCCTGCTCCCCCCAGCAGGACAGGAGCACGGTTTGCTCCTGGAGAGTGCTGGGTCCTTCGTTCCATTGTTTGTTTGTTTTCATTTTTGTGCTATGCTGATTTTCCCACTGAAGTCCCATTTTCCAGCTCCTTGATATCCTCACGACACTTCCATCTCCAAAATGTGGAGAATGGCAGGAAAGGTTGAGTCTTCTTGTTTACAAGCAAAGAAAACCCCTTCCTGGCCAGCTCATGTCCCACCTCTTGGTCAATGCAATTAACATCCATAATTGTTTTTCCAGGCAGAAATGTAAAGAAAACATTTTTCCTACTGCTGAAGACATGAAAGGCAGGATACAGAATGTGAAAAAATGTTTAGATCTGCTCCACTGCTTCAGGCATAAATTGTCAGTCTCTCTACGTATATCACTATGTACAGGGTCAGATTGTACCACTGGTTCCAGGCTTTTCCCTGTCCTAATCTTATTCATGGTGCAGAAACAAATAAATTAGCAGCTGCCCCTTCTTCCAACAACAGAGTTGGGAAAACGGAGACAGTGATGCAGCTTGTTCTGGCAGCCCCACCAGACAATACACCTGGCAACGCAGCTCCTGCTTTCCGTGCTGAGCCTAGGAAAAAAGATCCTTAGGAAGAAGTTTTGTGAACTGCTGCTTTTCCTTGGCCCCTCAGCAACCACAGTAGCCACCATGAGCTTACCATTTCTTTGCTCTTCCAGAGCAAATTCCAGAAGTGTTGGAGAGGGATGAACAAGCTTAAGTCTGGCTGGGGTGGAGCATATGCATGTCCTGTGCAAAATCCTCCTGCAGGGCTCTGTCAGAACATCCCAGCCCTGGCCTCCTGCCCCATACTCCAGTAGTGTTGGGTCACCGTGGCTTCTGGCTACACTGGAAATCAGCTGGAACAGCGTGCTCTTAGCTTTACCTCTCTGCTGTCTCCCTGCACATCTTGTGCTCAAGGCCTTTGGGCTGGCTGGAGGTAAGGCAGCCACTTTTGAGTGGGTCTTGGGATGCTTATTCTGTTCCTTTCACAGGATGCAGCTTTCAGCAGTCACCAGGACAAAGCCTGTGAAAGGGATGATGAAGAACTGGCACAAATGTCTATTTGGCAACAGCTTGCTGAAATTCCAGAGGTCCCAGACACCAGCAGCCTCTCCTGATACTAGCCCCAGTGCCTGGACCACTCAGTGAGGGTGGCCATCGATGTCAGCAAGAGGCTCTCCGTGCTCAGCCCCTGGCTGCCTCCAGGGCTACTTGAAGCCAGACAAAAAAAAACACGGGCCCCAGTGGTACAGAAGCCACACCAGGCTGTGCTTGCAAATCTTCACATACGAGGGGAGCTTCATCTGGAGAGCAGTCAGAGCCCTCCAGATCTGGGGCTGGACTCCTTCCTTCCAGCACTTGTGCTCGAAAACATGCCTCTGAATCTTCCTGAGTTTCATTATCATGCACCATAAAACAGAGCTAATAGATGAATGTGTTAAGTGCCAGTGATGTAACCGGTTGGAGTAAGTGAAAGTGGTTCTCTAACAGCAAAACCCTGACACATGCAGAGCCTGTGTCTCTGAGGTTCACTGCAGTGTAGCTTATCATTTAAAATGCTTCCAAAGGAAACGAGCTTCCATTGTGAAAGTAGCTCAATACCTTTATTTATAGCTCCACTCTGGCTAGCCTTTGAAGATACCCATCCAGATAATCCTCATTTATTTAAGTAGGACTGAGCGGAATCAAAATTGCATTCCCTCTCTGGGAAGATCTGCCCTGGGGTATTTTCCTTCCAATGCAATCACTGAATTACTTCGAAGAATTTTGCACCTGGATCAGCCATACATTTTCATTTGTTAACTAGCTTTCTGCTGATTAAATAATGTATTACGTCTCACATGACTTTTATTTATTTTTTTAAATAAATAGAATACCAATGAAGGAGTAGAAATAGTTTCAACACCAACACACCCTCCCACACATACACAGTGTAAGAGCCAAGCTCCCAGCTTCTCTGCAGCATTGGCAGAACTGGATATCAGCTGCCCAAGGATGACGACTCGAGGACCAGGCAGGATTGGGCCTTTCCTGTCCCAAAAAAGGGGGAAGAAAGGAAAGGAAGAGATCTGGAGAGGCTGGGCTGGCTGTTCCCACTGCCACCTGTGGGATGGGAGAGAGAAGAAATCGCTGTTGCAGGAGGGCAGGGTTACTGCGCTATGAGCACACATCCCCACGCCACTGCTAGGAGCAGCAGCAGCCAGTTCAGCTTTCCAGGGCCCTGAAGCAGGCAGAACAGCAGCCAAGGCTCCTTTCTGCCCCAAGGAAGCTGCTGAGCAAGGTCTCTGCCTCCTCCCCATGCCTCTGGCCAGCTTTGTGAAGGCACCCAGATGACACCGATGCTGAGCCGAGCGCCTCTGCAGTTCACTCGCCCAATGTACAGTACATTTTCAGGCAGTCCCTGCTAGAGAACACACACTATTTTCTTCCTCACCCCATATGCGATATTTAGCAATGACTTCTATGAAGGTGGCGAGGCAAACCTGAATGCAGACAATAAAGAAAAGTCAGGCCCAAGCAATTGAGAGGCATGGGTGGGTTTGCTTACAGCTCTCAGGACTTGTGGTCCAGGAGTGAGCTTAGAGGCACCTTAAGGAAAGTAAAGGTGTTTTTAACTTTTCAGTCCTCAGTGAAGAGTCTTACAGAAAGGCTACAATGTTGATCACTAAGCAGATTCTCTGCTAAGCCTTTCCTTCACACTTCTGGACTTGAAGAGCCCTAAAGTAACATGGGATAAAATGCAGGAGCCTGCTGGTACCACCTCTGATCCTTCTCTCAAGGGTATACAAAGGAAAATGAAAGAAAGGAAAAGCAAACCTGCACAGCGAATGGTTGCCAGAGAAGCACTCAGCAGTGATACACTCCAAGAACTCCTGAAGAATTTCAGGTTGAATCCAAAGAGCTGTGTCTGCTCCTTAGAGGATCACATCCAAAATCTACGCAACTCACAAGGAAAAAAATATATCTTGTTTATGAAGGCAGAGTAAGGACTGATTTCCCTAAATTACCAGTGACATGAAGAGCAGAATGTACTGAGCCCCATAGATCAGAGAGATAAGCAATAAGCTATTAAGGTGTCATCAGAATATATACACAAACACAGCATTTCATATTGGCAATAGCAATAGTTTTAAAATCTATTTTTTGGCTGGCAATTAATCTCTTGGGAAAAATAACTAACTTTTTAAATATTTGCTTTGGTTCTCATGAAAAAGAGGGAGTGTTAGCCCTGGCTCGGGACATTCCTAATTATACTGAGGCTCTCCAGCCCATCTCCTCAGCACTGCCCAGCCTTGGCAATGCGATCCTGCCCATGCCCTGCAGAGCTGCAGGCCAAGCCCTGGCCTGCAGACCTGGGAGATGTGCACAGCCCTGCTCGGGTCCCTTCTTGCACTCAAGGCAGCAGCTCTGCAGGTCTGGACTGGGTGTCCCCTTGCAAAGGGAGAGGTTTTCTTGCTGTGTTGTGCAGGTGTCAGGCCTGGTCCACAGGGACCAATGTGAATTTCCGCTTGTGAACAAAAGGAACTTCCACATCTGAAATACACAAAGATGCCACTGTCTCACCATGAACCCTCAAATCTTCAATATTTGTACATTTTTAAATAAAATGATGCCGCATGATTGCCAACTAATTAAAGAAATTAATCAGGCAGCCTTCATAAAAGCATTGTTGGTGAAGAAACTAATTCTCAATTACTTGGGAAAATACTGGATGCATGGAAAGTTGTCTGTATATGCTAATGCCATAGCTAAATGCTGCAATGTGTAGTTGATTGCTTGGGAAAATGTATGCCCATGGTTGATTGCAGGCATAAAATTAGAGGCTTTTTTTTTCTTTTTCTTGGTAAGAAGACAAATGTTGTCTGTAAATTTTAAGTTCCAAGGTTGAAAAGGTAGATAAATATAGAGATAGAAGCCTCCTCCCAGTGACAGGACAACAGGCTGGCAAACTGGTTTTGCAGACTGGCATTCTTCTATGATCACAGTGATGTCATTTTCCAGGGGGCTGGCCACTGGCAACCAACGGCACTGAAATGCCAAAAGTAATTAAAAATCTGATTTCCTCCAATGTCCCTGATTATGCTTGCTGGGACGTGTTTGTTGCCATATGAATGTCTCACCAAGTTGAGCTGAAGCCAGAAGTGTATGAGATTTACTGTCTGCCTCTATTTTAAAAAGTTCTTATAATAACAATTTTATATTAGCTAAAGTATTAAAGTTTTTAAATGTCTAAGGACTGCTCTAACACCCAAGAATTAACCAGGGAAGGGTTTGGGTTAGTTTGTCTATGGTATCAGTTTGTTGGCTTAAAAAATTCTTACGTGAGTTCTTTAGTGAAAACAAATGTCACATCATCTGTATCTGACTGGTGCTGAACACACGGGGTCCAGTTCTGGCTGGGATCTCCCCAGACATCTGTACTACACATAAGAGTGCATTAACAGCATTAAACCTTGGCTTGCTGCTACAAACTGCTGCACTTCTTTATGTGATGCATACTGCTTTCTGCCTTTTACTGTGTCACAGTCTCTGCCTTCCCATGCAACTCCCTCAACCATCCTCTGAACATCAGGGACTACCACAGCCACCTTAAATAACATTGCAACCTAAAATAAAGCAAGTGGGATGTCAGAGCTGGGGGGACAAGTGCTCAGAAGCTTCCCCTGCGCTGCAGTCTTTGAGGCCACAGCATTGGAGAGAATATAATTGATGTCTGCATGGGGATGAGTCGCGGGCACATCCTTTTAAATGGTTTTGAAGCCTCAGTGATTAGTAACAGATTATGGAATACGTCTCTGGGGAGCCTGTTCTGCATATGTCTGTCAAGCACAAATGGGCTTGAATTGTGTGCATTAATTAGTGATTTACACCCTGTTTCTCCTGGGGACAGCCTGATTGCTACACGCCTGGGAATCAGGATGGGGACAAAGCCTGGCTTGCTGGAGCCTGGCCATGGCTCGGCTAGCACCGTGAAGCTGCGGTGTTGCTGCAGCAGTGCCTTCTGCTCTGGTGAAAGCCACTTTCTGTGCTACGCCAGGAGTCATGGGCAGGGCTCACAACCAGCCCTGCCTCCCTTCAGGCTGCTGAGCCATGGGGTGTCCTCTCTCAGCAAAACTGCTAAGCCAAGCTGTCGCCTGCCCTCTCATCTCTGGGTGCCTCTGCAAACAGCCGCAGTGCCCTTAGCAGGCCTTTAAGTCAGTAAGGAAATACTGGTGTCACCAATGACTGCTGCTAGCGTAACACACCCATAGGATGCAACTGAGGCTTATGCAAGTTATAGTGGTGCAGTAAGTGGTTCCCCAAAATAGTCATAATTAAAGGCTTACCCAGCGGTTTTCCCAGGCATTGTTCATCAGGCAGGCACCCAACATTCAGGTGTATAATGTTTTATTGCTGCTTGAAACATGCCATAAAAGTTCTCTGGCAGTGCTGCTCCTCCCGGGTGTGGGGATGAGCGGCTGCGAGGGTTTCCAAGGTCGCTTCAGGCAGCAGCAGCAGAACAAGGCGGGGATGGTTTGCAGCCTCCCCACCCTCCTGTGGCAGTCACAGGCTGTGGATGTTCATTTTTACAAGGTAATTTTCTTCTGAAGAAAGATAGCCTTGGCGAGTAACTCCAGGTGAGACTACACTGGGATATACATCAGCAGGATGCGCACAGGGGAGAGCATGCAGCACAGTGCTGTTTGCTCAGTTTTATGTTGTACTTGCTTTGGCTACTTTACAAATGCCAGCAGTAAATTTTGTTATGTCTTACTTAACTGAGCATCCCTCACTTTGCAGTTTTTCTCTTGCAGCTGTTGGTAGACCTCGGTTATGTCACAGCTTCACCTTCTCTTTTAGACATGGAGTAAGATGTAGTTCACCAGCTGCAGTGAGAGTTTTTGTGGAGGGAGATCTGGATGAACCCCACGTTTCTCTCTGCTTTCTCCAGGTCCTGTAAGCCAGCAGAGTATAACAACAATGAATTACAATATAAGAAATGCTCGTACTACCTTCAGTTTATCACTTCCATCTTCACTGGAAGGATGATAAACCCAGCCTGCTCCAAGCAGGGCTGCTTCAGAAGAGTGGTTCACACTCCTCCCCATGCAGCAGTCTGGGTACATTTACCAACATATAATCTAAGCAAAGAAAAAAATCCTTGAAACACTTTTTCCTGCAGTGATTGGATCTTTTCCTGGCTCATAGCTCTTCCTCACCCCTCACAGCCACTGCAGATGGCAGCCACAAACCATTTCCCTCCCAGCTCCCCAAGCATTTGTTCGAACAGCTAGCTTCAGGTATCCATGTTACAAATTATATCTTTTGACATTTACCTTTTTTTTTTCCTCCCCCCACTTTTTTATCCCTGCTGAGTATTGGGCCTACTTGTGAAAGTGTTGAGTGTGTGTAGTGCAATGGCAGGAGAACACAAAATACCATACAGGTCTTCACACCAGTCATTGCTCCTGCAGCTACAGACCCTTACTGGAAGAGAGGGAGGGTTTGGTGGAAGGTGATCAAGAAATTTACTCAACAACACCTGACTGGAAGTGGTGCTGACCAGCAAATTGCTGCAAGTTGGAAATGGCATTCTCCAGCCCGGTGTTTGCTCTTTTTTCAAAGACTATCTCAAAGGAGAGGGAGGAGCTGGAGAAATAAGCAACAGGGAAAAGTACTGATGAGAAATGAATTAGTCCTTGTTTTCCAAGCCCTACAGTTAGATCAGGGGGCTCTGGAATCATTTTGCTGGAGTCCTGTCTCCTCCACAGGTGTGAGCAAGCACAAAGCTGTGGCAGATGCAAGCAGTTATGGGTAATTTGTGTGCCAACAAGGCAGGCAGGGCTGACCGAGCTGCTTGCTTGGTCTGACTTCACTCTCAAGTCTAACACTGTTTATGGAGCATAAAGTCTTCTTGGGAAGCAGAAGAAACAACAGGAAAACAGATCCAGCATAAGGTCAGTGCAAATGTTGATTTATAAATGATGCAGATGTGTTTTTTTCTACATTGGCTACCCTTAGGCGTGAAGGGGACACAGAGCTGGCAATGCCACTGTGCTGTCCTGGCAGCAGGAATTACTGGGAGAGGCAAGAAAAACCAATTGAACTGGAATATTGCCCTACCCAGCCCCAGAAAAGGTTGTGAATATGTGTTTATGTCTAATGGGATTGCAAACATGCTAATCCTCTTGAACTCATGCTGCCATCTCTAACACAAGTATGTGAGCCCACTGCTGTGTTCAGCAGGGGAAAGTGCACAGATCCTACTTGACATCTCATTCTAAGCACAGTGGAGGTGCCACATTACCAGCTCAAGCCATTTTTTTCAGAAGGACAACACTACCATTCTGAAGGAAAGGTTGGAGAAGGCAAGTCTGAATTTACCAGCACATCCCACATCTGGTCTGTCTCTGTGTGCCTCAGTTGTCCCTTAATGTCCTGGGCTGGGACAGGGAGCTCCGGGCAGTGACTTCACCCTGCGCATGCCTGCTCACCCTGCAGCAGGAGCTGGCAGCCTGGCCAAGAGCGTCCCTGTGTCAGCATGGCCTGACCTGCTAGGCAGATGGAAGTGTCAGCAGGATCCATGCTGCTCCAAATCATTTATTTTTTTTGCTGATCCCCTTCACAAATTCCTTTTCAGCCACAGTTTCCAAAGTAAGGCAAACAGACCTTGCGCTGGGATGTCTTCCAATGCAAAGATGAGACATGTTGCTTTTCTTTAACCGACTTGTTTAAGATATAGAAGCCAGTTCCACAGTGGGCCAAGTTCCCTTCCCCTAATAAATTATGGGCTGATCTGTAAGACTGTTTGTGAATCACTGCTGCAAAAACCCATTAGCCCAGGGCACAATTCTCTCTCCCAACATCGCTGCGCCTTGAAACTATAGCCACTCCACGAATCTGCAGATGCTCCTTGAGGATCCCTTGTTGCACCCAGGCAGGCATAATGACAGCACCCACTTCATGGTGCTTGAGCATCTTCAGTGAAAGAGCCTCTAGCTAAAAGAGAAGCTGGAGGTGGTGCCAAGTTTCCGAAATGCTTCTGTGCTATATATCACACAGAGGTTTGCTCCCAGCCTCACTGCAGCTTCCTGGAGTATCTCACTGTGGTGCCAGGAGAGTGACTCTCCCTGGAAGGAAGGGGTTAGATGAAGTCGTACTCACCCCTGGCACTGCTATACTAAAGGAAAGTGCAAAGTTTCTTCCCCTCTAATGCAAATCTATGTCACACAGCATCTCATGGTATGGACCTGGATAGGAATAATACAGCCCTTACACTGTCAGATGCAATACAGGGAAGAGATGTTGGTCTTGCATGATACAGGTGATGGGGCCAGAGGAGAAACTACCACAGATTAAAGAAAGTGGGCAATATTGCTGGGTAACAAATGCCCTGAGCCCTGTAACAAACATGTCGGAATGGTGCAATGTCATGCAAGAAGTTTTACCACCCTGAACAAGGTGTTGTTTGTTCTTTTTACTTTCAAGAAAATTTATTTCTAAAGGTTTTGTTTTAGAAGTCCATTTAAGATAGACTCATTGAGAAATTACTCCAGAGTGTTTATTCACACTGATAAAACAGAGCATTTGGCTTCAAGCCTAACAACACACCAGTTGTGAATTAATTAACTGATAATCTTTATCGGTCTGCAGTATACACAGCAATAAACCTCCACCCTGAGTATATTAATAACTGGAGTGATGGTGAGGCATTAAATCAATCTCAAAGAGCTGTTTACTGCATGTATCCTGCCCTGCAGGGAGGCTTACTTAGCCTGGACAACAAACCTCCAGAAAACGAGAGCTGCGTCTGGAGCTTTGGATTTGGAGCTCTGGCTGTAAGAGCAGCTCCGGGATGGTGGTGGGATTTGTGCTGTGCCCTTGGGCGTGCTCAGCTGCTTACCAAGGGTCTGGCTGCTGCTGGCTCAGAAGCCCTGCAGCTCCTCCCTAGAAACATATTGGAGCAGATCCTTGTAACAGCAAATATTGAAAAACTTCTTCCCTCTTCAGATGCTTCTGATGGGGACCCCAGGGCTCTAATAAATGCCTAGGGACAGCCCTACCAAACCGGGCAGCCACCAGGGCACTGATTCCCTGCCAGGGTGCAGAGGCAGCTCCAGGTACGTGGTGGGAGCCAAGGAACTTAGCCTGGCCCCTGGGGCTTGCAGAAGGCACGCTGGGCTGGGACACGGGCAGCAGCAGCACAAGCCCCAGCTCGGCTGGAGGTTGCACAGACAGCATCTCACTGCGGAGCTTTTTCTTGTTGCTTTTGCCTTTTTTTTTTTTTTTTTATGCACTATATAGCTCAGTTTTCCAAACTTGGCATTCAGGTGACCAAAGGGCTTTCATTATTTCTGATAAGAAAGGCAAGCTTGCTGCCAGCAGAGTTCCCATCACAGCAGTATCACAGTCAATTAAGGATGATTTGAGATTGCCGTTAGCAAAACTGTGATGGTTGTTCATTTCTTTTAGCTATCAAGATCTGGAGGTTCCTATTTTTAATTTTCCTCCTTTCTCTTAATTGCAGAGTGTTTCTTAATGGTAGAAAAGAGTATTTCTGGCTGGAGACTGGTTTACTTTACATAAAAGCAAACATTGCAGCCTCATGTTGGAAGCATCACAGCTTGTTACTGGTGGGGTAACTGTAAGCACCCAGACTTGTCTGCAGAAAAAAGATGCCCTGAAGGACCAGCAATTCCTGTTGCCCAAGAGCCATAACAAAAGCACCTGCTTTTTTGTCTCACAAAGAACTGAGGCTGAGAGGATGTATTTCCATGAGTGTTCTTCAGCCCTGTTGCTGGCTTTGGCAGTCAGTTCCTTGAGCCTTGGCATTGGTTATTGACTCAAACCCAGCACGTCTGAGGGCAGGATGCGTTGTTCATCCTGAGCCAAACTGACCCGTTCTGTTGCTCTGGAGCTCACACTGGGCCAGGCCAAAGAATGTCCCCTCCTCTCCAAAGCAGGACACTTTGTCCTGTTGAATAAAATACACACTGCTGCTTCTGATCAAGTAAATTAGGAGCCCAATTATTTTAATGGCTTTTTTTTTTTTTTTATCAGAACACCAAGAACTTACGGAACAATCATGTGGGCCAGGATGTTTTTGTTTCCTAGTGGACTGTCTATGCTAATGACTTGCAACTTGTCAACAGGAAGCTAATTCCCATGGCATATAAAGAGAGAAACCATGGCATTTTGGCATATTTCACCATGCTCAAATCAATCACTTCTGAAAATAATACCATGGGAGAGATTGGTTGAATAAGATAGTTGGGAAAAAAAAATAAAAAAAATTATTCCCTGCTTCTTTCTTCTCCAGCCACAGTGTGCATAACAGTAACACTTGTATAAATTATTTAGGGAAGAGGCTCATCCTGTCATCATAAGGGTTTGGGTCTCAGTTCTGGTGGACCAGTAATTAAGCTTCTTTTATGTCATATATTTATGATGGGTCTCTTGAGACTTCTTTATGACTTGGAAACATTTATAGTGGAAGAAGAGATGGCCCCTATTGCTTTTTGTCATTTTATTTTATTTTATTTTATTTAGAACAAAATGCAGTATAATTAAATATCATAATATTAATATGAAAACATTTAGAAAGAATCTTCTGCCAGTAATATGTTCAATAACATAATACTTCAGTAATGCAGTGGTGGAATATACTCACTAAGAGAATAATGAGTATTTTGGCTTGTTTTCACCAGATAATTTTTCCCTAAAAATTTTGTTCGGATTGTAACCAACTTGATCTGTAAACCAAGGGGTGGTCAAATGGAGGCTGCACGTTTTGTATCAGGTAATGTGAGCATAAATGTTTCATTATTCCATCTACTCTGTTAATGTTGACAACAGTCGCCATCAATAAAGCAATATTTGCTGACCATTACTATCCAGGTGGTCCCTGAGATAACATAGTCCATCCCTATAATATAAATTGGCAAATAACTGGGCTATTTCCAGATACAATTGTATGGGCTCTACTGACAGATGCTGATTTATTTATTTTTTTAATACCATGTGCTATGTATAAAATACCAAACAATTCATGAATAATCTAAGACCTTAAATAACTTGGGCAATAGATATGTATATTCATTCTACCCACTGTTCAAATCAAAATAGCACAATCTGCCAGCTTAACAATCATTACTCAACCATTTTTTGAGTTCCTAAATGTTTTTATCTTTCTACCAGACCTGCTAGTATGGAGTTTGTTTTGAAAAGCTTGTTCTTGACAAACTTTGAGTTTATCTCTAGTAAATATCATACGGTTATTAGGAAAAATATGCATGTATCCAGTATAACATGAATTTGCAGCCTTTCTTTTTCATACCAATATATATATAATAATATATATAATATATAATAATACACATATATATATAATATGGGTTTTATACAATTCACTGTGTTAGTTCCAGAACTTAAAGCTGAAGTCAAATTTCAGTGCAAGTTGTTTGTGAGTGAAGTTGTGACCCTTTTTACACAGTGCTCCAAAGATTCCCTGGGCTATTTCCTGCTGAGTGAGTTGAAACTTTAGATTGTCAGTAGGTTTCCATATGTTCCACTTATGATTGCTGGGCTTGGAGATGCGAGTCCAATCTGATCTGAACAACAGTCACCGCGAGTAGTCAGTTTTCTGTGAAGAGCATCATTAACCAAGCAAGAAATTGGGCATTCATTCCTTTATCTTGCAACAAATTATTATTTGCATAGGCTTTTGGCTGCAGGAACCCACACTGAGATGTTTTGCTCTTGTTTCAGACTGAAACTAGATCTTATTCCCAGTTTAATTCCCTATAGGACTTTTTTTTTTTTTTTTTTTTTTTTTTTAAAAATNNNTTTTTTTTTTTTTACTTCAAATAACTTTGAGTTTAGGGTTGAACAAGATAACCTCTAGAAGTCCTTTCAAGCTAGAGTTATTCTGTCTTTCTAACCAGCCAAGAGCAGTGAGGGCAGCAAACTAGAATTCAGGTAATTATTTTGTGCAAAAGACGAATTGCAGTAATATATTGCAGTATTTCCTTATAATTCAAACATCATTCAGCATTGTTGATCAGATAAGCTGGGGAGCTGGCTTTTCTCTCAATTTTCTCAAAAGCCCCAAAGGGGACTGAGACTTTGCTGCCTTCAGTGAAGTGTTTCTTCTTTGCGGCCATCCCTGTTCCTGCTTTGACTGCAATTGTTTGTTAACTGATGGAAAACACTCCGAACGTGGTGGCATTTTTTACTTTTCTGGTATTTAATGAGACAGAACAGTGGGAGCAGAGGAAGAACTAGCTCTCTATTTAGTCTGTATCTAGTGTAATGAAAAAAAAAGTAGGAAAAAAAAAAGTGCCAAGGCAGCGTTTATCTTTCTTTATCTGTCCAGACAAAAGTACTTGAGAAATGATACCTGCTACACAAGTGAGCATCTTCACCTGTTAGATTTTTTTTTTTAATTTTCACTAAAATGTGAGAAATATCAGATTCAGAATATTTTTCTCAAAATAATAGCGATAATTTCCCACTCCTGGTAGTCACATTGCAGGCCATTGGCTTATGTCCAGGATAAGTTCAGTCCATCACTTTCATACTTATAACAAAACATAAATCTAACAGCAGCACCTATGCTCGAGGGCCATTAGTATGCCTGGAACATTTTGCATAGGGGAAACATGAATTATCTTTCTAAAGCAAAGCTACAGCATGAATTAATATTCCTTCTTAATTTCCCCAGTGCAGTAATTTCACACTTGAGGGATAAAGCTTCCCTGGTGCCAGAGAGCTCCGCAGCCCAGCAGGCTTCTGTATTTATGGCAAATCATTGCCCCAGTAAAGCTGACAGTGATAGCAAATGGTCACAGTGCTGTGGGATGGTCGGTGCCAGCATCTCCCTCTTCCCTCTGTGCACAGCCCAGTGTTCTCCAGGCTCCAGGACCGTGATGTGTCATCATTAACCACCTTACTGCCTGAGTGAATTACAACAGAGGCACAGCTCTGAAACAGAGACCTATGGGCAGAATTCACAGCACCTAAACTTTTTAAGACTATTTTGAAGAGATACTAGTCTATAGAAAAACAGAAAGATAATAATCTTGCCCTAAAGCCTAGAATTCCTGAAAATGTATTCCCCTTGCAAACAGAGCCAAATTATACCTGACCACTGGCACCAGGGTAAAACCTGGGATGAGCCCCTCACCACAGGGAGACGGGGGCTCTGCAGCTTTCACGCTGGCTTTTCACAGGATGCAGCAGGATGCAAGGGAGGGACTCAGCCTTTTCAGCACTTGTACATGAGAAATCTTGGCTCCTTGGAAGCAACTCATTTCTATGTACTAAAACAGTCCCATTAAGTTCTAATTTAAGACAATTGCACAGCATCTTCCCTGCTACTATGGAAGAGGCTGTCAGATGACAGAGTTAAATCTAGCAGCCTTTGCCTCAAAGCTCACATGTCATGTGAGCATTGCAGCTTTCCCCAGAAGTACAGGAGGGTCTGACCCAGTGTTTTTCAACAGTAAATCTCTGCCCACTTCACAAAGGAGATTAGTTTTATTATCCCCATTTTACAGATGGGGGAACTGAGGTGCAAAGAAAGGCAACAGCTACTGGCTACCCAGCAGGCCCAGGTCAGCGTGTGATCCCCCAGGCCTGCTACAGGCTGGGCTCAGCTCCTCTTACGCAGCCCGTAGTAAATGCTGCATCTGGATGCATCCTGGGTGAGGAGGCTAGTTTATGTTACCTGGAGTTTCTACCAGCTGCCAGACAGATGTGCAGGAGCACAGCCTGGCCTGCCTGGCCTGTTTTCCATTTCCTGCAAGGCTCCTCTCCTCGCCCATAGCTCTGAAACCTCTGGGGTGGAAACACAGACCCAGCAGTCTCAGCAGACCCAATGCCTAGCACAGACTAAGCACCATGTCTAAGGCTGGGAAGCCAGGTACAACCCGCGGGAATGTGTGTCCCTCTTACGAAGGGGCTTTCTCAGCCAAAGGATGAGCATTTTGCATTGGTGAAGCACAATGAGGATTGAAGGGATGTTCTCTTGATAGAAATGCTCACTCTTCAAAAAAATTTCCCTTATCAGTGTCTGCCAGTAGGAACACCCATGACATGGGAAGACTTCTAAAGATCTAATTGACCTTCCCCTCTTTCCTCTCTCTGCTTGGTTTTAGTATTGTGACCTGAACAGTGAGATTGGGCAGGTTCACTCTGCTTTCTGGTCCATCTCCCTTTTTGGCTTAAACTTTGTGGAGACAGCAAATAAAACAGGGAAAGGACTGCTTAAAATAACTATATCAAACAAATGTCTTTAAAAAAAAAAAACAACATAGTTGCACAATGGCGCTGCCAACATCAGTTTGAAATGAGGAGCTGAAGCCAAGACTAGATCCTCTCTGCATAACAACCGAGGTCTGGGAGAAACTGGTGTCACGTTGTGGTGTTTGGGCAGGACTCAGCAAGGCAGAGGAGATACCATCTCCTGAAGCCACACCTGGAGAGACACCGGGCGATGCCACGAGACTGAGGTGCTGGCACTGCTGAGGCAGTGATAACATGTGTGGTGTCACCCACCACACCCTGGAAGAATGTAGGTCTTTTATTCAACTCTTTTTGGCAAAAGAAAGAGAAAAGCTACTACCTGTCATCATGGATGTCTCAGGCTGAAGGTATGGACTCCAGTGAACATCGGCTTCTTTACCACTGAGACAGCCATTACAAAAGCAATAGGCCTGTCAAACGTGTTAATTTCCTTCTCCATCTTTCTCACATGAGAAAAACAAAGGCGTTTGTAGTACCTTTCTGCCATGTGCATTTCTGTGAGGTAGCTAAGTCTCCTGGCCATGTTTAGATGCAGCTGGGATTGAACTGGGAGAGAAGAGGGAAGGAGATGTTTAGGAAGTTTTCCACTGTGTAGGAATTGCCAATGGCACTAACTCCTTCAGGCTTTTAAGTAACCACACACATACACACAGCTGTATTCAGCAGGACACAGTGTTGGGGGTGAAGAAACTCCCACCCCTACCAAGGTTTCCTGTAACTCATCTGACCATGGACAGGATAATGGGGATAGTGGATGGGATGGACCAGTAGCCAAGGCCAGGATAATGATACCTTGCATCCAGTCTCTTCCTGCCTTGCCTTGATCAGTTGTCTCCCTCCTGTCTTGATCTTTCTGCTCCTTTCCCCTTGCCTTGCTTCCTCTTCTACTCTGAGGTGGATGGGAAGAAAGCCACTCGGAGGCAGACACAAAACAGAGGTTGCAGCAGTCAGTGCTGACTTAGCCGTTCCCAGCCCATAGCACAAGTCCCACCTGTGAGGAGGTTTGGCAGAACTGCTGGGGTTTCACTGCTGAGTGCAGGGGCTTCACCCTCCCAGAAGTCAGCCCCAGTTTGCAGAAAGTTTGACCTCTGCTCATAGCGCTTTCTCAGCTGCTTCTCAGCTTCTTCCCTTGTGCTGGTTGCTGGCTTGCCAGTAAAACAGTTCATCAGCAAGGAATTCTTTTTTTTCTTTCTATTTACAACCCAGGAAGAGAGTACTTTAATGGCCTTTCCAACAACAGAGAGAGAGAGAGACAGAATCTATCTTGGACAGACATCAAATGGATGCCAGCCTGGTTTAGGCTAATAAAGAGCATCATTGAGCTAATGAAATTAAGGCTGACTTGTTTATGCTGTCCCTGCTGGAAAAGGTGCTCCAGGATAAGGGCTGTAATGTTCCCGGGACCTGGGGAATTATGGAGGAATTTCTCCATGGCCCAGAAGGCACTGACCTGATTCCTCTGCCCTCCCACACCCAGCAGTTTACAGGTTCATTGGGAAAGATTAAGGTAGTGAACTGTTCCCTCCTAATTTTCCCGTCCCTAGATAGAAATAAGCAGAAATCCTCAGGCCAGTGATGAAACACTGCGTTCATCTTGTCCCTGGAGAAACCTCTTGGCATGTTCCCAAGCGTGGTGGCTGAAACTATGAGCTGGTGGGGAGGAAGAAGAGGACACTGCATAGGTGAGAGGGACCAGTTCTCCACCTTCACTGTCTATTGCCGGTAACAGCCACTCACAATACCTACCTGCAAGTTATGCACAAGGAAAGTAGGGCATGGCTTGCTAAGCCATCTCCATTCTATCATGGAGTCCCTCAGCTGATCAGGCTGATTCTTGAGCAGTCCAAACCAGCCCAGGATCCTTCCCCTTCTGCCCTGCCTGCACAGCTCATTACTTCATATGCACCCACAAGCATGATGATATTACCAGGACCAGAGGAACCATCTTTGGTGTATCAGATGGTTCATATTGCCCTGCTCAAGCCTGTTTCTTAAAAAGCAGTCTTTGCTATTCGTAAATTACAGATGTTGTGTCACTCTTGCGCGAAATGTGGAATTTGACACTGAAGAACAGGAGAAATATTTCTAAACAAAATGCTCTGCCTTGGTGCTATTCCTCCTGAGATCCCCTGGATTTTTTTTACAGTCTTACTGTTTGAATAAGGAACTTTTCCAGCTCATTTGCAAATATGTCTTGTGCTGCAAATAGAGCTGTAGGAACAGCTGATTTTTCAGTTTCGTTGGTGAACAAAAAAATCAAAAAAAAATATATTAGCTCAGCCCAAACAGAATGCATTTTTCCCCAAGTTACTTTGCAGACTAACAATGACAAAGAAGATGAACTAGACCCAAAACAAGAGACTTAATTTTTTGGGGGAGCATTCATTCTTCTTTTTCTCAAAAAAAAAAAAAAAAAAAAAAGGAAAAAAAAGGGTCAAGTTTCAAAAGAAAAAAAAAAGTGGCGATTCTGAAAGATCAGGCTGAAAGGCTTCTTTCAAACATGTCAAAACAAAAAAACTTCAGCACCTTTGGTGGTGCTGGTGGGAAATCTTGGAGGGGGGGATTTTTCACTAAACTCAACCCAAAATGTGTGGATAATTTCCTTCTCCTATGAGCTGCATTTTCCCACATATTTGTTATCCATTGAAGACAAATGCCCAATTTCCCAGCTATGTCTCCTTTGCAGCACTACCCTGGAGTAAGGGATAAATCTGTACAAAGTAGAAAGCCCTTATAAAAAGACGTGGAGATCCAGGGACAAAAAGTGCAAGAACAAGGGACAGAAGAACTTCTAGCAGCAAAAGTGTTCCTTCTAATTCAAATATTACTGAATTTTAAGCCATAGTGAATGTGATCAGGCATTCATAGTGAATGATCAGGGTTCAGGAGTCAGTGATAAATGTGGAAGGTTATTTCCCACTCTGCTTCTAAGTTTCTGATAGGAAATGTTCACATGCTCCCCCCAGAGGAATTAAAACGTAAGAAACCCAAGTCTAGCAGAGGTTAGTTTCATTCTTCAGTGCAGGGGAAAAAAATGAAAAAATTGAGCTCAGTCCATATCTAGCAATTTATTAGGTGCTGCGAAATTAATAGGAAGCTACATGTGTTACATGTGTTTTCTAATATGATCACATTTCCTGTGGATGAAATCACAAGCTGACTGTACTTTGCTACTTCTTCTGGCTCATTAAATATTAAATATTCACGGAAATACTAACTTTGTAGAGAAAAGGCAGGGTTCTTCACAATGAAATGGTATTTTAAAGCAGAAGTGTCTTACTGGACTCCAAGAAACCTTATGAAATATATGACTCAGTTCTCCAGAAGTATCTTTGTTAACCTTCTCATTTTCTTCACTCAGACATGCTGAAGGAAGAACCTCTGATGTCCTCACTTTTACTGAGATTTCCTAAGTCCCAGATTTCTTCAGGTATCCATCAAAGCTGAGACCAGTATTTCAAAGCTGAAAAATGGTGATAACCTTTCCACAGCCTTGTCTTGCTGACACAGGGGCTACTTGTGAGCAACTGCCTAAAATTTGGTGTTGAAGTTAAGGGCTCTCAGATAAGGTTATTACGGGATGCACGGAAGGACAAGTCTTGATCTGACCACCTCCTCCATCCAGGAGAAGATCAAACACATCCATCCTTGTGGCTCGAGAAGTGAGTACATAGAAGCTGTGTCCAACGTCCTGCTCATGCCAGCCGTGATGTCTCTCAGCTACAGAGACTGAGAGGCTCTGAGGTGAATAGAAGGGACAGATTAGTCCTCAGTGCCACCTTTTCCCATCATGAATTCACCACACAGCACAGCACATGGGTCTGGGCACTCAGATGGGCCAGGCAGCTTTGGGATATGTAGCAAATGCATGGAGGGACAGGTGTGGCCTTGAGGCTGTGTGGACTTTTCATTACTGGGCATATTGTTTCCCCATTCATGTTTTCTCCTCAGCCAGCACACTGCCAACAAGCAGGGTCCCTGGTAATTAACGGCTGTGTGGTGCCGGCTGTCAGGAGGAGCCCGGGACAGCCTTCACATCCCTCACTGAGCCTTGGCAAGGTTAAAGAACAGAAAGGGAGAAGAAAATCAAACTGCAAACAAAATACTTCCCTGGTACAGAGCTGTGGGAGGATCCTGATGTAGGACCATTACTTATTAAATTTAATCTGTTCCATCACACCACTGTAGGACCAAAGTGTGAGTCACCTTAAAGGCTGTGACCGGCAAACAGTCTCCTCCCCAGCTGTCCCACAGGTTGACACAAAGGTTTTTGGTAGTCTCCACAGAAAGGAGCTCCCCAGCAAGGCATGGTGACCCCCCTCAAGGTGGTCCAGGGCAGATGGAGCAACTAGATACACATTTCTAAGAAATGGGGTCAAAAAGAAGATGTTATCTGCTCAAATCCATTATTGGCCATCTGGGTATGGCAGGGTTACCTGAGTCTTCTGGAGCTGTAGTTTTGCAGTCATTCCTGCACTAATAATGACAAGGAAAAGGGCCCCTTTGGGAAGAGGCCAGTGCCAGGAACCCTGAGCTGTAATGCCACTGCAGTCAGGTGTAGAATAGGGATGGGACAGTAATGAAACCCAGTGCCAGAGCTCAGGCTGGTCTTGCAAGCCTTCATATTACACAATGGGGAGAGTAGCTTAAATTAATTATTCTCTGGGCAATTAAACTTTGCAAAAGCAGATCAAAGCAAAAGTAGCAGCATTTGCAAAGGAGGTGTGTTGCAGAGCTGAGAAACAAATCAAAGCCATGTGAAGAGTAGAGAGAAAGTTACCGCATCTCTGAGAAGAAGCTTATTGAAATCACAGCAAACTTAAGCGGCTCTGGGTTACAGCAGCAGCTTCATTGCAACAATCGTACCATGGCTTGTAGTTCCTTTGGAGTCCACTCTTTATTAGAACAGCAATTGGCTATCACAGTGGAAAATATTTCAACAAGTGCATGAAACTTCAATGTGCAATGAAAAGCACACATACTTCTTGAAATATTTTCCACTTAAAAAAAAAATACATTTTTGGCTAAATTAAATGTTGTTAGTCTTCCGAAGGGAAAGGTGCATTTTTATATGTTGGAAATATTTACGGAAAGATTGAGGAAAAAACACATATATATATGTTAATTAATATCTTTCACTTTGAAGAATTAAATGGTGATGTATTCCACAATTAAATTCAGCAAGATCATGTCTTGATTTCTTTTCTTTCGTTGACATTTCATGCAGGAGAGGATACCAGTTTACGTCTAGTTCTACCAAAGCTCATGCACACATCATCCAGGCATACAAGCGCACCCAGGGCAGCAGTGCTCCTTCCACACCCAGGAGGCTGTTAGCTGTTACAGGCTCTGCTGTGCCCACAGCAGCACCATCCACCAGCCCTCGCAGCAGCATCCTCCAGAGCATGCACAGATGCAAACAACAGGGAGAAGCGAGACCTGAGAAATGTGCACAAAATGGCCAGCAAGAACCATCCAGCCTCTGCAGCTCTCTGGGTATTCGGATTGGGCTAACACTCATCCGGCACTGGAACCAGTCCAAAACCGTATCAGCCTGAAAGCTTGCAGGGCAGGGCAGGGCAGGGCAGGGGGAACACGCTGAAATGGGAGCAGGGGACTGGAATCTCATCTGCTGGTGGGGACAGGAGCTCCCTTCCCCTCCCATAGCAGTCTAGCTCTACTGTGGAGGGTGTTGGGAAAGGATGTGACCTTTTGTAGAGCGTATACGAGCTGGGGAGCTTTATTATTCCATAACAGCTACAGCCTGAAGGCAGATTAAGTTGTCTCAGAGACAAAGCTGATCTCTGCAGTCTTCTTGCCAATGCTTTGTCAAGGCAGGGGTTCATTTAATGAGGTGGTTATCCTGATTTGACAAACAGCTGTGAAATCAAAGGGCCCAAACCATGTTTGAACAGATCTGCATCAGCCAAGCAAGGACTCACGTATCCCCAAGGTGGGATTGCTCCTCAGAATGGTTTTCCAAAGAGCAATCTTGGAGCTTGGAGCTGGCACAGAGGCACTGGACAGCTTTAAACAGGAGCCACAAGGGTGTTGTAGCACATGGATCCAGCTCTGCAGAGGCACGGGGGAGATGCACACATGGCTTGGTGCCTGGCAAGACATGAGTAACTGAGGTGGCCATGGTCATGCCATTCCCTGAGCCACCTCCTGGGGGCCAGAGCCTTTTCACACAAACTTGAATTGGAAAGGCCTCACCTTCCCCGCCAGGCCATTTGCCAGCTGGTCCGGAGAGGCCATCTGCTACCTCCGCTGTCCCACCACGTCCCTCACCGGCCGGGTTGATGACTCAGCCCATCAGCAGCACAAGCCTCCCACTGCTAGAAACTGAGTGTCCCTGTGTTTGCTCTTTGCATTTGTGCTCTGCAGGCTTGTTTTTCCACCTTTTGCTTCCAGGAGCCATTTGTAATGCCAGGAAAAAAAAAAAAAAAAAAAAAAAAAAAAAAAACAAGCATGATCCCGTCGTCTACTTGGGATATTTCTATCCTTTTATTTTGTTCCCAGTTGCTTTCCTGAATGTATGACCTAAACAAACACAAACGCTTGAGTTTGTCTCCTCATCCATCACCCTGTCATACACCATTTTTGGGGATCACCTTCATCTTACAGGGACAGGCAACCATAGTGCCCAGCAGGACGTCTATCATTGGCACAGGCAAAGCATCATCCTTGCAATGCCACTGACATCAAAGCAGCTTTATCTGCCTTTGCCTTCTTCCACAAACAGCAAGTGAGCTGAGGACTCTGCTCCTGCATGACACAACCCTCCCTCGGTCCTTTGCTCACCGCTAAATCAAACTGAGAATGAGAAAAGCTCAGCCTGGCTGAAAAGAGCTTGTGGTGCTCACAGTTCAAGACCCGCTGATTAAGATAAACAGTTACCGTGACATTTTCCTAATTATGGAGAAAAGTTTCCTAAAGGGGACTCAAGTCCCCCCTTTCCCATCTGAACTGATGGGAAAAATAATGACTTACGTTGTTCCAGGATTTTTCATCCTGTAAGATCCAACAGCATGCTATAAATATAATTTATGTGCAAGGATTACTCTGCTCATCACTGAAACACAACAACTTCACAAGTGAGCAGGAGCAGAGTGTGGAAAAAGCGTACTGTGGGTTTAGGTCAGGTTTTGTGTCCAAAGAGGGGCCATTGCAGTTTGGGGGAAGAAGAATGTATCTGACTGAATTGGAATTCAAGCAGGCTGGAGCCTGGAGTCTCTTAAGAGAAACACAGAGTTTGGTGAATGCTGTTGGTTAGGACCATGAGTTTTGCCTCTCTTTGGCAAAGCATCAGCTATTCCAAAATGATCCAAGTACCATCCTTTGCAAATTTCTCTTAAAATTCATCCTGGGATTTAGCAGCACCATTGTGGGGAATGCTGTCACTCAGAAATGGCTTCGTGCAGCAACTGGTTCTCTGATAGTTCAGCAAAGTGATCTTCTTCATGTGCTTTGCACCCAGGCCATGAAAGGGAAACCTGAGCCTGGCCAGGAGAGCCCAGCCTGTGCAGGGGTGCGCAGCCGTGGGAGCCAGGCACAAGCTGTGAACAAACAAAGCCTGGGAAGGAATCTCAGCCCAGCTTTTTGGGGTGGATTTTATATGACTCAGGTTACACAGACCAGAGCTACAGATGTCACCATTTATCACTTCAACTCCAAAGGGATAAATATTGCCTGAGCGGGTCCCAGCACCCCGAATACGGGTGTGCAGAGCACAGCGTTTTGCTGCAATCAGGACTCGCTCCAGCAACCTCCCTGGTCTGCTCATGTGTGTGGCCCCGACTGCACACCCTTGGCCTTGCTCTTAGCCCAGCCCATCCTCAGCACTCCCCTTCTGTCCATGGTGCATTCTCTGCTTGGGGACACAGAGAGTGACATGCCGGGGGTGGCTCTGCTGTCACACTACAGGGAAGGCAGGAGCACGACCCAGCACCTGACTGTCACCCTCTTGCCCAACACCTCTGCCCATCTGGATGCTGGAGGTGGCTGTCCCCTTGCACAGGCGGGCAGTGACAGGACCTTGCCCATCTAGGCCATCTCCCCCAGCTCTCAGCCCTTCTCCAGTTCCAGCCCGGAGAGTTGCACTGCAGATAGCCTGTGTTTTTCAGGAACGAAGCATAAACATCTCTCCGAAGCACATTAACGACTGTTTATTTGCCTTGTGCTGTTGCCTCCTTTCTTGGTCATGGTCGCAAGACAGGATTTTTCTGTTTTAAACTTCAATGGAAAATTAATTAATACCTTCCTCCAGCCACTGTCTGCTGGCCAGCCAGAGCAGCTGTCACCTGCAAAGGGTGACTTGTCACCCTGAAAACACTGGGAACAGGTCCACAGGCTTTGAGAGAGCTCGTCATGCAGGGGTCAAGCACGAGGGATTGCTGCTGTTCTTCAGCCCAGCGCTCCCTGCGAGGATGGTGTGTTGATTAAAACTCATCTCAATCTTTGAAAAAACATCTCACTCTTCCCCCTGTCACTGCATGGCCTTGGCTCTTTGCACTGTGTCTGGTTATTTATTTCTGTATCAGCTGCCTATGTGTCCTCACTGTGAATATGTCCCTGGGTCTGTCAGGCTGAAATGGGAGCTTAGGCCCCTCTTTTGTTTTGGGGCACCCATTTAGATGGAGCTGCAGGACAGGCTGTGTTCCTCAGCCTGCCTTCTCTGGGACATCCTCAGAGGCAGGCTGAATGCCAGTCACAGACGGGTATGTCTGGAAGCAGCTCAGCACCACCACAATGCCGGGCAAAGCAAAGCAGCACAGCAAGGCCTGAGAGCTCCTTGATGTGCTGTTTGCTGAGCTGAAGATGTTGAGAAGCCACAGAGTGACATCTCCTCTTTGAAGGTGTCCCCAGGGAGAGCACATTCAAGAGCTTTGCAAAGCTCACCCTCAGAGACAGGCAGCTCAACACCAAGACGTGGCCTAGCGGGGCTCACTCTGTGAAGTCACCATGACCCCTAGAGGGGAGAGGCGCACAGTTTTCCTCAGACTGCTGCACGGTTGCTTTGCCTGCCTGGGCTCTTGCAAACTCTCCTCCTCCTGCTTCCCATGCCAGGTTCCCACTCCTACCAAGCCTGGATCTGGCCATGCTGGAACAAGTTTCTCCTGAACCCTGTGAGGTGTTTTTCTGGCATCCACAGATCTCACTGAAGCCCACTGACTTTCCTCTCCTGTAACCAAAAGTTGTGTGGATTTTGTTTTTCCAAGAGTGAGTCAGTATTTGGTTTGCAATTGTTTTTCTAGCTAGAAGAACGCCTATGTTATGTGGCCCAAATGTGGCTTGCCTAGAATTTGCCCTGTATACAAAATAGATTTCATGGGAACTCTCTCTCTGGTCCATGTTTCATTTTCTTTGGATCTGTTTTTCACTTTGCCCTATTTTCCATGTATATTCACTGGAATTGTTTTCATCTCCTTTCCTCTGGTGACTTCTTATTGTTCAGTTGTGTTTTTCCCTTGTTATGCTCCCTCTTTTCCTGTCCTGTGTGGAGTGGCATGGTGGGCCTGAACCACCAGGGCTTACACCTCACAGCCTCAAAAGTCAATGCCTGGCAAGCAAGCCCTGGCAATTCTCTGCAAGCAAACAACTCACGGAAGGTTCAGAGCCTTAAAATCTTCTTCAATTCACCAGGTCTGAAAGGCAGTTCAGGATGATGAAGGATCTCATGCCAAGGGTTAAACTGTACAGCAGATGGCAGCCATGGAGAGTGCTGAGGTACAGCCTCACTCCTGGGGTGCCTGTGGCAGGGCTGGGCACCATCACACATGTAGGAGAAGCATGGCTGTGCTTTTGCCCTTCAGCTTTCAGTGCCTCTGGGCCTGACTCTGCACAGCCCCGAGGTTATGTGTTCACCAGGGACTAGGCAGGAGATACATCTGGTAGCAGCTTGGATGGGATTCATGGCACACATCCCCAGTATGACCAGTCTGGAGTGCATTCCCAGCATGACAGTTCAGTGCATCTCCAGCGTGGAGATGCCCAGGAGTGCCATCTGCTGGTACTGGCTCTGGGGCTGTCCCCCAGCAAGCACGTCGTCTCACTTCATGCAGAAAGAGGGACACACTCCAGGTGATTCTACTCCAGCTCTTCCTAAGATGTTTGCCTTGCCCCCCCAGCTGCTTTCCTTCTGCAGATTTCCGCATCACTGTGTGTCATGGGCTATATGCCTTTTCTTCTGTCATGTCTGCACCTTCCCTCCCCTGCACCTCCATTCCTGGTTCATCCAGGAGAACAAGTACTTCCTGGATGCTCTCCTAGCTGGGAGCCAAAGTGCGAGGGGGACAGCAGAGTCCTGATCTGGGTGCTCCAAATCCTGCCCCAAGTACAGAGGTTCCCTGGCTGGGGCCAGCAACAGCCATCTGCTCTCGCATCTGGAAGCCTGGTAAGTGCAAAGTGGAAAAACACCGGATCAGGAGCAGACATCCAATCTGTTTGCAGGAGGGAGAGGTTTCCTCACCGCCTGCCTGGCGTGTGATCATCCCGTTACCCAGCACCATGTAATGCAGGCAGCCAACCAGTCTTCTCAGCATCATTTTTCAGCCTGTAGGTTTCATTTACTCTGGCCCCTTTTCAGTGCTCTGGGCTGGGGAAAGCGCTGCCTCAGCTCTTTGCGTGCACAGCCCCAGCACGCTGCTTGGTCCCCATCATTGCAGCTGGGTCATCAGCTTGATTTGTTCAGTTTCCTTCGATTGTTGTTTTTCTCACAGTGAGAAGGGGAAGAAAGAGAGCATAAAGCTCTGTATTCTGCTGGCTCAAGAAAAAAAAAAAAAAAAAACAGAAGGTCTCTCTTGATCTGTGGGTCTGGGGCTTTGGGACACTTAACAAAGTGTTTAAGGTGATAGAAGGGGGGAGATGCTGTAAGGATTGCCCAGATCTGTGGGTTCTGGTTGCCTGATGGAGAAAACAGGCCTGATCTGGTTGCTGTGGAATTACAATTCCACAGGGTAGGAAGAGAGACAGAATATCCAGCATGTGCTGGGACTCAAATATGGTCACTCCTTTTCTAAACAGGGCTACGTGTCCATCTCCCACCAAAAGCAGTGGCTGGGGACAGGAAAGCATCCCATCTGTAGCCTTTTCTGTGCTCCTCAGGCCACAAAGCCTCTGTGCAAGATTTAGATTGTGCATTTGTAAGAGCTTTGTCTCTGTGTTGCCTTAAAGAAAACCACAACTCCACTTTGAAGAGGTGTTAGCTCAGTACAGGTTCCCCCATCACTCAGCTTCTGCAGCAGGTACAAGGAGCCGTTCAGCCTCCTCTGCCCCTTCCCCTGTTTGCAGGATAATAACTTCAGTGATTAACAATACTCCCAAGATTTGTTTCTTTCGAGCAGTGAGAACTTGCAGCATCAGTGCCTGTAACTCAGGGTACCCAACTAGAGTAATCTGGAGATTAAAACTGGAGATAGGAAAATTAGCTGCCAGGCCTGGATCCGGAAGGACATCTGAGAAATCAGGCAATTATATTCCGAAGGCATATCTTTTTGTGTTCTCACAGCTACAAATATAGCACACAGAACAAGCTCTTCTCTGGCAGCGCTTGTCTATTTTGCTCTTCAGAATAGTAGCTGACCAGAGGATAAAGATCTTTGCTATCAATCCTTTTAACTAAGAAATGAAGCTTGAATGAACCTTTTATAGGCAAACAACTGGAGGAGGGTGAAGTGAAATCATGAGCTGTACTGTGACAATGCTGGCACTTTGGCAATTCATTTCTTCTTTCCAAGCTTTCACAGCCCTCTAGCTCTTTTTCAGGGTTGACTCCATTTACCATCTCTTCTCTGAATTTCCCCAAACCTGAAAAATTGCTCCAGAGACAGGAGAGGACTCCAGAATTCAAGTATATCCCACAGAGACCCTGGGGATGCTAACAGGCCAGATCCATATACCACATACCAAGTACACCATAAAGATCTCCAAGGCTGTGGTATTTACACAAGCTCTTTACAGTCACAGAGCTGGCTTTTTCCTGTCACTAAACTGTGCTTTGCTCTTAAGCTCCCCCAGAACCCAACGACAGCACATTACATAAAGATCTCAGTCAGGCTGGAAGCTGTTCAGAAAAGTCTCCAGTTTGAGAGGACTTTAGGCATTGCATATTACAGATAAATGGAGTGGAGATATTCAATTCCAAGGATGCATTTAGATGTTTTAGATAGTGGAATATTTCAAATGTGTAAGCAGTCACTGCTTTTACGGCACTCTCTGTAGGATGTCACAACTGATAGAGCATGGATGGCTGATTGATGCTTGGCCTTTCAGTTCATGCTGGTGGGGAGCTCTTGATACAAGAGCTGTCATTTTCTTGGTGTGCTGCTGCCTCCTAGGCCAAGAAGCTAACCAGGAAGATAAATTGTTTGGCAAACAGCAAAGGTCTAGTTAACCCTAATCAGAGGGAGTCTGGCTGGCAGAGCTCCTCATGGAAACACAGTAAAAGTCTCAGGTGAAGAAAGACCCGAAGGTGTCTTCCCCACATGCTTGGGACTGGGGGGTTTCAGTGCTTTCAAGATCCTCACTTGCTTGTCAAAATTAGGACATTTATAAGATATTTCACAAGGTCATACCATCAATATTTTAGTATAGTATGGAAGTTTTGAAGACAGCTCATTTTTAAGCCTTCTTGGCCCCTATGATCTTGTAACAGTGAGTTCCACAGATTAACTGTGACTCACAGAAAAGGCCTATTATTGATTTAAAACACATTGCCCTTTGATTCTGCTGATTCCTCTCTTGCCTTGCATTTACAGCAGAGGTAAATTTGCTTGCTTCACAGTATATCTCTGTTGTATTCCTCCTTAGCTCTTTGATTCCCTAGAAGCAAGGCCTAGCAGTGCACGCAGGGCCCTGACTAACAGGCCTCATCTTTGCTTGTTTTCACCAGGAGGCCTCTGAGCATTTTTGGATGTTGCGTTCCCTCCCAGTGTGTGCCTGTCTGGGTCAGGATAATCACAGCTAAGCAAGGCTGGAGAGGTCAGGGCTCCACCAGGTTACACAGCTGTGGCATAGGATTTCCTACGCCAACCTTGAGGCATCCTACCATTTTGTTTACTCTTCAGGCCAGTGCTGCACAGGGAGCCTTGCTCTTTATTTAGCTGTGTGCATATGCCCAGATCCGTTCCCTTTATGGTTACCGTTCATTTGGAGTTCAGCAATGTTCTCACTGTACGAGGTGTTCAATCCATTCCTTCCAATGTGACCTAGTATTTGGCATATGACATGGTGCTGCTTGTTTGTCTGAGTGTCTGACATCCTTTAGAAATTAATCAATACCTTTCCTGGCCCGATTTAAATTAATTTTTGAAGTGCAAAGGATTTCTCTTTCTCCAGTATCTATACTTTTATCATTGTAGTCAAAAAAATTATAGTAGACTAGAGGAGCATGAATATCCTTTATAGATACTATGCTTGGTTTTGGTTCTCATGCCATGTCTATTTGGGCATTACACAGTGCTTCTTAAAGCCAAAAAGCATTCATAGTTCTAATCCCCAGTTTCATCTCAGACAATTCCTAGACCCAAAGACAAGCATTTTGCCACCAGTCTTCTGAGATAGTTTAGTGAGTCTTTCTTTGTCAGTGTTTCAACTGCTTCATCCTTTTTAGCTACAAAGAAAACTATCAATTTTTGGCCTTTAGCTTAAACTATGATGTCTTTCCAAGTGTTTTTCAACTGCTTTCATTTATGGACAGCTAAAAAGTTCCCAGTGAAGACAGAGACTTTTTTTTTATCAGTGTCACATATGGGGTTTGCTATGAAGAGCGTGTGGAGCTGACTTCCTTAGAAACCTTTTGTGGGCTCCAGTTATCTGCAGACCTCAGCCTGAAAAATTCCTCTGCCTTGTAACC
Organism: Anseranas semipalmata; assembly: GCA_013399115.1. Lineage (NCBI taxonomy): Eukaryota > Metazoa > Chordata > Aves > Anseriformes > Anseranatidae > Anseranas > Anseranas semipalmata. The sequence goes on along the minus strand of VXAA01001765.1, from coordinate 1,232,596 downwards.
AAACCAGAAGGAAACAAAAATGTAAGCACCATGTGAAACTTCATGCCTTACACTGAAAATCCAATGATAATCACGGTTCCTTCTCACTTGAAAATGTGTAAAATTGTGAACCATTGTAAATATCCCATGAGTGTCTGTGTAAAGCCACTCTGCTCCTTGGGGCAATTCAGCCTGTCTGGCCCATGGGAGCTGTCACATTGCTTGGAGTCCTTCCCTGAATCAACACATAAACTGTTAATAGCACTTCTTTTTTTGGTCACTCCAATTTTAGACAATTTCTTCACCTTTATTGCTTGGAAAGAATATCCTGAAAGGTACAAATTGGTGCCAAGTAAATATTCTCATTTCTGTCTTATATTTGAGTTGCCAACACAATTTTCTTGCTGTGCTTAGGATGGATTTTCATGTTTTGAGTGATACTTATTTGATGCACATAGATTCTTATGCCTTGCCAGCTTCTCACTGTTTTTTTTTTCTTTTTTTTTTTTTTTTCCTCTTGTCTCCCATTTCCCCATGAGACCAAATGTTACGAGGTGCTACAGTGCCTGCCACCATCCTGTCTTCTCCATTTGGACTTCCGGGAGCTTCTCCACTACCCCTTCGTCTTTCTGCCCTCCCCTTTTGAAGCCAGGACACAGTGTTATTTCTGGGGAACAACCCTTTCCACAAAGATGCTGAATTTCGTCATCTGCTACACCAAACAGCACAACCACGTCTCATGGCCTGGAACCAGTAAGACACCAAAGGGACTGACAAACATTTCACTTCTTATGGAAATGTGAGACTAAGTTTACATTTACACTGAGAAAGGGCTTTGCTGGGTAGCTTTATCAGGCAGTTTGCCTCTCTCCAAGGGGCAGAGACTCTTGGCACGCCACTGCATGGGCAGAGAGGCTCATGTTTCCTACTCCTGGAGACCTCTTCACATAGTAACCTTTTTCTTATTTACCCGTGTTTTCCCCTCTTGCTTTAGCCACCCTGGATATGTTCTGCTGCTCAGACCAGTCCTGCTAATTCCTCTCTCACACAAAGGACAACATCCAGCTGGGGCTCGGGCTAGGATTTACCTATTTCTCTCTCACTGGAGCCATTCAAAGCAGGCTGCGAGCCTGGACCGAGGTTTACAGTTTCCTAGCAGCCAGTATCTCAAGTGGCTGAAGGAAAATGCTCTGACATGGTATGTTTGCCTTGCTTGTGTCAAAGCTACTTTAACAGTCCTATTTTCCACCAGGCCTGCTTGGTAGCCGGGGCAGCCCATGTAAGATGAGATGGTCTCCAGACCATCCTTGTAAAAGAGGCTCTGATATACGTCTCCCAAGGAGCTCAGCTCTGTCCCATGGTCCTAACTACAGCTTGGCAAGCACAAGTGAGCCCAAACAGGGGAAAAGCAAATTCAGACTGCAGCACAGGCTGTTGCTCACCCAGGGCTGTCTCCGGTGGGTAGATGCCCAGGCAATCACATTGTGCCTCAGCCCCAGGTCAATGCAGAAGCACCTACAAGGTTGTGGCCAGCCATGGTGCAATGCGCTGCACTGGAGCAGGGTGTGCAGAGCTCGGCCTACTACTGTGTTTCCCAGAAATAAGTCTTCCTCATGACAAAATGCTTCCTTTATGCTCCTTGTTGCCTCTGTGGCTAAGAAGGGTGACCACTCAGTATTAGAAAAATAACTTTGGCCACAAGGTGCTGGGCAAAGAAGGGCAAAGATGCTGCAAGTGTGTGAGGAATGTGCACACAGAGCTGGCTCCAGCCAGAAAAGGAAAATGCAGCTGCTGGGGTATGTGTCGGCAAGAGAGTCCAAGGGTTCTCCAAAATGCCAGGCTGTGGTGTGCCCTTCCCAGGGTCACAGCAAATCCTCCTGCTTTACCGACAGGGAAAGTCAGGCTGAGGTTTGAAGTACAAGAGAAATCTTTGGCCAGTCAATATAGGTATATGGAAGAGAGCAAGCTGTGGAGCTGACACAAGATAACTATTCACCCGGGGCTCAAGGCACACCTTTGCTTTCCAATACCTTCTCTAAAACTGTAGTAACACTCTGCCCTCCTCTGCCATTGCCCCTGCACCTCAGTGCAAGCTGCATGGAGCAAGAGAAATTGGTCATCCTGACCTTAGTCTTCTCCATGGTATGATTCATTGACTTTGCCAGCACTGTGTCCTCTTCAAAATGCCACTGTCCCCAGCAGCTGGCTGGCTGTGCTGCCAGTGCCACACAGGTGCTGAGATGCAGGGCTAGCGTAAACCAGGCTGTGAGATGGTAGTAGCTGGACTCCCTGCCAGAGAGGATGGGGTGCTCATCTGCTCCTTTCGAGGCCCAAGCAGGGCAGTGACAATGCACAAGCAACAGCTATCATTAAACTGCAGCAGCTGTAGAGGCACAGCCATTCCCAGCCACAGTTTCTAGCTGAGACAGTGTACAGCTAAGTGTTGAAAAACTTCCTTGCTACAAAGGTAGCAGGAATAATCAGAGTGCTTTGAGAGGCACTGGAGGGATTTGAAGACAGCTTACCTGCCTGTGATTTCCTTGCTTTTTAGGGATTATGGCCTTACTTACAGCAATAGAGAAGTTGCATCAGGACCTCAGCTTTCTTGGAGGAAAATGAGGTTCTAGGCATTTGCAGAGCTTAAAAATACAAGCAAGTAAATGCTAAACACCAGGCATGAAGGGAGGCCCTGATGCTTCCAAAAAATCCTTTCTTTCAAGGAGGAAGGAAGGACAGAACAGGAACAGACTTGCAAGTCTGGATACATAGGGTTAGTGATATGGAAAAACAGTCCAAGGATGTTTCTCTGCCCCATCCCACACTTGTCTGAGGGATTCTACATCCACATGTCAGTCTTTATTTCCCCAGTTCTCATCCTTTCCTTCCCCACATTTGCCTATCTTGGCCTCCTTTCCTCAGCTCAGTTTCCTCTGACCAGAGCTGAGTGCTCTGAGCACCCCACTTTCGTCCCTGCAGCAGGCAAATGAGTGTAGGGAGCACATTTCACAACAGGGTTTGGGTGGTAAGTTCAGCAGTGGGGCAGAAGAGGTAACTTGGCAGCAGAAGCTGAATGTCAGCAGGGGAAATCACCATGGAACATTCTTTATCAAGAATGTTAAAAATAAAAGCACCCACTTTTGAGTTCTGAGAACCCAGACATTAACCACGCTTCCTTCCTGTAAGTGCTACTAATCAGCCCTGTGCAAATCTCCCCAGCACTGTGAATTCAGAGAATAAAACTCCTGGGGCCATATCCTCAGTGGTGTAAAGCATTACAGCACTGCTGCCTCAGGTTTGCTGCTGCTGCTGCTGCTGCTTTACACCTGCTGAAGACTGGTTCTCTTCAAATCTTTACACTTATTTAGCAGCTGGAGATTTGAGACTTAATTCTCTCATTGCCAGATACATTCCATGTCCTCTAAATATACAAAGAATCATTCTGAACCCTGAGTGTGGGGACACAAGAAGCAGCCTGGTGCCACAACGAGCCAGATCAGCCTCACCTGGATGCTCACCGAGTGGAAGCTGCTTGTGGGACCACAGCGCTTTGACATCTTTGCTTTGGGCCATGCAAGCCCACATGCAGGGTCTGGTGATTGCAGACTACAGGCCATTTCCAGGTCTCTAAATCCTGATGGGTGATATCCTCGTTATGGCTGTTTCTGTTCTTTGGTGGCCAGCAGGAACTTGTGGAGCTGTGATTATATATTCCTGCGTTTGTCCTGCTTCTGGAGCTCAGCTCAGTTCCAACCCTCCTTGGCCACCCCTGGCCCTTTACAGATCGCATGTCCTCCCTGTCTGTTTTGCATCACTAGCCCTTCTCTTGGTATTCATCACTCTGGGTAATTTGGGGAGCTGCTGGGCTCTGGCATACTCATCTGAAATAACCAATGAATTAAACCAGCACCACAGGACTTGATTGAGTTTTCGATGTTCTGCAAATGAGGGCACAGCAAGGAAACAGCCCAGGTTAACAGCACTCAGCACTGGCTGAATGCCTCCCATCCCCAGAGCTCCACTGGCTCTGGACAGTGACAGAAGGCACTCCCAGCCTCCTAAGAACCAGCACAGCAGCTCCCCTGTCTCCTAACAACTCAGACCAGGCTTGCCCAAGCTTACGGGGCTCCTGTAGTGCTACAGAAGACCAGGACCACTCACCATTTCCCCTACATCCCAGACCTCTGCTTTGTCACAGATATTTCTGGCTGCTATTTGAGGAGCAATGGGACAGCACAGAAACAGAGCGCAATGCAGCATTGCATCAGGGCCCACATCCAACTCAAGCATGGCAGAAACTTTTCTGTGAGAGCTGATGAATTGACCAAGAGAGCCTGTGTAAAGCCTTAACCCATCTCATTCCTTGTTCAGCTGTGGTGTGCAGTTGCTTTGGGATACCCTGCCTCCACATCAGATGAGACATCTTCCCTGCACTGGCTCTAGCTTCTCTCCTACCTGGGGAGCACACCAAGCATCTCTAATTTTTGGACTGAGCACCTTCCAGTGCCCTTTTCCACACACGAATCTGAGCCAGGCAGAAAATCCCTTCTCGCACAGGCTGATTTCTTAGGGGGCTACAGATAGCAGAGGCAGGAAAGCAGCAGGTCCCAGCCAGCAGCTCTAGTTTTCCTCTGAAAGCTTTCCCCAGCCCCATGAACACAGCCCCACACAGCCTTGCCCTGTGCTGCCAGCTGGGAGCAGACTCGGGCAAAGACTTTGTTTTGTGGCTTTTAAATAATGCCAGGGACTCTGCTGAGAAGAGGTGGCTTCATTCTGAGCCCATCACTTCTGACTAATCCAGTCCCTTTCAACTGCCCTTGAATTTTGCCACCATAGAAATGGGAAGGAGCTGAGGAGCTGGCAGCGACTGCAGTTCAGTGGAAATTCAGACTTCTGCAAACCACCTCACTGCATCTCTCCCTGCTGTGTCACAGAGGCCCATTTCTTACACTGCTCTTATCTTGATTTACCATAGCCCAGGTGCTTCTTTGTATTCATGCAATGGAGCATAAAAATTGCAGAGCACCATTTTTTATCCCAGCAAAGCTGCTGACGGCTCTGCTGACTTCTGCTTTGAACTGGAACGGCCGCATTTGGCCCAAAATGATAAAACACTGCCACTCACAGCTCAGCCATCAGCTGAGTTGTCATCACCATGTTGCCTTTTGCTCTGCAGAATTAATTCCCACTTAAACCTTGTGGCATTTATTTGTTTTCCTGTAATCTTTGCCCATCAGTGCATGCACTAATGCAGCAAGGTCAGCCTGGGGATGTCACACTGCCTTGTACCAGTGCAAGAGTGGGGACAGTCCCCTGCGGTCTGCCCCAGCCTTCCCATTCCACTTGAGTTTTCCAGCCTTGCCCAACCAGAGGAACAGCTGATCTGGTTATGTCCAGGCCATTCTTCTATCTTTGGCTTTTGCTGAGCAAAGGAGCAAATTGGCTGTTTTCAGCTGAGCAGACCTGCTTGGCAGCAGCTGCTGTCCGTGCTGGAAAGTGCCAAGCTTTCTTATTCTTCTCTGTGTGAATGGCTCTTCTGTATCCAGGGCCTCAGTTTGTGCTGCACCTTGGGTTCAGGCACTCAGGGGATAGATCTGGCTGGGATCAGGAAGAGGGATTCCTGATGATCGGCTCTGCACATAGTGAAAAGCTGCTGATGTTAAAAAGCTGAGCTTCTCACAGAGAAGTTCAACAGACATGAAGCAAACCCTAGTCTGTCATTCCACACTGCTAAATAGTCGTAAATGTCCCTTTCTACCAGCAGGGTTGAATTCTTGAAAGCTGAGGACCTTTTTTAAGATTGAAAAGCCATTTGCTGCTCAGCTGTACCTCTGGGATGGCTTCTTGGACTTTAATAGTGCCAGACCAGCACAGGAGAGAGAGAAATTGCACAGACAGCTCCTGTCCAGGATGGACCATCCTGGAAATGGAAACACTTCCACATACCCCAGCTTAAATATTCTCATTGAGAAGCTCCAGGTTTTGGGTCTCAGGGTGATGTGTTTGACCACCTTATGCTTTATCTTCAGTAAATCTACCCTTATTCCACCTCCTCCTTCTTTTCAAGCCTTTAATCACAGCATTTCAGAAGAATTTTCTTGTGAATACATACAACCGTGTATTAGTTCCGTGTCTTCTTCTCAGTTGGAGTTAATTCTGAGAATAATGGAGGAGCTTTATCTATTAATTAAAACTAATGACTTTATAAAATTGCAGATGTGTTAAACTTTGAAAGACTTGCATTGGAGACCAGTAGGAATAGGCAATTTGCAAGCTTGAATAATAAAAGAAATTGCCTTGAAATGGATATACCCTGCTAGATGAAAGCCTCTCCTGCTACTAGAAAATGTAAGAAGAATTAATTGTAGCTGTTAGTTCTTAGATTACCATGTTTACCACCCCATTTCAGAGGTGTGTCTGGGAATATTTCCCTTGTAACTTGTAAAACTGGGAAAGGGCATTTTCCCCTTCAAGGTAAAAGCGGATACAAACCATTGCAATGATTCCCATTTGTTTTCTTCCAAATTGCTTCCAGCTTGAGCCTACTCATTTTACAAATATTAGGAGTCCAGCTGGATGCTTCGGGCTCATCACACCCCTACAAGCAATAAAAGCTCTGCTACTTTTAATGTCATGCTTATCTGCAGAGAACTACACTAAGCCCAGCAAAGAAATAGATGGTCCTCCAGAGAGCAGTCAGGAATGATTACACTTATTCTCACTGAGATTTTGGTGATGGAGTAGGAATGCAGTGCCAAGAACAAGTTTGGGGAGGTGCACTAAGTCCCTGAACAATTTGCCAGACCCTTTTCAGATGGATGACGCAGGCAAGAACCAGAGTTTCAGCCAGCCCTCCAGGTGTGAAAGGGAGTGGGTGCTCTGTTGCTGGCACCTCCTGTTGCGAGGGACAGCAGCTCTGCAGTCGTGCCCTTCCTCCACAGGGGCAAACAGCGGACACTCACATGGCTGGGGTTTTAGAAGGAAGCAGAGCTGCACTGGGCAGAGCTCTCACTGCTGGCTGGGTAGCATGATGTTCAAGGGCCACCCTGCTTCCAAGGAGAACCAAGCATCCCAGCACCACCTCCTGGGTCTCCTCCCCGTCCTCTCTGCTAATGGCTCAGGGAGAGAATGGGGTGCCACTGAGCTGCTGCACTTGGAGACCATTCCCAAGGACGCATTCAAGACTGTCTTGGGCAGAACAAGGAGAAAACAAACCCAGTATTCTCTGACAGCAAGAAAGCATTGCAAAATGTCAACTGTCTGCTCACTGCAGCTGTTGTGGGTATCCTCCAACAATCCACAGCAACAGAGGAAATCACAGCAGCAATACAGAGAGAGAAAAGCTTCTGCAAAGGGGAAAAAACCCTCATGAATATATACAAATTTCCTTCCAAGATTTCCAGTTCACATAGGATAAGGAGTGCAGATTAGCTAGGATCTATTTTACCCAAAGATGCATCCCAAATCCCATCTGCCAGCTGCATTCACCCAGATGTTTCCTGTAGCTGGATGCTGGCCAACCTGCTGCCTGCCTTCGCCAGATGTGCAGCCCGCTCCTGCGCTGCCAAATGTTTTGCCTGCAGAGCATGTTTCCTCAAATGGAGTTGGATTTTCCTAATTACCCGCCTGCTCTGAGTTCCTGCCTTTCAGAAATTATTTATTCCTGCCAGACACTACATCTGATGGTTGTAGTAGGTGTTTATCTGGGGATAAAAATGGCAGGCTAACAAATCCCCAGTGGCAAAGGTTTCTCTGGGGGACCTTTCACACTGAAACAGGAAGATGAAGAGGGCTGGGATGAAAGCCAGCCCTCCAACTGGTGTACTGAAAATTAACTGTGCTTCTCTTTTCTGTGCAGTGGCTGTTAAGCATGAATTTAGCACAGTGTCAAGTGCAGGTTTCATAATCTCAGCTTGTGTTCACCCTGCGCTGCTCTGGGGAGAGTCTGGTAGCACTCACACAACGGGCACAGTCACCTCGATTCCAGCTTTACTTATTCTGGAGGCAGAGCTGTGCAAGCAGTTTGAACAAAGGGAGTATTTCTAAGAAATTTGGGCCGTTTCATTCTTTAGAGAGGTTGTAGATTTCAATTTCTTTAATGAAAGTTGTGCAGTTTTTACTGCAGTACAGCCTTCCTTTAGCCCAGGTGCCTTTGTGCATAAAAATCAGATGGCCAAATGTGGATTCTAGACCAGATTCTTGACAGCAGCTGAAGACAACATGGTGGAGTCCACGTCACTTTACAACGTGAATAGATGCATGTGTCGCTTTCAGAAATGTGAAGATCAGTGGAGCTGGCTGCAGCAGCAACCCCTCTGGATGCATGTTGCATCGATGCAGGATGGCATGTTGCCTATTAAGAATCTGTCAGCTGAACTTCTCCCAGGGTCTCAGAGTCATCTGGTGGGGGGTGTGTGGGAGAGTGGAGATTCACTTGCCGACTTGTCTCTTTTCGCTTCTCCAAAACCACCATAATTCCTGATCTTTTGACGGCATGTGCAATTTCTCTTCCAGTTTCTTATAATGGGTGACACCAGTTGCTATTTTGTCACCCTCTCCCTGCCATCTCTTTATCACTCTTTCTTATTAAGAGAGAAGCATTTGTATGGATTAGTCAGGGAAGCATGTCTGGGTTAGGTGCTCTCATAACACTAACAAACGCAAGAGTTGGTAAATATTGACTCTCATTGCTGTAAACTTGTCAAGCCTCCAGCTGCATGGGAGACGAGCGACAGCAGCATTGCTGAGGCAGGTGATAGTCTGAATGACCTGGAGCTCAGCTTTATGTATGGGAGGACACACAGCATTCACAGCTCCTGGCTTCTGCCTCTGGCTGGGCAGCACATCCCCCAGCACTGCCCCAAACATGCACCCAGGTGTCCTGGATCGCCAAGTGACTGCAGGCCCAGGGCTGGGCAGCAGCTGCTGGACGCCTGCAAAGAGCTGGCTGGCACCACAGCGCTGGCTCTGCTCCTTATTTCCAGCTGCTACTTCAATTAGAAGTAGCTAAAAATACACAAGTGCTCTCCCAATGCTATTTTCTATGTATGCGAGAGGAGAGGGATGCTATGCAGGCATGAAGGAGAGGTGTATAGCTTGTCCTCATTTGGGGAGTGAGGGGAGGAAGGTCTGGGTGAAATGAGTTTCTTTCCAGACACAGCCCCTGCAGCAACAAGTTCAGAAAGCTCTTTGAGGAACAGCCTTTGAAACAGCCCTTCTCTGCACAGTCAGCAGGGGAAGTGTCAGGCGCCCAGGCAAATATATAAAAGAGCATGGGAGACCCCAGCCGGGCCCTGCCTCCAGAACCACCAGTGACACCAGTATGGCCCAAGAGTGTGGCAGCATGATGGAGCAATACAGAGCTCCTCAGACCTGCACGTTTCTCCATCCTGTCAGCTTCACGACACACAATCAAACTCTCTTGACTAAATCTCATAAGAAAGCCAGCTGGTGTTTTGCTAGGCCATCTCCATCTCCTTACTCTCACTGATGATTGTAGGGGTGTGAGCTAATAGCAATAAGTTACTGATGAGTTTAGTGATGGGAGCCAGCTCAGATAAAAGTATCAGTATCTTTGCAAGCGTGTCAGACTGGAGATCACACTAGTGTACAGGTTGCAAAAGAAATATTTAGCCACATCCAACACTTCTGCAGCAAGGCACCTTTCTCCTGTCCTTCAAAAAAGCTGTGTTTGTCTGGAGAGGTGTATTCCAGACTTGCCAAGCCAAGAAGTTGTCCGAGTAACTGCTTCCATGTTAAGGGCTTTTGCACTGCATAGCTGCACCGAGCAGAACTCACCCTGCCTTACAACTGCCTGGCAGTGATGGGCAAGCAAAGGCTTGTCTTGAAGATCCATTGGGAGGGTCCTCCCCTAGATTTGCTGCAGGTTACCTACAACAGCTTTGCATCAGCCCTACTGTGAAACCCATGTTCTTAGCAATCCCAGGACAAACTCACTGGGTGGTACAAACCTGTTTTGATGATTTAGGTTTATGTTGACTTTGTGTGTGATTTCTGGCAGCAGAAACATTTACTTGAGAGTAGATGTTCAAAGCAATTTCTCCTTCCGAGAGCCACAAATAAATAAATAAGTAAATAAAGCCTTAGACATTGGGTGGAAATAGAAGGTACAAATATTCCTTCCTAGACAGCTTCACAGAAAACCAGCAAGTCAAAACAGAAATGCAGAAGTCTTGTTCTTCAAATGTGGAAGACGTGTAGGAAAGTTACTGGTCTCATAGGTTGTGTCTGAGAAAACCTAGTGCAGATGGTGATATTCTGGTGTCTGCCGGTCTCAGCCTCATGACATGCAGGCACATGACAGAGTGAGACCTTCAACTCTCTCAGAGCCCCGTGGTCCAGCTGTTGGTCATGCACCATTGCAAATCAGTGAAGCTGGGCTGGTGCATTGAGTTGGGAAGTTTGTGTCCCAGCCTGGAGGAAGGGAGACAGCCCCTTCAAGAACAGTTAGGAGACGGAAAGATATCAAATGCTCCCCCTAAAATAGCAGATCTTCCACAGCACAGAGCTTGGAGGCACTGTCCGGATAAAAGCAGAAGGGAACGGCAGCATATGGTGAATTGTCTGATGCCAAGTGGAATTTTTCCAGCCATATTCGAGGAACTTGGTTCCAAGTGCTGCTTCGAAGGCCTCAGCTCAGGGCCTAAATATAACCATGTTGAATTTGCTGGCAGCCAGCATGGGGTGGACAGTGCCCAGCACCTCCCTGGCATGTCACTCCTCTCTCAGAAAAGCTTCTTTAAAGGGCTGAAAGTGCCTTCTGGTACAAAGGTAAGGATCAGATGGAAAAAAGTAAGGAACATGCACAGTGTGGGACAGGTCAAACATGCTGTACTTCTTGCAGCAGATATCACATCCATTGGTACCAAGAAAGTGCATGGGAGATGGGGGTGCCTCCAAGCAGCTCTTCCAGACATCCTCATGCTATTGCTTGGACAGTCTGAAATGTTTCTGATTTTCTTAGAGCCCTTACCTAGCACCAGGCATGCTCAGAGGGAGAGTACAGCCCTGGCTGCACACCTCCAGCTCTCCCTGGAAGAGAACCGGCCCATCAACGCCAACATCTTCAACCATCAACAGCAGCCCTGTGCAAACATTCCTGCTCCTGAGTATCACAATCCAACCCCAAGCCTGACATCAAGCTTTAAGATGTATAGACAGCCACACATCAGGATGTAAAGGGCTGGCTGGATTACTCAGGCTTTGAGCACCATCTCCTGTCCTGTTGGCTCAGCTCCATCAGGGCACCAGGGCAAACCGCCTGTGGCCGAGAAGCAACAAACTGTTGCAGCAGATGTGCAGGGGCTGGAGCTGCTGGCCTTGGTCCACAAACCTCCACGCAGAAACAGTTCTTTCATGGGGTGGTATTATCATTTCCAGGTCTGGATATATAGCCCTCGAGCTTTCTTAGCACCAATTTCTGAAGCTCTTACCACATTGGTTATGTGAGAGCAGGGGGGTGGAAGGGCAGGGAGAAGCTGTCTAGATTAACTCTGGAATTTACTTCATATTCAGAGCCAGTTCACTTCTCACGGCTCTGAAGTTGTATTTTGTCACTACTTTAAAGGAAGCCAGTGCTGTTTTCCTGTGAGGACCTTGTAATTATTCAGTCTCTCAGGAGCTCCAGCATTCATCGCATTAGTAACAGCTTCAGCACAGAGGCATTTTCCTGAAGCTAAATGCTGCTTGACTGTAACACGACACTCAGCTTTGACGGGGGTCAGATTTGACGTCAATGACACACGCTGGCTTCTGTCCTGGGTGATATCGATGCACAAGCACCCTCCTGCCCTCGCCTTCCCCCCCATCCTCTGATCCCCAGGAAGGAGGAGAGACCTCCGCTCAGGACTATGTGCCAGCTACCACCAGCCTGCATCACGCTCAGTCTCCTCAGAGACATCCAATCCATCAGCTGGTGGCTGTGCCCAAGTTCACGTCCCCTCCCTACTCTAAATCAGTATTACTGGAAGCACAAAGCTGCTGATCCCAAGCAAAATGGGAGAGAGCATGGCTAGGGTGCACCTGGGCCTCCACCAGATGGGACAGCAAGGCCCATGTGCATCATGTCAGCCTTCGTGTGGCGTGTTCCTCGCATAACCACGTGTGTGGGTATGCATGCATGCACAGCCACCAGCTGCTCCAGCAAACATGACGCCATCCGGCAGGGCCTGCAGACTCGATTCCTCCTTGGGGCCTGGGTGAGAGAGCAGCTGTTGGTGTTGGTGTTTGGAGCTGGGAGGACGCTTGGAAGTGCTTGGGAACCCTGTCAGCCTGAGGAGAGAAGAGAAGCCAAACTGACAAGCTGCAGGACTGAGGGAGGCCATGGTGTGTCAGGGCGTGAGGCAGGCTGGATACACACATGGTTCAAAACTAGAGCCAGCTCCCAAGCTGCCTCCAGCAAGCTCCACTCTCCCTCTCCTATAACTCAGCAGATTTTTCCCCATCCTCCTTCACCAGCTCAGGTTTGGGCTCAGAAGTCTCCACCGCATGCAAGCCAGTTTCCTCCATTCCCCTTGCCTGTCCTGTCAGACCAAGGTGGTGTTGCCAGAGCTCTGCCCACACAAATGAAGAGCTAACCCTGAGCAGGAGGGATGTGGAGGCTGGCAGGCCTCCACAGGTGAATCCTTCACATTTTACCTGTACATTTCCTGACCCAATGGTGGCTGGATGCTTCTTCTGAGCCAAGGTTTCCCCCATACGTTCAGTCTTGCTGAGGTACCAGTCAGACTTTCTGTATGGATGTAGCATCCTGCCCCATAGCTTCAACCTCTGCCACATTCAATATCGTTTTCAGAGTAGGAGGTGTGAATGGAGATGCCTCAAAATGGCTGAGGTGTTTAAATGTAGGAGGAGCACCACCAGCCCAGGCGGGTGTTTTTGCTGGGTGAGAAGGCAGGACTGCCTGCTTCCCTGCAGCCTCACCATCTAGTTACCTGTGCCAGGTCACCGCTTATCACTGAGTCTCATCTTGGCCACTCAGAAAGTTTCCCACTGTGGGCACTGTCCAGATCCAGACTGCAGCTTTGATGATTTGCACAGAATATTAGCTTTGCTAATACAAAGGAGTCATTTACTCATTTAATGTATTGGCTTACAAGGAGAGCCAGAGGTTAACCCTGACAGAGGGTTTGCTCCCTGGACATTGTAGGATGCCACATACTGTCACTTGTGCCGTGTTCATTTATGCCTTTGTTAAAGGTGGGTGGATTGCACAAGCTTGAGGTGAAAATGAGAATCATTTTCATGCTAATAGCAGTAAATAGTAGATTCTGGCCAGAATCAGAAGAAGGGGACAAAAGGAGATCTGCAAGAAATAAATAGCGTCATAAAAACCAGAGCTGGAAGAAACTGCAAGAGGCCAGCTGGTCCTGTCCCCTGCTCCAAGGCAGGCTCATTTTTTTCTGAAAGAGCCCCAAGAGATGCCCAGTGCTCAGGCTCCCCAGCAGCCCTCCCAGCTCCCCCCAGACACCAGCATCGAAACTAAACCACCCCCTGTGAGTACAGAAGCACAACTGAAAATGCAAGAGGAGCAGGAGGAGGCAAGAGGGTCACAGCATTTGGGACCTGCTGGTCCTGGGACAAAAAGATGAGTAACTTCTAACATTTCCTTTACTAGTACCGAACATTTAGTGCTTCCAGTGCATCTCTGATCCTCTCACTCCCTCAAATGGAAATGAGAAAATGCATCCCATGGTGCTTTTACAAAACAAAACATCACAACATATTAAGATGATGAAGTTTCTTCGCTTCTGGCAATCTGTTTTCAACTCCCCCCCGATTTGGTAATGATGTTATAATTGAGCCTGCAGTTATGGACGGTCTTGTCTTCCTTTCCTACAAGTATTTCCTCACCTCATACAACAATATGAAAGCTGGCACATTTTGGTGATTTTCTGGATGAAACACAAGTCTGAAACACATTGAAAGGACTGATATGTGTTGGGGAACATACAGTCCCTAGAGAAGCCGCCTCTACTCCTGGGGCTAACCACTTTGCAGTGCTATAAATGAAGCCAAATTTGTTATTGTTTTTAATTAAGAAAAACAATTCACTGAGCAAATGATTTAGAGTGGTAATAATTGCATAATCGGGTCTAAAATTATATATTCCAAAGAGAAATGTACAGGGTAATTCTGATCATTACTGGAAAAAATAGCAGCACATGTTAAGGCAGCTAAAGCAGGGGAAAATACAGAGCCCCCAAAATAGCACCTATGAACTAGCTTGTATTTTTAGCCTCCTGCAAGTCAGAGGGGGGGACAGGGAGCCCGAGACACACAGGCTCTGCCCTTGGGCAACTCTGAGCTGCAGACCTTTCCCACAACAGCACAAGAAGAGCCCTTGGATGGCAGCAGATGTTGTCCATACCACAGATGCTGAGCCAGCAAAAACTCTCTTGTCCATATATCTCCGTTTACAGCATGGCTGTACGGGCACAGCGAGCCAGCCCAGCTGGGTCAGCAGGATGTGACAGAGGACACCTGGTCCAAAGCGGAGAAAAGAAGGGAAGAAATACGATACAGTGTTTTTTCACCCGCTCTCAATTTGGAAATGCCACGTGATTCTTAATGGTCTATATAATCACAAAGTGCTTCACTCTGAACATGAAACCTCTTGTAAAAGAAGCAACGCTCTTGGCTAAAATTTCCAGAATCCCTGTGGTGCAGGGAATAAGTAAGATGAATGCAGGGATGTGGGATCCTAGCATGTAACAGCTGAATCTTGATGTCAAAGTGCAGATATCTCGATTGCCTTAGAGCAGGCAGGCTGTGTCCACAGTTTTGATGTATGAGCAACCTCATAAAAACAAAGGAGTAGCAGCATTACACTGGAAGCCAGGCAGCATCAACAGTAGAGAAAGGTCTTTAAAACTCCATCAGTTCTAACCAGAAGGCAGGACCTGCCCACACAAGTTTCCTGGGTGCCACAGATAAAAACGCTTCTATTGATTGCCAGAGGCACAAAGAAATATGGGGACCATTCTTGTTATCATTCCGCTTCAAAGCTGGTGAAAAGGCATTGCAGATCTGTAGCACTGCAGAGCTGTGGCTGAGCAATGTAAAATACATTCATGAAATCTAGCTGCATGGCAAGAGAGGAACAGTTAGAAACTCAGCTGTGCCCTTGGCAGACATCGGGAGAAATAAGTTTCACTATGTTGGGCATGAGTGGCCACAAGTATCCAGACCATTACAGTTGTGCCTGGTTTCTGGGATGGCCTGTTTGCTTCCACAGCATTGCAGCTCTTCCTCTTCAGCACCGTCTGCTCTGTAACCTCCTTCGCGCTGCCCTCTGCAAGCAGTGTGGCTTCACTAATGTCTTGGTTCCAGGGACTGGCCAAGGCAGCTTGTCCGCAGAATAAATATGGCCCTGAACTGGTGGGTTTTCCCAAGTGGTTCACTTTGTGCAGAGAATTAAGGACAAGACCTTCTATTTTCACTCACTAGTATCCATCTATGAGGTGAATTCAGAGAAGGAAGCCTGCTCAGTGGTAGGCAATGAGTTACAAAACCTACATCGTAACAGACACCATAAAACATTCTCAAGCTCCAAAATGTGTCTTAGTAAATCTGCTCTGTACATCTCTGGCTTACTTCAAATTTTGGTCTACAGATTGATTTCTGGAGCTCTGGGAACACAACCAGAGCTGGACCACAAAATTGAGTGCACCACATATCCCAGACTCCAAGCCCGAGCTTGAACATCCCCCGATCATACCATGTTTTGTCCAAAGTCAGCCCGAGAAGTCAAACTCAGGTAAATCTTCCCCACAATGACCTGTGACCCCAGACACTTCCAGAGAGTTTCCAGAGCTCTGCCACCTTCTGCGACCTGCCTGTTTGTAGCTCTGCAACCTCTGCCAACAGCTTGTCCTTACTCATCTACTCAGAGCAAAGCGTTTTCAGCCCAGGGATAGATGTGTCAGGTTGTTGGTGACTAATGGAGCTTCAATCCCATTAAGCCGGCACGTTAATCTACTGAGGGTCACCAGAGAGAGCAGGGGCTCGCTGCCTCCATAAGCTAAGTGCCTGCTAGCACACGTCCTGCTCCTGAGGCTGCATGCAGGCAATTGCCTCCAAAAAATCCTCCAGTGTGCAGGAAGACAGATGGCCCTGATAGGAAGCAGAGGGAAGGATAAGCATTAGGTAGTTTGTCAAAGAAAGGGGTCTCACGGCATGGGACTGCTGTCAGCCTGAAGGACAGGCAGGGCAAGGGGCTGTCAGCAAAGATCGAGGTGCAAAAAGCCAGAAGCAAGCCCTGCCGGGGCAGCCAAACCTGGCTTGCTGTGTGTGTGCCACTGGGGCTGTGTCCCGATGCAAGGACACCAGGGAGCACGTCACGCCTGCGACAGCAGCCCTGCTGGAGGGCTGGAATCGCTGCTGTCTGACAGGGCATGAACTGCTAACAGCAATGCCAGTGCTGCAGATGTTCCCACATCCAACGCCCATGCCAGTGCCCCGAGACCTCAGAAAGTTGTGCTGATGCTGCAGCCTCTTCCTCAGAGGGGATATTGACAGATTTATTTTCTGATGCTCAGACATCTATTTTCACGATATTTTTAGGAATTACATTCTCTTTGGCACTTGGGTCCCTCTGTTTGGTGGAATTTATCCAACAACTGCAAAGTCATTAGTGGGACAGGTAGCGAAAGAGAGAAAAATGATTTAAGCCTTATTTCCTTATGACACCAGATAAAAAAGCCTTTTCTGAGATGTTTACCCCCCATCTGGAGTTACAGGGTATAATTACTGTAGCTGCATTCAGCTGACAATGGGGAACAGGCCGAGGCCATGCTGAGTTGGAGGCATCACCCCGGACCTCAGAGCAGGGTTCTGAACCTCTCAGGTACGCAGAAAGGTGATGCCAGGCCCCTTCCAGGCACTCACCTAGCCAGTGCAATGTATCTGGCCACATCTCCCTCCTCTTGGCCGTAAAATAAATGTCTGTCTACCCATGTGCAGCCTTCCTGGAAAGGAACAAAACACTCTGAGAGGAGGGCATTCAGACCAAAGCAGGACCAATGCCAGCACTAATCCTGGCAGCGAAACAAGGAGTCCTTCCTGTGATGGATGGAAAAGCAGGAAGATCAACATGGAACGAAAGAGTTTTCCAGCCCCCAGTCCTGGTGGCAAGCATCCAGCCCTGGTACACTGGCTGGTTTGTATAATGCCCAGTGTGGACAGAGGGAGAGTGAAGAGCCATGTAGTGAGCCACGAGCCGGGTTCTCCGACTGCTCAGGGTGGGAATTCGGGTATAAGAGTACAAACCCTGCCTGCCTGGCTGTGCAGCATGGCCTGGAGGCAGGACTTGCTGTGACAGCTGGATAATCACTGTGGCACAAGAGGTTCTGCCCAGCAGCTGTCACCAAAGTAGCAGCAGAAATAACTTCCCCTAGTGAAAGGACCTTGCTTAGGTCCAGGGCTCCACTCTGGGTCACTCACAAGTTGAATCCCTCTCCCATTTCACATTCAGGTGCAGTAATGGATTAGTAACATCAGAACATTAATGGCCATGCTGCTTTCTGTTGGTCAAACGTGGCTCGCCCTCACACTGCAGCTCGCCCTCACACTGCAGCGTGCACTGACTGCAGCAGCAGGCATGCAGCTCAGAGCCCTGAAAGCCAACGCACAGCCCAGGCAGGGTCTGTCTGTACTGCGGCCGGTGCCTGGTGAATGTGCTCAGCCCCGACACCAACTTTCCAAGCTCCTGCGCCTGTGATGCTCCTGGCTTCTCGTCCAACCCAACAACACAGCACAGCCACCAAAAAGTAAGGAGATAGAAAACAATGAGGTAATGCAGCACCCTTCAAATCCTGCATGGTTTCACACTGAATTATAGATTATCCTCTGTGTTTTCTGACAGAAAAATGTCTGCCCCAGCTCTGCTGCACTGCCTCTCCACTCTGCAGCACCTGATGAGGGCAGCTTTCTCTGCAGCACTTTCTTAGCGAGGTTTATTTGCCCCTGAGATACTTGTGTTGAAGGCACTTCACAAACATTTCTCTGCTAATGTTGGTGGAGCTGATGGGCAAACAGAAAAAGGGACAACTTGCTGAGGGTCCATAATTGGCAACCAGTATTGCACCAAGAAATCAGGCTTTCCTAGCTCTTAATTTGGATTTCTTTCAATACAATAGTTGATTGCACAGCTCTTAAAACACCTCAGCGCTGTCCATAGCTTGGTTTTTCCGACTGGCATGTGGCTGGTATAATCCCAGACGTGGGACAGAGGGAATGCCTCTCCAAAGTAGAGCTTCCCATCTTTCAGCTCGTGAGGTCTGCAGTCCATTGGTTACAACTCCAAGCAGAGTGGCATGGGGCAATAAAGGACTTGTGGAAATAAGATACTAACTCCGGGGCTGGCTTACATATGGGCAGGGGAGAGCATGGGGAAAGCCTTGCTGCACCCTGCTAATTATCCTCCCCTGTTGCATTGTCTGCCTGGCACGTACCCTTCCCCGAAGGCAACAAAACATAAAACATTTCATGAGCTAGAAGAACGAGGAAAGTTTATGAAGAGCTGCTGGCACTATATTCACAAGCACACAGAGGGAACAGAGAGATTTTTATTTTCCACCACACTTACATTGTTGTCATAAAGCTCTCGAAGATGCCTGGCACTAGGGGCTATAACAGCAGGAAGATGTTTGGAGAGTGTCGCTCCAGGGCAAGCAGCGTCTTGTGAGGTCCGTGATAAATGGCTCCATGAGCACGATTGTGAGCAATTCCCTGTGGAACAGGCTGGGCACAAGTACACATTTTTTCTCTCTACTAAAACTTGCAGAAGATTGTTGGGCATTGTCAGCATTTGCATTTGGATTTACCGCGTCTATTTTCCTCTCTGCTTTCTGTTCTCATACTGCCTTGCTGAAATGCAGTCACCAGCCCCCTGCTCCATGGGTGCAGGGTACTGACAGGTAAACCAAAGGTCTGTTTCATATACGTTGTGCTGAAGACCACATCTCAGGATATGAAATCTAATGTCACAATATGTTTTTCAAATATAATTTAGGAGACAACATGCTCTGTCCACCCTTGGGCCCACACTGTTTCTTCTAAATCAACAAACTTTGAAGTCAGATCCATTACCGAGTTATCCCAGCAAACGCTGTCGGGGTCCAGCTCCGCATGGGGCAGCGCCCACAGGGGACGCAGCCTGTCACCCCACTGCCACATCTGCACCCAGCCCTGTCCCACGCAGCCCCTCGTGGTCCCACGCAGCCCCTCGCGGCAGCGCCAGATGCTGCGTGAGCCCTGACGTGGTGCTTCAGGCGCAGGAGCCCCCGCTGCCGCTCTTGCAGCCTGCGGGAGGTTTCCCCCTGGGATTTAGCAGGGCCAGCCAGCCTCCCGCAGCACCACCGGCTGAATCCAGAACATGGGATGTTTCTTATTGGGATGGCCAGTAAGAGGCAGGAATGATCTAGCTACAAGGCTCCAAGTCCCGGACTCAGCCTTGGTATAAGTAAATAGGAAAATCAGCTCCTAATTTCTAGTTGGAGAAAAAGTTTATCTGGCATTGCTTAGCGAATGAGCAAGAAACCCTGCATTGTTCATTTATACACTCACCCTCCTCCTCTCTTGGTGAGCTGCAATTATAGGAACTTAATGAACCTTTTTCAAGGCGTAGAGATTTATTTTACACCATTCATGCAGCCTCTGGAGCAGACAAATACACACCCTGGAGTCTGAAAGGGACTTTGAGACGAACTGGTGGAGCAGCCTTCCCAATCTGTTGTTCTTTCAAATTCTTTAAAAGAGATAGCTCTTGATAAATTAGGATCTCCTCAGCCAAAACCAAATCCAAACAGTCTGTGTACACAGTGGCTTTAAATAAGCAATTCTGCAACTGCAAATAATGCATGGTGAGAAATAGTTGGTCGATTAGCAATCCTTCTCTTCCCCGTGTCCCAGAGGAAGCATATGCAGGACAGAATGTTCATTTGCTGGCATGGCTGCACTGTTTTCCTTTCATTTCATCTCACTTTTGTAAACAGCCACATTTGTGTGCCACTGAGGACAGGGGATGTCATACGGCCTGTTCCCACTTACAGGTTCCCCCAACTTGCCATCACGCTTCATTAAAAAATGAGTGGAAGGATGAGGAGCCAGCCCGTTAATTCTCTTGGTGTGACTGGGGTGAGAGGTCTCTCATTTTCGCAGGAGCCAGCCTCTGCACTGAGTGAAAATTAAATTAAATATTGGGCTCTTGGGATCATCGATTTCATAGCTTCAGCAGCTGCCAATAGCCCCCTGCTCCCACTTTCTGAGGGGCAGATCATGTTCACAGGCATCTGAAGGACTAAGGAGGTGCGCTGCTTTTATCTGCCTCTCTGCTCGAGGTATCTTTAAGGTACCGTAAGTGTCTCTATGGAGATAGCAACCCCCCTCTTACTGCCTCTGCCTCTCATAGTCATTGGGAATACTGCTGGGCTCCAAAATTAAATGGACACAGAGAAAAAAAAATCTTAATTTTATAAAACTAAATGCAGATAAGAAAATACTAAACTGTCCTATGCTGTGGTTAAATTCAGGTACTGCACATCAAGGCTCTTAAGTTCTAAGCTTAGCTCTATTATTAATTTGACACAAATATGCAGGCTTGGCCAGGTTTCCTGACTGCTCTATCGATTTTCCCATCTCTAACAGCAGAACAACAGCTTGGAGCACTACAGATTTGTTTGTTAA
This sequence comes from Anseranas semipalmata, assembly GCA_013399115.1. Classification (NCBI taxonomy): domain Eukaryota; kingdom Metazoa; phylum Chordata; class Aves; order Anseriformes; family Anseranatidae; genus Anseranas; species Anseranas semipalmata. The sequence continues at coordinate 1,211,914 of VXAA01001765.1, read as the reverse complement.
TATTTGTAGACCATTTTGAGATCCATTTTTAATTCTTGTTTATGGACTTAGAAGTGTTCCAGCAGTGATTTAAGAGCACACTGTGGATCTGAGGTACCTCCTAAGAAACAGATTTGGCCTCTGTTCCTTCGTCCTGTTCTCTTGGTCAGCTTCTCTGTGCCAAGGAGAGCGGTAACAGAGAAAAAGGACGGCGGATTTAATTACTGGTGCATTTCCCTATTCAGAGGAAGGGTGCAGCTTCCAAGATTAGAGAACATAATTTCCAGCTGATTAACCAATATACAAGCTCGATATACAGGCTAGGTGTGCAGTGAGCACTGGCTGCCTCTGGGGAAATGATGAGAAGGCAGCCAAAGACAAATATGCTAGATGTCTGCAGGCTGGAAGAAGAGTGGACAAAGGAAATTGGAGTCAACAGCGGTTCTGTGTCCTCTGGTTTGTTCTTGTGTTCAGATACCCCAGCCTGAGCAGGATCTTTGGCATCTGAAGCATCAGTAGTGACCTTTAGACATGCTCGTGCTGCTGCCAGCTGCTTTCACATCCATACACATCCTGCATACAGATGGCCAGCCTGAGCATCCTGACTTTTTCCTCCATCAGTTGAGGTGATAAAAATAATTGTATCAGGGGACCTGTGATGAAAACTAACATGCACATAGATGAAAGGAGAGAATATGAGTAAGAAAAAATATGGTCTTGTACTCTGCATAAAAGCAGTGCCCATCGACACACTTACTTTGTAGATCTATGATTGTGACTGTGTTAACCTAAACCTTTTTGAAGAAAGCAGTGTTTCACAGCTGACAGCAGCAAGGCCAATGAGGAATGATCCATTACAAAACTGGCTGTGTAGTTCACCATGTAATTGGGACTGCTGCTGAGCTCCATTCTTTGAAAGGGTATTTCTAAAGCATTTCTTATCACGATTAATAGGAGCCTGCCAAAGTGTGTCTCCCCTTCCCCTCCTACAAACCATTCTGATGGGAGAGCTCCCAGCCAGCCAGTACCATTTGTAACCACCCCTGTGCTAACAAAAGCGTATTCATCCCATAAATTCCCAATAAACTAAATATAGTCAAGGACAGAAATTGAAATTCTTCTTACTGAACAGACATATTTTCTTATAAAAGAGATTTCTGAAAATGAAACCTGACATGATCCAGCCTCCAGAAGAGAAAGCAAATATTTATCACCAGCAGGGAATGTGAAGAGGAGGCAACTCATAGTAACTCAGCATGGGCTATTCAGAGAGTCCATTCATTTCTCTGTAATCAACACAACCTGGCAAAGAATGTTTCTGTCTTGTCCCCTCTCCTTGTAAGTCCTGTTTCTTCAGGAGGATCCTTATGGCCTTTGAAATGTTTTAAAAGGTCAGACTACACAGCAGGAAGAAATGCAGAGACAGAGGGGAAAAAGCAGCAGAGGGAAAGGCCATCAGTGGAAACCCACTGAGAGGAGAATACTGGCTAGATAAATAATATCATATTAAGTAGAATTCAAAAGCCAGGCCTGCCATGCTCCACTAACAGAGAGTGAATAATTACAGGAGAGGTTAGGAGGTGAAAGCCTGTCTCCTGTAGGGGATGAGGAGAGGATAATAAGCTTAGCACGCTCACAAAGGCAGCCAAGGAAATCTGACCCTTTATCACACTGTTATCTGTAGAGAAGTAGATGAGATTAGGCCCATAATGGGATTGGTGCCACATGAAGGTTTGCATTTCTGACGTTGCAAGGAGGTTACTGACACCAATCCCTGCTAATTTATTGAATTGCTGCAATAAAAATGCCTTCCCTACTGAAAATAGCAGAGAGTAACTGAATAAACCTCTTGAGTAAAAGGGGATTCACTGCCTGAAGAGGATTTGCAGGGCACTGTAGTTATTGAGTTAGCAGATTCAGAGGCAGCCAGCTGCTCTGGAGAGGGCTGGAACTGAATAATGATGCTTTCCCGGGCCGTCCCGCTTCCCACCCGCGGTGCGCGGGGAGCCAGGCTCTGGCTCCCATGTCGGAGAGCAGGGGAGTGACCTGCTCAACAACCATGCTGCGAGCAGAGGTCGTGTTCACCTTCATTTCTGTGCCAAGCTAACGCAGGAGTCAGCGCAGGAGCAAGTCCTCATGCTCCCTGCTCTTCTCCGGGACCAGCGGGCTTGTGATGCTAACCCTAACCTGGATACTTCCATGCCGGCTGGGATTACCTTCACCCTTCCTTCTTCCTTCCCCGCCTGCTGCTGGCTGAGCTGCCCCATCACCCCTGCACCCTGGTGGGACCATGGGCAGCAGAAGGTCCTCCAGGCTGGGGTCACAGGTGCACTGACAGTGTGCAAGGCCCACAGCGGGGGAGTGCCCCCACTTCTCTGGGGACACTTCCCCGCCTCTGATCTTTGGATCTGCTTTTCAGGGACTTTTTTTCCCTTTGGAAGGAACTTTTTATTACTTTGGATGATTGATTTTTTTCTCCCCACAATCTGTGAGCTTCTCATCGTCCATGTGGCCCAAACACATTAGTATCCTGGGAACTCATGACAGCTATTGACAGAAAATATTGTTTAAGTAGCGGCGACTGATAAAGCACAGATGAAAATGGGTTGAAGTTGGCTGTAAACAATTATTGTGTGAAAAGCATGTGATTACAGTAGCTCTTTGAGAGTGAGTCAGCTAAAACAAGCTAAAAATGAAGAAAGTTGGGAATAATACTGTGGGAACTGTTTTTCAGAGAATAGTGGATTTACAACCTTCCCACCTCTCCCCCCCAAAAAGGCTGAATTCTTTGGACACTTCTAGACACAAAAGCTGAGCTGGAAGAAAAAAGCATTTTGATAAAGTCAAAATACTTTGCTTCAACATCTTCAAGATCAGATGGTCTGTTTAAGGGCTAAAATCAAAGCGGTCAGATTTTAATTTTGAAATGATCTTTGTTGCCAAATTGCCCCATTCTGTGAAAAAGACATACAAAATGAGAGGTTTGAAAGGGTTACATTATCCAAAAATGAAACTAAATGAAAGGTTTTGTGTTGAGCCAAAATAACATTTTTCATCTTTTTTTCATTTCGGAAGGAAATAAAAATGTTTTGATTCAGTTCAAGCTAAATTTTTATTAGCTTTTTCTATTCAAGCATCAATCAAAAAAAAAAAGCTCTCTTTTTCCCCCTGTGCTAATTAAGAGCATTTTTGGCAGGAGAAGGTATATCCCCAAGAACCAGCTTTTCATTTGTACTTCATCGTGTCATACCGAGAATAATCTTTCCACTTAACCACACCATAACTTGGCATGTTTAGCAAATTCCTCCCAGGGGAAACTGGGATGGAGCAGGAGGCAGCGGGGACCAAGAAAGAAGTGCTGTGACAGAGCGGTGTGGGAAAGCAAGGACCAGGACAGCAGAGCCGAGATGTGCAAAGATCTGCTCTGCAAATATATGCAGAGGCAGGCAGCAAACAGGGCTGTTTTCCCCTCTCTTCTATTGCATTCATCTTAACTCATCAGCTTTTCTGTATGGATTTGGGGATACATTTGTGGGAAACTTTCAGCTCCTTAATCATCCAGCTTGGAAAACATCAGCGAGCATTATAAACAAAGATGACAGATAGAGATGGGCTTATTCCTTGCAGAGGACTTTCTTGTTCATGTTGCTGGGAAGATGGATGGACAAACGGATAAATGGAAGAGCCATTCCCACAGGGGAAGACACTGCAAGCACAGAGAGTTTAGCTCTCGCCTCCCATGGGATCAAGGTTTAAGCCTTTCTATCTGTAGAATGAAACATATTTTAAATGCCCTGAATATGATGCTGACACAGAATAATTTAAACAAATCTGGGAATCATGGCAGTGCAAGCAGGAGTGAAGCAGAGGAGCAAACACAGGGCAGTGAGAAGCTGAGTCATGTTATTCAGCCAAATGACAAGTCTGGAGTGCAGAAGGTGGAGTGTAGAGTACAGAGCGAATCCTGTAGGACACAGACACTTGTTCTCTTGGAAACATTGGATATTTTACATTGGATTTTTTAGTGATGATATCTCAGAAGAGTGCTTGACCCCCACTGTCAGCTCGTTAAAGAAGCAATCTTCCCTGACACCAGCAACCACTGGTATGAAATGTTATGAAACTCTTACCCTTGCTCTTCTTAGTAACAGAGTTTTCCAAAACAACCTCAAACACAAACTTGCAACCAGAATAGGGTTCTAGTCTGCAAAATAATCCCGCAATCACATGTGAATTTAACTCCCAATCCAAAGCACCAGTTGGCCCTCCAGCACTGCAGGCTTAATATCTTCTTCCCTCCAGCAAGAGCTAAGGCCAAGGAGCAGGACTAGGCTGATGATGTGGCCCCCATGGTGTACCCAGCCAGGCTGCAAAGCCTTGTTCCCAGTCAGCATCTCAGTGTTTGGAGCCAGAGTGAAACGTTACCATTTTGATTTGCTTGCTTCTTACAGGCATTTTCCACTGGCAAAAAAAGATGACACACGGGGAAAAAAACATGAAGAAGGCCCTCCTGTCCTCCTTCCCCTCCTCTCGTGTAGTCCCCTCCATTTCTTTCTACTCATTTAATTGGAAAGTATATTTGCTTGCCCTTGCTTTGTGACGCACTCCAGATATCATGTTCCCTCCTGATTGCTTCCACTTTGTTTGCCTATATATTAATTCTTACAGCTCACTGCCTGTCTCTGCAGAGCCAGCCTCTGCCCGGGTGAGGCCATCTGACTTTCTCACCACCCGGTGAAAGAACACCTTGTTTGGGATGGCGGCTTGGATTTCTATACCAGGGTGGGGGCAGACCCAGGACTTCACAGGAGGGAGGTGACGATGGACTCATGCCTGTCCATTACAGGAAAATAGGATGTCTATTATTCCTGGCAGTAATAAAACCCTGCAGCCCCAGAAATAAGTCCTTTAGAACCAGGACATCTTGTCCCACTTCCTAGGCAGTGCAGATGATGCCCTTCATCGACATCAACCCCGTGCCAGTGTTGTTTCTCTTGCAGCATCCACCTTCCAAACAGGTGGCATCATGTTTTAGCAATTTTGCTCAGATGTCTGGAGGGAAAGAGATTTTTTCTTCTGGTCTCCTCTCCCATGTTTTGGAAAGTTTCCTCTAGAGATGAGATTGATGAGAAAACACCATTGGTGGGAAATCTGAGTCTCATGCAGAGACCATGGCTGAGACAGGAGGAAGCAGCTGAGGGCTCTTCCTCACTGCTTTTGCCATCGGGGACACAGCAGAGCCATGCACACTCCTGTCTGCTCTGCTGCTGCAGATGCTTTCGTCTGCACCCATCCCTCACTGCTTGGTGCCTGCCAGCAGCATCCTCCATCCCTCACAAGGTGAGGACAGCCTCAGATGGTGGTGGGACTGTCACAAGATCTTCCAGATGTGCCTGCAAAGTCTGTTTCTTATTTAGGTGGCAAATTGCACAAAATGAGGCTTGTCCCTCCCTGCGCTCTCCAGACTTCTGGCACTCACCTATATCTGTAGCATAACTATACCTCCTATCAGCTCTGTAAGCAATAGTAAAGCCTTGCAGCATGAAAGGTGGTCTGGATTAGCAGTTTATCAGTCCAGATGAGCAATGGAAAGGAATGCAGGGAAAAATCCAGGAATAGTTTGAGGCAAAAACTAATTCCCATTTATTTAGCTTTGCACTGCAGTCCAGCAATTCCAGCACAAAACAGTACAAGCACTTACATCAGACAACATTACACCATGCAAATATTTTCATGGAGCACTTCCTGGGTATTACTTTTTCTATACTCCTTTACCCTACCTCAGTTTTCATAAATGAAAATTTTTGCTGAGGTACATTTGCTGAGGGAAATCAGGAGATAGCAAGATAAGAGCACTATTTCACAGGTGTAAAGTTTGTCTGGGGGAGAAGGAAGGCACAACTGCTCCTCAGATTTAATTTTCTGCACCCCACCAAAATCAGAGAGTGAACAAACCAGCCCTCAGCCCTTCACCAAGGCACTCAGTTGGCACACACCTGTGGGTGTGCATGCTGGCACTAATGCACACATGTGGGTGCACAGATGCCACGCTTCTCTGCAACCATCCCTGGGTAGGGTTTGGGTGGCACTACCTCAAGGATCCTCTGCAAGCTCGGCAAAAGCACACCAAACATGCAAGCCAGCACGTACAGGAGATGGACTGCTTCCCTGCAGCCTTGGTGGTGGTTCACGCTGCTGCACGACCACTGAGCACCCTCTGCATCTTGGGGCTGGCTTCCAAGTCTTGAAGGAGCTCCTCTCCTGTTGGTTGGTGCCAGCAGGCTGCCTGGGCTGAAGTCACGCTGCAGCTCTGCAAAGGCTGGATGGAGAGCAGAGCTGAGTTATTCCCTCCTCATTTGCAGTGTCCAAAAACTAGAGCTAACGCACACATGGGGTGCGCTGCGGCCCCCTCCCTGCTCCCTCAGTAGTGCCTATGGATGGTGCTGCCGAAAGCCCGCTCTGCACTGGGACGCTTGCACACACCATCCTAAGCAAACCCAAACTGTCCCAGTGCTGGTACCCAAAGGGTGCAGTGGTGCAGCACTATCAGGAATAACGTGTGTGTTCATACAACGTGTTGTGTCTGTCACAGAGCCTGGTGCCCCAGGAAAGCTGCGACAGCTCCAGGCTGCTTGATTTCAGCGAGCAGGGCCCGGCCGCGGATTTGAGGGACCAGCAAAGGAGGCTGTGGTCTCCCCATCAGCAGTGCCTTGCAGCCGGTGGGCAGCAGGAGAGCGCCCAAATGGCTGCACATCTCCGCAATCACGTCCCGGCTGCGTCCGCCCCAGCTTTGACTGGAAACCAGGGAACATAAGCACGTCAAAGAGGCATGAAGGATGAGGCTGCCAGACACGCACACCCCGTCCTTCCCCACTGGAGTGAACAGAAACATGGAGCATTTGGGGGCCGGAAAAAGATACCTCCCTCTTTACTTTTTCTGGCTCTGGACAGGGAGGAAATTATTCTCCTGCAGCTGGTGAGAGAAAAAAACTTTTCTGCCAACCCCCTGCCGGGGGAACAGATGCAGGAGGCGAGGAGCTGGGGTGCATGGTGTGAGGCTGTGAGCCCTCTGCTGAGGCTCCTGTTCCGCTCGTCCTGGGCCACTCGCACCAAGCACTGAGCCATACAGAGCAATTTGTCAAGGCATTGTCTCAGTGATTTTGGGAGCACTTCAGAAACTCCTCCGTGGCTTCTGGGAAAGGAACATATTGAGCTGATTGAACCTCTGATTTTTCTGTGGTTAGAGAAAAAAAAAAAAGAGGGCATTATTTTTAAATGCTTGAAATTACCGCTGTGCTCTGTAAGGTTGCATTTCCCACCCAGCTGGGAAGGGCAAATGACATCCACCTGCTTTGTGGGAAGAAAAGGAGAGGAAAATTGCTGCATCTCTACTGCGCATTGATCGCTCTCTCCACGTGGCTGGGGTCTGCATTGTCGCAGCCCCTAGTCCCTGTCTGGTTTGGCGGCGGCGGCGGCTTTCTCGCCTCCCCAGCGGTTTGTCTCTCTCATGCCCCCCTGCAGCTCCCGTTGCTGCAGGCGGGTCCTTTGCCCCAGCACAGCCCTCTGCAGGCACATCGGGCTGTCCCGCATCCCTGCCCTGCTCCCTCGGAGCTCTCTTACCCCTTGCTCTGTGATCCGAATGCAAGAGCTCACATCAGCCTGCTGTGATCCAAGCCAGGTTTGGTGTCTTTTTCAGCTATGTATATCGCTGGCCTTCAGATGTGTGAGTTAAAACTCTCTTAGCTGCACAGGGTTGTGGTGCCTGTGTAGGCAGCTTTGGCTGTACCTGGGAGAAGGTATGTGCTGCATGTACCTTCGGTCATGGTGCTGCTCACAAACACACATTCAGACAAATGTGTCTATACAAATGCACATGCAAAAATGCGTGGACACCACCTTCCTTTATATTCTGGTTCATCCTGACTATTTCTCTATACACCATAGGAGCTTTTGGCCCAAATGTCTCTCAAAGAGGGGAGGCAATAAAGAGGATCCCGTAGGATACTATTGCAGCCACTCTGAGCCTCATGTTCATTAAGCCCTGAAAATGTTCTTCCTTTTTTTTTTTTTTTAATGTTGTGTTTACAGCAGGTGCTGTCTAACACACTGATACCCAACAAAATATTTCTCCCTGAAAGAGCTAATGGAGAAACAGAAACTGTGCCCTGGAGTGGAACAGCCTTCCCAGCCAGTGGGATTCGAGGGGCTGCTCTCTTCTTGGTATTTCAGAGCTTACAATGGAAGCTACAAAGTTTGTAAACGTTCCCACTTGGCAGCTTTTTCATATTTACTTAGAGTTTGATTTATAAAGTGCATCTCAAACTCCCTTTCCAAGATGGGCTATTTGCTGTATCAATCAGCATGTACGTGGGGATCAGATGTGGATACAGGGCTCCCAGAATAATTCTCTTAAGTGCAGGCTACAGAGCTCTGTGTTGTTTCATACCTTGTTTCCTGCTGATTGTCTCATGCATTTTGCTTCAGCCCACATTATTAGACAGATGCAGAGGTTCCTCAACACTGACTTCACTCCAAAACTACTTGGCAAACATCCCATCAGCACGCAGCATTGGTCCTGCTGGATATGCAGTGCTGTCTCATGCTGGGTCAAACGGGAATTGCTCAGATATTTCTCATGGGACACCCAGCAGTAGGTGGGTTGTCACCTGGCTTTTAAGGACCAATGACCATCTGCTGGCTAGAATTAAAATTGCCCAAGCGTTGGTCATGGGCCTCCTATCACTTAAAATAGCTTTGCTGTGGATCAAGTGACTGCTTTGTGACAGTTCGGACCAAGTGGATATTTTGCGACACAGGCTGACACCTGGAGGGCTCCCGTGAGCAATAGGTGGAGTTTGCTCGGTGGGGCACAAGAGCTGCCTGGAGAGGTGGGCTTGTGACAGCCAGTCAACAGGAGTCATGAGGAACACGATCTGTAGTGCAGAGACGTCCCCAGGCAGGACTGTGATGGGTGCACCTTAGGACAATGTACGCCTCTCCCCAAGAGCAGGAATCTGCCCTCTTTTTTGTTTGTTTGTTTTTAATTTGTTTGTTTGTTTGGGGTTGGGTTTTGGTTTTATTTTATTTGTATTTTATTGGTTTGATTTGTGGGTTTTTTTTTTTTTTTTGCAATTATTTTCACTGGCCAGTAAACAAGGCGAGCAAAATGCTCTGTATCCAGAGCTTCCTCACACAGCAGATAGACAGAGTAGCTCCCTCCTGCTTTCAAACAAAGTGAGTCCAGCTAATAAACAGGAAGAAACCTCTTATGGTCAGCAGAGCCCTTCCCCAATTAATGTCTCCCCTGAATCTGTTCCATTAAGCCCTTGGGAGCTTGGAAACACTATTCAGGTGTAAAAATAGTGCCTGCAAAGTCAGCAGTCAATCCTTGCTCTTGGACAAGTTGTATGGTAGGGGATTTTTTTGCTTTATTTAATCTCCCAAAGCAGTTCCAAACTCTATTCAAGGAAACAGGGACTCTCCCTGGGCATCTCAGGGTATGAAATAGCGAACAATATTCCACCTGAGCCTGACCTCCCATTACAGGGAGGAAACTGCAAAAATAGGTTTCCTGGTAATTGAGCTCTGACCCGCTTTGCAGAAACGGTCTCAGCAGCAGTGATGCCGAGGAACCACTGGGTCCCCAACAAGGCTGCTGCCCTCGGAGCCAGCCCCGGGGGGGCCCCAGGCCCCCTCTCATCCCCGCTCTCCCTGCAGACTCCTCGGTGACCCCAGCCCCATCGACTTTTTGCGCTGTTTTTGGGTTGAAGTCAGGAGGCCGTTCATTGAAACAGAGACAGGAGGGAGTTTTTGCCATTCTGGAAAGCGCTCCCAGATTTCCCAGTGGCCCTTTTTGTTTGCTGTCAGGGCACTGCATGAAAGGAGGAGGCTGGCACTCACCAGGGATGACCGGAAGTCATTACTTGTCTACCTGGGGTGGACGTAATCAGCAATTCCCAAAGAGGACCCTCTGTCTCAACACTTCCAGCTGGGAACACTGGGGTTTAGCAACACTCCTAGTATCCCCTCCAGAACCTCTCACACAAGTACCCATTTCAGTAAATCAGCATTTTCTGACAAAAAGCTATTTCTCCAGAAAATTCTCAGTTGTCTCAAATGCTAATAGCCCATACAAGTTGAACGCCCCAAGGACATATTACTTTGTTATGTTCCTGGCATCACTTTCCATGTAACTTGCAAACTGTTGTTTGCCCAGCTCTGCCTCTAACAGATCAGGAGAAATTTTGGCTACCGCAGCAGAGGAAAATAGCAGAGTGTGTCCACTACTGCTACTTCAGAGTTGTTCAACCAGAAAATAATGAAGAGAGAATTGTTTTTCTTTGGCTAAGCAGTGTAAGTTATTGGTGAATAAATAAGCCCAGAGGCCAAAGGATGAAGTATTTATTGATTTTTGCAGTGTTTATTTCTGAGTTAATTTGCAACCCACACAAAGAGAGAAAGAAATCACTGTAAATATAAAATATGCTTTATATTGTACGTATTACGAAAAGAGTTTCAATAAAAAGATTATTACATCTTTCTATGGGATGTTCACTGGGCTTGGTTGTTTTCACATCTGACAGTATAATTTGATCACATCTTAGCAGCTGCAAGACAGACCCACATGATTTTTATAATTTGCTTTAAAGCACACAGATGCCATTTTCAAAGCTGAAATTTAGTGGGAGAAGGAGATGCAGAGATGTAATAAATACATTATCTCAACTTCTTCCAAGACAAAATAATATCCCTTCTAGCCATGTAAAGGTGTCTGGATGGGATTCCTCTACGTACAGCAAGCTCACATTGCTATCTCCTCAAATTTTCAGTAATGCAGAGATGACAAGACTTAATACAGGTGACTGCTATGCTCTGACAACTCTGTCTGACTGTACTGTCTGCCAGAGGTCCCCAGCTAATTAACTATTGATCTAAACTTTTTGAGGTTTTATTAGAATCTTCTGGATGTCACATTATTGCTAATAGGGCTTTAACATACAGTGGAAAGAGAACTGGCTGTGAAGATGAAATGTTGAAAATGGTAATTTCTCAAGAGGCATTGCTGTGTTTGCAAGGCAGGCAGTGAGCGTGAATGTGCTATCTCTGTGTGTGTTTGCAGGAAGAGCTGGCTGGTTCTGCTGCTTCACAGGATCCCCAAGATGCTGCATACCCAGGCTCCTGATGTTAAAGTCTTTGGACCCAATGTTATAAGACCTTTTATCTGCCTGTAAGCTAGCCAGCAGCTCGCTAAATGGATCCCATGAGAACGAGCATTGCACAGCAGCAGAGAGGAGGAGGGAGGAGCACCAGGCTGGGTTTCCTGCTGCAGGCACAGAGGTTCAGCAGAAGATCTCTGCAGGCATCTCCTATCTGAGGCTGCATGTGCCAGACCCTGCTCTTCTTTGGCACAGAGCAGCAATATGAATGGGGAAGAGAGACACCAAACATCTGATCACCAAGGGGACCAGGCTGGCTTCAGTACAAGGCATTTTGAGCAGTTCCTTCAGCCCATTTCCCAGTCTGAACTCCCAACTGGTTTAAAAGAAGGAACATGCTGTATGGTGAGCTACCGTTCCCATATCAACATCCCTATAGCAGCAGAAAGAGCATGTCCTCTCCTGTCCAGGTCACGCTTCTTTGCTAAGCACTTTATTGTCAGGGAACACACAAGGTTGTGTGCTCTCGGACAGGAATTGGCCAGCACTTCTGAAGCAGCTTCCAAGTAAGAGATGCTGGAATCTGCTAAATAAATACAGAAAGACGGGTCTAAACAAGCACAGCTGAAGTGGCACAATTCATCTAGCTTCCTGTCAGGTCCTTATCTGTTAGCCTTTCTATTTTTGTTTCTTTGCTATAGCATGTTTTCTTTATTTGTATTGTACTTTTTGGCAGTAGTTCTCCAGTGGCAACTCCAGCTACCTTCCTAAAGGTGCTCTAGCACACAAAGGAATAACACACCTAATCACCGTAGCCTTAGTGATTCACAACGGTTCTTCTTTATATCACAAAATAACATGCTATGAGGAAGAAACCCAAATTTCTGTGCTCTGGACACTTGTTACAGAAAGAGAGACAACAAGGAGCTTTGAAGCCTTTGTTCTTCTCTGACACACTTAGGAAAGGCAGCACCATAATGTGCCTGAGCGAACTAGACGTCTTCTGTCTTTACAGGAGCTTTCCCAAGTGCCCCGTAAAGCTTTCCCATGCTAAGCACTGCCATGCTGCTGCTCTGCATCCGAGGCTACTGCAAAGCTTCCTGAACTTTCAGCAACAAAAACTGTCTTCATTACCTGCACGGAGCATCCCCATGGCCATGCTCATGCCCAGCTTTGCTGCTATGGCTGGAGAGATCCTTCTGCAGCAGCAGAGGCCCTGTGCACTCAAGAAGCAGTGGCAATGGCAGGGGCATGACAGAGATCACATCACTCTTCAGGCCACCCAGCAAACCTCACTTTAAAAGTGGAGTGCGTGCAAACTGTGGGATCAGGATACTAGTGGTGGTGAAATCCAGCAGTATTTTGCTGGGGGAGGAACACTGAAGTGATTGCCTGGCTGCAGCCACATCCAGAGCTGCATCTCCACCTTCTCAGAGCCTTCCCTTTTGCTGGTGAGATGGCTTTCAGGAGCTAACATATACACAGACATGAGGAATGAACCTCTCCAGTCTGTGTTCATTTTCCTGTTTAAATCAACGTGTTTTACCATAGCAACTACCAAAGAAGGAATCAACAGTGTTTGAGCAAACAAACACCTATTAAAGATCCCTTCTGAAATATTTATGCTCTGTTCCCCAAAGCCCACTAAGTGCACTGATCGCACGGCACAGCATGGAACCAGGAGTGTCAGGAGAGCCTTTTCTCAGCTGCCTGGCAAAGTGGAAAAAACATTCTTCAGCAGACTGTTTATCACCCCGGAGTTTAACCATCTCCACACAGAGTGATTGAGAGACCAGGAGGGGGAAGCCACTCCATCAGACACCAGGACATCCTCAGTCCTTCCTTCGCACTGAGGGTAGAGGCTGCAGAAAGCCTTGAAGACTGGCTGCAAAATCCAAATTTTCTGTTTTTCAAACTCCCTGAAGAATTCACCCCAAAGTCTAACAAAACACTTTTTGTCAAAATTTGTCATTTCTGTGCTGATATTTATAAGGAACGGAAAGAGATAAGAAGTGGAGTTTGTGGGGTGGGAACTGGAAGGTGTTCAAGAAAGGAAATGTGACTTACACAGTAAAATAGGAAAATGAAACCTAAGGAGATGGAGGATGTCGTGACACAAGCACTTCCTTCAACAGTGAAGGCAGCCACTTGTCCACCTCTCCACTTGTTCCTCTTTGCTGTCTCCTCAGTGCTGCAGACGTAATGCAGAGGCTGTTCTGACAGCTCTGAAAGCTGTTCAGGAGCATCCTCCCTCAAACAGGACCAAGGAATTGAGGTGGAGAGCATGGAGGGAAGGAAAAACTTTTTAAATGGATTTTACTGCTGTGTAACAGCAATCTGCGAAGGCAATTTGTGTCTCTCACCATTCACCATTCATCATCCAGAACCTGCAGAATGGCCTCGTGGCCTCTTGTTGTCCAGGAAAGCCAAACACTGAGGATTGTATGGGTACCTGCTCTTCTGATGTGCATTTTCATCCCTCAGGAAGCAAATCAGATAGCCTGTTCCTGAAAACAGTCTCCCTAAAAATTTACTGTCGCAGGCGTGTGCTGACATTTGACATGTCCCTTGTTTGTCATTTGTGCCAAGCGTCACTTCCTTGACAATGACAGAGCTGCTCAAAGCCAGGGCTATAAAACAGAATGAAATGACTCTGCTGAAGAAAAGTTGTTTATAATTGTGTATTCCCAGAGTTGTCAGCCAGCTCTTATGAGTAAATATTGTTTTATAAATGAAAAAATTGTGTGAGCTTGCAGCTATTGCTGTTTTTTGCCTGGGCTGAGTTTTTTGCATAAATCAAGTTAGCAAGAAAATTGTGTACCATTGCACTGACAGGAAGGTTTAAAACACTTGAGGTGTTTAAACTGAACTGTGGGTCTTGTAAAAAAACACCAAAAACTGTAACAAGAATGAAGTTGTACCAGTTCCCTTCCACTGAGGTTTTTCTATTTGCAGCTTCCAGGATCTCCACATTTGAAGAGAATGGCCATGCGAGAAGAGAAGTGCACGTTTGTATTTTATCTTATTTGGTAGTTGGTGGATCTGTGGGGAGCTGGGTATTGAGGAAAAAGTGCCTGTTTCCCCCAGTGTTTTCCTTTGAAAAGGAGCAACACAACTACACTGCTAAGAAGCATAAGCCAGAGCACTCCAGGAAAAGGGGCCACTGAAAGCAGCAGTGTGCATTGCTCCCAAATGCAGAAGGAGGGAGTGGGAACGACTGATGGAGCAAACATCTTGGAGGACGTCAGCTTCGCCGGTGGGATCTGCGTCAGTCCAGGCAGGCAGACTGGAAAGATACAGAGAAGATGACTGTTCCGCCTGTGCAAAGATGATATACACATGGTCAAAGTATTTCAAACATCTTCCAACATGGGAAGCGAGGGAATAAGAAGCAACGTAAGCAGAGGAATCAAAATCAGGCCATACTTTGATGTACATTTAAATTGGCACTGCCACCAAAGTCCCAGTGTCCTTCATCCCAGATTTGCTCACTTGCATGCATCTCCAGCTCTGCAGGCACAAACACCTGTGTGCCCCTGGAGAGAATGACAGCACCGTGTCCCTAAGAAGAGGCTTGCGGTCAGTACATCTAGCTGGCTGCTTGCCTTGCCCTTGTGCTGGGTCACCTGGACCTGCTCATGGCTCGGCTGTGGAGCAGAGCGGGTGGCACGGTGGTTCTAGTGAGTGGCCTGGGTTTTCACAGCAGCACTGCCAGCTTAAATGCGTAGCCAGCATAAAAAGCTTGTTTTGCTCTTAAGGCACATCTACCCTCCACAGCTCATTTGCTGTGCCTAGATACATGAGGATATATCTTCTGAACAGGATGCCATGGAATATGAGAGTTAACTCTGACCACATTATATAGGTACATAGCTCCTTGGACAAGCAAATTTCCTTAGAATGAATTATCTGATCTCCATTCTGGATTGCAATGTGCTGTGGAGACAGAACCAACACTGAAGGAAAATGAGGCAGGATTCCTGTAAGATTTATTTCAATGTAGTAGAGGCTCTCAGTCCTTTCAATCCCCACTGTCATAAGATAGCAGCAAAGGATTTGGAATCCTCCCTCCTAAAACTGCTTGAAATTTATCATTTTTCAGACCGAAGAGCTCTAATATGTAGCTGTGAGTTGGGTGCTTACAGCACAGGAGGTGAGTCAAGCAGATATGAAGATGTGCTGCAGCTCACGGCGCATCAGGCACCTGCCTAAGCTGCAGGATCCGGCATCACCTCTTGCTGGAACAGCTGCCAGCGCCTGCACGGCAAGGAGCCTCCAAGCTCTGGCTAGAGTGAAGCAGAGATTTTTGAGTCAGGATTCGGGAAGGAAAGGCCAATCACTGGATCAGTTCAGCCCCTGGGGCCTATGCAAAAGCCCTGTGACAAGGACATGCCACTGCCAGGGGAAACTTTCAAGAGCTGGAGTACCATACTGCGGCATCCACGGGCTCAACCTGCTCTCAGATAATAGACCACATTTTTTGCAGTTTGTTCGGGGCAGTAAAGCCCCCTGAAGGGCTATTCAGTGACTGACATCAATGAATGCAGGGGATAAATAATAGCAAACTGCGGCTTTGTTTTCTGGTGTTGGAAGAAGATGAAGAGGGAGCATTATGTGACCATTTAACCTAAATGATGCAAGCCGACTGTGTTAGCCTGTGGAGCCCTGTTTGTTTATCCAACAATGCTATGCACAAGTACTTGGCAGGCTTTTCTCAAACTATTCCAAGAAGCTTTTTTCTTAAACAAGAGAGCCCCACCATCCTTTGCAATGTTCTTTAATGAAGGCATTCACAGGGTTTCTCCAATGAAAGTTATTACAAATCACCCAGAAATTAGAAGAAATAAGGAGGAAGGGGCACTGTTTTACTTCATGTATTTTTAATTGCATTGTATTTGCTGGTGCCACCTTCTCCTGTGAACTCAGGCAGGCAGATGACTGAGGAGAGGTGTCACAAGCAGCTGGCCGTGTGCAGCCCTGAGGGCAGCAGGCGACAGCCCGTGGGAACATACACTCACAGCACACACATACAGGTCCCATCACACAACACAGGGGCCAGGAGGTGGACAAGGGGGAGCCCATATTCACAAATATGCACTACCTTAACCACTACAACAAAATCTTCCTGTAACATCTAGGGACCTCACCCATGCATACAGAAGGTTGTATTTTTTGTCCATTGCCAAAGATGTGGGTGAAACCAGACAGCCACTGCCCACCTAAGTGAATTTACCTAAGTGAATCCTCCCAGGCCATTGCTAAAGAACAGAAATACCCCATGAAAGGTGGAGGAACATTTCTCACAGGCCAGTTACTCTCCTACCAATTTTCCATGGACAACTGAAAATAGCTTCAGCAGACAAAGTTGGGAACTTTTTTTAACAGCCCCAGGTATTAAAAACCATAGACTCAGCAGAGGTCTCTATGGCAGACTACAGTTGCTGCCACCCCTCATCTCCAGCTCCATCTTCCTCAGACACCAGCACCTTATTTCTAGGCAGGAAGCCTCTATTTCCCGCTTCCCCATGCCCCACCCACCCTTTCTCTCCTCTTGTCCTGATGATTAAGTTCAACTCAGAGCCATTGATATCAACCTGTGTATAGAATGGTTTGCTCTTTCTCTTCCAGACTTGAAGAAGACACTGTGCATCCACGAGTTCGTCTGCCTTTCTTTCTCCCATGCTACCAATCTAATAAAAGTTACTATATTTCTCTGCCAACTCTGTCTTGCTCATACCCTTAGATCATCAATGTTACCTACAAAGACTTCACTATTAAGCATTCATGTCTTGATTTTTTAGTACCACGAGGTTTCTGCATTTCTTTCCTGCATATGATTTAGCACAGTTCATGCCATCAATGGACAAGGCTGATTCTTTATTAAGGGACTGCCAGCTGTGTGCTCGTACTGTCCAAAAGGCAGGCTCTGCAAGTTCTGTCTCAATGTCAACTTAATGCCATAATGCAATTCCCAAATTGGAGCTGTTTTACAGCTGGGTTGCTCAGATCATGGGCAAACCAGGGTCCCTACACCAGCCACCAGAACATGCCCTTACATGGGGCAGTTGACTCCAAATCTAAACTGAAATGTTCTTCATTTGCTCTTCACATTAAGTCCTCTAGCACAGCACTTCACATATGTGCCCCAGACTCAGGTGACAAAGGGGACACTTTGGTAGGTAGAGTTTTTAACTTTCCTTAGTTAAGAGCTGTATTAAAACCATCTAAAAGATGATTTTTTTTTCTTTTTTTCTGGCACCTCTGTGGATGAGATTAGGGAGTTCCCTAGGCACAGAATGAAATTTAGCACCAGAGAGCCCCAGGACAAGAAATGGGTGATTGCAAGCAGCCAAAGTGCATTATGCACTAAGAGGGCAGCATTTCCGAAACACTTGTAGGAGCCAATTCAACCACTGCTCCAGGTGAAGACAGACTTTCAAAGGAGGTAGGCAATTCCTTGGCCCATAGGCAAGGGGAAAGGTGAAGTCCTGAGCTGATGGGCATGAGCTGTAATCACACATTTCGACTTATTTTTTCTGGATCTCATGATCTGAAATGTCATTTCCATTTCATGCTACATGACAGTTGGCATTGGCTATAGTCTGGCTCACCCTAGTGGTCTGAAGTTTAATGAGATGTATGTAATGCTCTTTAATTGCTTTGGGTGATTTAAGTACTAAGGAAAAGTCATCAGATCACTTTTGAGCAGTTAAATTAAAAGCAAACTGGATTTTGCTAACTATGCTGTGTTTCTAGGTGATAAATGCTTTTTAACAAATCTCATAAAATGTCCTCTCTCTTCTGTCCTGAATGTAATTTGGATTTTTATGGTATTTTTTTTTTATAGTTCCTCAAATAATTTCATCAGCATAAAGTCTTCTCCTGGACGGAAATTTAATAAAAAGCTGAATTGTTTTGAAAGGCATAAGCATGATCTAATCTTGCTCACTCTTATTCCCGGACCTTGTAAATGTATTCCTAACAGTCTGAAAGTTAATGATTAATAAATGCAAGAAACTACTTGGAAATTTCAAGCTCACACCCTGCTCTGCCCACCTGCCTGGCCAATGATAATTAACACTTTCATGTTTAAGTTACATGTCCCAGTGCCTCTGTGGTCCAGCGTAACCAGCTACATTAACCAAATAAAATGTGGCATGTCCCACACATGCATATCAGTGCACATGTAACTGTGCTTTTGGCACCAGTGGAATCTTTCATATTTGTAAAGCTGCACTTAGAGTGAGTTTGCTGGGTTCAGACCTGGGCAAAAATGCACCCAAATAAAGATGCAGGAAATGCCCAGTCCTTCTTTCGGGTCACGACATGGCAAAAAAACAGCCCATGGACATCACACATCATCTGGACCATGACTGAAACAGCAAGAGAAAAGAAAATCCCCAGTGGCAGTGGGCAATCTGTGCTCTGACACTCCAATACCTTTTAGAAGTTACAGTTTCAGCTGTAAGGGTTTCAGCTGCCAGAAACCCTTGAATTCTACATTCTTCTCTGGGCCGTAGATGTCCTCACAGAGCAATTTGGATGTATGATCAATTTTTCAGTTTCACAAATCCATCTTTTAATTCATCTTTTTTCAAAATTCATCTTTTAAACCTTACTATATGATGAATAAACACATGAAAAATCCTTGTTTGGTAGTAAGAGTTTGAGGGCTAATTGCTGCAAAACCACAGTCTTATTTTTCCTGCAGATGTTTACTGAAATGAACCTCTAGCTCAGAGATTTGTTATGATTGGCCAGACCATGTCTATGCTGTGGAGGCCAGGACTTCCCAGATCCCTGCCTGGGCACTTGTCTGTCTGCATCCAGGCCCATTTCAGATGGATGCAGATGCACTCTGCCATGGTGTCCTCCCTCGCAGGAAGCTGCACCCAGTGCAGGGGCTGGAAAGAAGCTGCATACACAGGCTAGAATAAGGGAAATGTGGAAATGGGTGGATGTTCTTAAGTCAGCAGAGCTAATGGAATTCATCCACTTGGGAACCAGCCAGGGAAATTTCTAAAGCATTAGTGATTATCTCTGAGAAGCGGCAGTGGCAGGCCCCAGTGGACAGGAGAAACAAACGGTGCCCCAGCTTTAAAAAGGACAAAAAGAGGCCCCAGGAGCTATCCACCAGCCTGCTTAACTCTATTTCTTGGAAAGATACTGGAACAAATCATTAAATAATCAATATAAACACCTACAAGATAATAAAATGACAAGAAAGCGCCAGCATGGATTTCTCAAGAACAAATCACATCAAATCAATCTAATTTCCCCCTCTGACAGAATAACAGGCCTGGTGGACAAGGGAGAAGCAGATGTGATATATCCTGACTGTAAAAAGACTGTGTACTCAGTATTACATGACAGTCTCACGAGCAAATTAGGGGCATGAGAGCAAAATGGGAACATAAAAAAAATTACCATAATTTGGGTGCACAAGCAGGAGAAAAAACATTTCTCAAAGAGGCCGTCTGAAGTGAGGACACAGGAGCCCAGTTTATTCATCATGTTCATTAATAACTGATTTGTAGCAAAGATAATACAATATTATAAGCTGGGAGGTATTGTAAACAGTACAGAAGACGGGATCTGAATTCAAGTTGATCCGGATAATGGGATGAAATCTGTAAGCTGAAACTCATTGAGGACAAATGCAAAATAGTGTGCTTAGGTAGGAAAAATCGAATGTACAAATGCAAAATGAGAAATAACTAACAAAGCATCGCTGAAAGGGTGATGATACCAATTACTTTATCACTTCTGCCTGTGTGCAGAGTATTTTTTTTCTGATTACAATGGTTAACCTAGAATTTACTGTTGTGTACCGATACTATTGATGTTGACAGAGATGGAGGAAATTCACATTTTTATTTTTAGCAAAGAAAATTTCTTTCTCCAAGGTTTGTTTGTTAAAAACTAACTTTGGAGGGGGGAGCCTAAGTGGAGAGAACATGTGATGAGTGTGAGGGCTAAGTGCCAGGCTGCAGAATCACAGTACTACAATCCTGTCTGGGATGGATCAGGCTTACTCTCAGGACAGCTGTGGTGTGTGCAGTGTGCCATCATGTGCTGTGGATTCTTGCTAGATCCAGCAGTAAGGGGTTGACTCAGGTCCTGAAACACAAGTTTATGAGTTCTCTTATGTTTCCATACACAGTAATAGCATGGTCCCATTTACTAATGTCAACATATAAACCATTTTTCTCTCTCTTCAGGTTTTTTCTATAAGGAGTTTCAGGGGGTAGCATTCACTCTATCCCAGCATCTCTTCAGTTTAAATCACTGGAAATAGTTCACAGAAGAGCTTGGAGTTCTGAAGTGGAAATTAAAGCAACCCGTATTTATCTGAATTCATGGATTTTCAAACTTTGCTCTGTGTGTCCCTCACCTGGTTCCCTCATATGTGCCGTAGGCCACGTCCACCAGGCCAGGCCAGGACGGGTTGCTTGCACCGTGCTCTGTCTCACACATTCATCGTTATTTTCCTCTATTCATACAAAGAGTATCTAAAAAGGCAGGAGGAGAAACTGCCTCTTTGTTTACTGGAAATATAACAATAGGATGCTATTCTAAAGCAGGAGGCTGTATACAACATAGGGGACAAACAACAGTCATCATGAGCTGAGATCTCTTCTTGTCGCTATTGTTTTCATTGTGTATCATCATCAAAAGTTCAAAACAGATTTTGAATTATCCCTGATATAATTCCACCAACTCAATGGAGTTACAGTACACATGAAAAAAAGCTTCTCCCCAGAGATGATAGTGATAAGAGGAGACAAGTTTTTTACATAAATCCAGGTAAAGTCATCGAACATTTCAGCGTGAATGTGTCTTGCCATGCTGGAGATNTTTTTTTTTTTTCCTTTCCATGCAAAACTCAGTCATATAAAAGTGAACAAAGTATTTCACCTCTGAATACCATGCCACAATAAGGAAAGCTGCCATGAATCTGGAAGATGAGAAGTCTTATAATTCTTCTTCCTGGTAGCATCTAGCTCACCAACATGGGAAATATCTCCCATACCCTGAACATGACACAAATTCACAGGCTCCTCGGACAGAACTGGCTCTGAGCGTTTCACCATCTCAAGCAGTCCTGAACATTGCTTCCTCATGGGTGAGACGCCACAGTCTCATCTTCCCTGCATGGGAAGGATAGGAAGGCAGGACTGGTAGGGCTGGGACAGAGCCCAGGGACAAGGAGCCAATGCCTGGAGAAGTGGGTTTGCTTCTGCTTCTAGAAACCATGTCTCAGCAATAGCTGCCATCACCTCAACCCCTCTCTTGGAAGCAGCATTAAGTGGGTTTTCCAGCCCTCCAGCATACACAAAGCAGGCAGAAGGTCTTTGAGCTACTTGGTGAGTTACCTGAAGCAGTGGCCACTTTGCCCTAAATATACTGTTTTGTGATTACTGTCACAACTTCTGGTTTTCTCTGTACAACTGTCATAGACGTGAATTGGTCTGGATCTTATGCTCACTCACCCCTGGTCCTTTTCCTCTCCCTCCCCTCCACTGCCACCAGAGCCACATGGGAGGCACCTCTGCCCACAGCACCTCTCCTCCAGCATCCTGCACAACCACCGAAGGGGGACCAACTGGTGGTGCCAGCATCCCTGACCTGCCCCGTGTGTGCAACTGCCCTTCTCCCTTTCAGTGTCACCATTTCCCTCCTGGGCAAGCACCTGCCCAGGCACATACACTTGTCTGACGTGGGGAGAGCAAAGCAATAGCTAGGCCAGACGTTTCCTACTGTTGAGGAGAGTGGTGGAGGAAAATCCCGCTGGAGTATGACTGCAGTCCAAGCAAGCACTTCCTGAACACGTGCACCTTCTCTCAGCTACAGAGCCCATGAGAACGCTCAAGATATGAATCTCAAATATTTGGAATATTAACATCTATCAGTTTCACACGTTCCTTAACTTAGCATATTTCTTGCCTGACTGATCCGGCCATATGGTAACGTTAGCCTGTACCATTCCCATCTGGCTTGGCTTTAATTGTATCAAAAGCATTTTGACAGGAGGTAGCATCTTTCCTTTTTCACCCCTCCCTCTCCTCCCGCCAAACACTGTATGATTTCTCCTCAGATGAACCCACTCCTTTGGTCCTGTGTGAGAAGGTTGTCTGGATATTCTGTCTAGGATATAGCTCAGATTTCAAATGCTTTGTATTTGGGAAGCAGAGCTAAAACCCAGAAACAAATGAACACAAACTTCTTTCCAAAAGGAATTTTTGGTGTCCATTGGTGCTAAGCCAGGAAAGAAGCAATGGGTCATGATGTAGCTGCTGGAAAGCTTCTCCACAGCCTCCCCTGTCCCCTACGCTCTGCTCTGCAGTCAGCACACCTATGTGCCTGTTAGCTTGTGACTCTGCCACTAACGCGCTTTCCTCCACGCCGCTCCTGACACACAGGGGACCCCCTCCCTATGGATTAGCAGAGCAAACAGCTGAGAGGCGAGGCTGTGTCGAACCTGGGGTCTCTCTCCTTCCAGCATCCAGCATCCAGCATCCAGCATCCAGCATCCAGCATCCAGCACCAGCTGCTCCACAGGGAGGTGCAGGAAACCCTGCAGCAGGAGTAGATGAGACAGGTCACCCCCTGAGGCGTCTCCAGTTCCAGATATGGGCCTCTGTGAACTTTGCAGAGTCCTCTGCGTTATCAGTTTCTTGTACTCTCTATTCAGTTACATGCTCTGTGGAAAAAAGTTCCTTTATCAGCTCTGGCTTATCCCGTTATCATTGCCAGCATATGCCTTCATTTTTGCTCTACAAAAAAAAAA
>VXAA01001765.1:1153485-1183038 GCA_013399115.1 Anseranas semipalmata | reverse complement strand
CCCCCAGGCCGCGCTGCCCCGGCCGCCGGCGCTGAGGTCCCCGCGCTGCCGCCCCTCCGCCGGCACCGCGCTGCTCGGCGCCCGGCGACTGGTGAAATGAACACGGGCTGGGGAAACGGCCTGCCCAGGGCTCCGAAACTTTGTTTTCCTTGGGCTCAGCTCCTTGTGGTGTGTGGAAAATAATTCTTCAGATAACTTAGGTCCTGGCACTGCTGTGGGTTGGGTTTTTTTTTTTTCTTCTCTCCAAGAAAGATGGATGCTTTCCTCTAGCCTAGATCACCCGTGCTAAATAGTCGGTTTCCAGTGACTTCAGGTGCTGGAGCAGTGTGTTCTCAGTCGTGCAAGTGCACACCTCCTTCGTGAGTGTAGCCTATGTGGAAACACTGCTGCAGTGTAAGTGGCCTCAGCCTTTATGTTCTTCTCTACCTAAATCTCTGAGTGATTGCTTTTTCAATCTTAGGTTTGTGGACCCCTGATGTTCTCCAGTAGAGCTCTATATGCTGTGTGGTCATTTAAAGTCAGCCTACCAACAGGACGCTTGATGTATAAGTAGTCCTCACCCATGCAGGGTCCACAGATTTCAGGTTGAAAACTGCTGACCTAGATCTACATCTTCCCCTGTACTTTACGGAGTATTAGTTATTGGTCTGTTTTTACTTCAGACAGCCCAGCTGATGGGTATTCTGATGGGTATTCCCATCAGTGACTTTATTGTCATTCCGTAATATCAGAAAAATGCAGCTCTTACATCTGAAGCAGCCACCTGCTGATTAACGCCAGATACATAGTTCACAGAAATACCAGGAAGTCCAGCTGTGTAGGATTTAATTACATCATTGTCATTAAAAGGAATTCTATAGTTTTGTCCAGTGTCTGTCTTGCTCTTCCCCTCTGTTTAAAAAAAAAAATAAAAAAAAAATTGTTACCTAAAAGCTGCATCAATACTAAGTAAACTTACCAACCAGCAAGAGATGCAAGAGTAAGGAACCAGAGCATACTAGAAGTCAAGAAAAAGAATGTCAGGAATCATGATATACCTATAAAATCTTGACCAAAAAACAGCATTAAAAGCTGTGTTGACAATTTTTCAGAGACCTTCTTCAGTAGCTACGTGTTGTGAGGTGAGATCATGTCACAGAAATAGCTGTGGTTTAATTTTCTTATCTTGCCTGTGAATGAGTTACCAAAAAAAAAAAAATCAGGGTTTTGTGATACTGTAAGATAGTAATGCTGTTTTATTACGTGCTCAGTAGCAGTGTGTGAGGTAGACAGTTTCCATCCAAGTTGTCTAAAAATTGCTGTCCCGGGTAGACTTACTTGGAGCATGTTACTGCTTAGTGTTTACATGGCATGACATGCTGCAGCTCTGGGGTTAAATAACCTATTGTACTTGGTGCATTAGAACAGCAGCTGGATTTTTCAAGATGTAAGAGATGCAAAACGCATGTCAGCTGGCTCGTGTTGATTCATGCTCTAAGGATAATGTTCCTTAAGGTTGTCTTGCTGAAGTGAGAAGTGATGAAATTTCAGTTGAATTATGTGTTTCTTAGGACTGTCTTAAACAATAAGCTACAGTGTGCAATAGCCAGTTTTGTAATGTTGCATATCTGTTCTTGCTTCTCTGAAATGAAACCAAAAAAAAAGGGGGGGGGGGAAGGAGGATTAAGGTACGAGAACCTCAGTACATCTTCTGTAAATCTAACTCCTGAGATGTTAAAGTCCAGCCTTCACTAATCCTTAGATTTACAAATTCCATAAGTGTGCCCATGCTAAGTGTTTGATCTCTGGAGGGAGCTTATGTCTTGAGATATCAGAAAATGAGCCAGCTGAAGCACAAGTGAACATGATTTTGAGCCCAGTCCTGGACAGAAGGGCAGCCTATTCCTGTTTCCAATATGAGGGTTATTTCCTCCAACTCCTGTCTTGTGAGCTAGTCCAGCGTAATCGCTTTCAAATTGCTATCAGTCAGCAGGGCTGCATCATTTTATAAATCTCAGGAAGGTGTTTTAGAACAGCAACATCTCAGTTCTAGCCAGAACGTTGCCAGTGATAGACTTGCTTTGGGGAAGCTTTGTTGTTTTTTTTTTTTTAAGAATTACAAGCAGTTATGAGATTGATTAGATAGTAATAACATGCTTGATGTTGCATAAAAGTGGGAGCCAGATCTCAAGTCTAATTCATACCAGTCTCAATCTATCACAGGGCTGTGAGGAGCTGGTGAAATCTTGCTAGATTGGATCACTGGAATTGAGATGGGAATTTGTCACATCCCTATATTGTCCTCAGTCCTTTTGTCAGTCACTGGCACTTCCAGTTATTTCCCTGCTGCTTGGCCAAGCTGACAGTTCCCTGACTGCGTGCGGTTCCTTTCTCTTTTCCTATTGGTATTTTTCAAGGTCAGAGGCTTGCTTGCATTTACCCGCAGAACTATTTAATGTCCTTAGGTGTGTCTCTGAGTGTAAGAACGAGTTAATCAAACGCCCTAGCTCTCCTGCATGTGTACCAGCTTACTGCATGTCTCTGTTCACATTGACCAAAGCAAGAGGAGTCTGCTACTTAACAAGAATTAAACAGATGCTGCTCTGCCCATTCTGCTGGAAGTGAAATGGTCTTTTCAGATTGATACCAGCTGTTTCATTATCACTGCTCTTTTTAGCGAGTTTTCATTTTAATAGAATATTGTTGTGTTTAGAAAGAAAGTTCCTGTCTCAAAGCTTGGTGCATTATAGTCCAGCAGAGCTGTATTGTGCTCTGTGGATGTCCTGGATGATGAGATGGATTTATTGGTGACTCTTTAAAGGAGATAAAAAGAACAATAAAGGATGATTGTTGTATGCTTTATAGACACAGGTGTTTTTTCCCATCCCTTTAGCTCAGCTGTCTCCCATCAGATACTCCAAGCTTTCAGGAGCCAAGCAACAAAGCTCTGCTTGCTGTGCCTTGTCAAAGGTTACTGAATTTCTGCAGGACAGCGAGACCAGGGGGAGAAACAGCTCTTCTCTGGCTGCTTACAGGTTGTGGGACTTCAGTTGTGTGTTCAAAAAAGCACTGAAGCATCGAGTTAGGAGTTAGCAGCTAGAGAATTCTGCATTGTGCTTCTAAGTGTGGTTTAGCTTATCAGGTTATGTTCAATTTAGCATAAACCAGAGAATTTGCATTCCCACATGCAAGGCCTTTTTGGAGGGCTCTTCTTAAATTTCTTTTCTTGTTTTGGAGGGGAGGTTATGAAGGAAAAGGAGAAAGATGAACCAGTTCATCTTCTTCTGGTAAACTCTTACCTCTATTATAAGTTGCATATTACTTTGTCTTACTCCGTAAAGTTCAGCGAGACAGTTATTTGTGTGGAGTAACGAAAGGGCAGGAAATCCAATGTCTTGAAGTGCGGGCATGACAAGTCATTATAGATTAAGTCTCTTGGCTGCAGCTGTCTGATTGCTGCTGTGCTCTTGATGTGATGTTAGCCTGCCTGTTGGAGCTCTTATCGCTATTCTTTCTTATAAAAGACGATGATTCTGTTTGAAATTTGTCTTCTTTACTGCTGCCCCTATCACCCAGTAGTGATAATGGAACAAGTGGAAATAGGTCCGCACATCTGACTGACACACCAGAATATATTAAAAGTGTAAATTCTTTCTGCAGTATTTGATACAGTACTAGTGCTTCATTAAGTTCTAGAAAGCCAAATACTGAGCTTGACCTCTGCTTTCAGTAACTGGACAATAGTTTCTTAAATATTTTCAGTCAAGTGCTGTGTAATGCTGCATATCACGTCTGATTTGAAGTTACAATAACTGCTTTCACGGTGCTTCTATGGAAGGCTGACCAAGGGAATTTGCATATTAAGTAGTCAGATTTGTTGCTCACAATTGGACTAATACAGTAGGCCTATGCACAGCTTGCGCAGGGTTTTTAAACAAGGATCTTATGACTGAGCAGTTAATAGCATTTGGTGCATACCCCATATATCAGCATACAAAGAATCTCCCAGATTGCATTTTGCAGTGTTTTGGCTGTTGATTGCAAGCTGTAGCTAGTGCATGCCAGCACATAACACCTTCCTGGGATTTTGCTGTTAGCTAAAGGAGGTTGTTGTAGACTTCAGGTACTTCCTGCTGTTTTGTAATGCAACCCTGAAATAAGGTGCTGGCTAGGTTTTTGCAAATGTAATACTAAATTCAGAGCTGGCATTAGGCATTACATCTTACTGTGTCTCTTTCTTAAAATGGAATAATAAGGAAAGCTTAGTATGGGTCTCACAACTTTCTGTAAATAAAACTAGCTGTTAATGAACGACTTGGTTTCCGAAGGGCTGGGCACCCCCAGCCTGCTTGGGATCAGGAGGATCTGCAGATCTAGTGCAGAGAGCACCTGAACATCACTTTAATGGTATGATGCTTTTCTTTTGTAGCCTAATAGACTTTATTTGTTTTTCAGGTGATAACAAGGAACTCTTAGAAAATGAAATGAGGTGTTATTTTTACTGTTAATAAGGGCTGACTAATGCAGCTGTTCTGTTTCCTTTTTGGCATTGTTCCTCCATGTAATTGTTTGTTTGGTTTCTAGATGAAGTGATTTGTTTTAATTTCTCTGTTTGGGATTTCAGTGTTGAAAGCAATGAAATCCTCCCTCACTGAATATTAAATATAATAAATTGAACATTCTTTGTGCTTTGGAGATTTTTGATAAATAGAAAATATTATTTGTTGCCTGTTTGAGTAAACTCTAAAAGTCAGTGATCCGCTCCTATTACAGCGGGTAATATGATAGCTATTATTTTTCATATGAATGTTGAATATTATAATTTATGAGTCACAAGTTGTGATGCAACTGAAGCCAGAAATAAAGATCTGCCTTATAGCTAAGTCTTGGCAATTCTTGCAAGTCTTGCAGATACAAGGAAGGATCAAGGGGGCCATAGCAGTTCTAGTTACCCAGCTCTTAAAAATAAATATGTAACTAATTCTGAAGAACTTCTGATCAGATGACCTTGTTCAAGCAATGAATACAACTATTCCTTTGCTTGTTTTTAAGTATCGCAATCCTTTTTTGCTTGAAGGGTTTTACATAAAAAGCACTTTCACCCTGTCTTGTAGGCAAACATTGAATTTGTCAGTTACATTTCTAGGCAGTTGTTACCAGTTTGCTACGTCTCCTTCACTTGCTTAAAATTCAGACTCTTTTGATGCAAGTCCTTATAGTTCATTTACTTTTTCCACTTAGACCTTTATAGTTTCTGTGTGTATGTGTGTTTATACACACAGATATACACGTAATTTTGCAAATTGCTTGTGCCTGCTACAGGGAAGTATGGTTTCAAGGCCAGTAGGTGCTTTGTGATCCTCCCAGTTCTTTCTCATCTGATTTAGATGACTTTTTGAGCTTGGCTGGTGCGGTACAACCATCCTGTCCTGCAGAGGCTGGGTATCAGTACATCCAAGGAAGTGCTCCGAAAGAAAATGTGGCGAGGGCTTGGTTTCCATTCCTGGTGGGACAGTCCGTGAGAAGAGGTACACCTGGGTGTGCAGCAGCAAGCTTCCCTTTCCCAGCACTGGTGGCATCTCTGTTCCAGGAAGGGAAGAGATGGGAGTCCTGCTGCTCGGCAGCCAGAGGGAAGCAGGGGAGAGAAGACCATGTGTGGCATCTGTTGGATGCGTGTCGCTGACGTGTCAGCTTAAAGGCAGGAGCCATTGATTCGCTTTCATCTTTCCTACATGCAGGCACTTAGGGTGTCATTTGTGGAGGTTTGGTTTTTAATTCTTCCAGCTGGAAGCTCTGTAGGTCTCTTCTTTTGCAAAAGTCAGAATATGAAATTAAGCCTTTCTAGATGTCGCTATATTCTAGTTTTAAAAACAATTCCATTTACACAGCTGTAGTCATCTTAATCATAGTAAAAACACAGCAAGCAGGCTGATGCAGTAGTCCTCAGGGACATCTTGCCAGTTTGGGATGCTGAATGTAAGTGTGCTGAAAGGTGACCTTGGGTGGATGCCAGGGCGATGTGGGTGTTGTATGCATATACACCGGGCTTTCAGTCATCTGTTTGCTTTGTGTACCGGAAACCTACAGGCTCTATTTACTCGCAGTGATGCTAAGCCTTTGGCGTTTGCATGGTGACTTTGCAGCCGGAGACTTGGCACTTGAGGTGGATCCGTGTGTCGGGAGCAAGCACACGAGCACATCGGATCGGTTCTCCAGGGGGCTGGCTGTGCCACGGCACCCAGTGCCCACCGGTGGGAGGCTGGTGTGGGCATCACTCAGCGTGGGAGCGTGGCAAGGGGGGCAGGACTCAGTGACTTGAAAGCAGCGCGGTGACCCGTTCTGTGAAGCAGGTAGAGTAGCAGGAAGAATAAAATAAAAAATAAAAAAAGGAAGTCAGTAACCTTGTTTCTGGCTGTTGAATGAACAGCTTTACTTGCACTTTGAGGTTTCCAGTTACAACTTAGTCTGCTGCCTATACGTTGTCTGGCTGAAATCTAGGATTTGAAGGAACAGAAATGTTCCACTGCTTGAGAAGCAAAAGAAGTACAGGATTATTTATTTACTTTTAAGAAAAAAAGTTTTTCCCTCACATTGTAATGGTGTTTCCAGTGTGAAAAGTTCTTAATTTAATTCAGTGTTTCATACTGATTTGTGAAAGGTCAGCAGAAGCAGTAAGAGCAACACATCCAAAAGCCTCCGGAGTGCTTGTGTTATGCTGGCTGTACGGTCTATGGAAAGCACCTATAACATAGTGTAACTTGATATTTTACTGTCTTGACCTGTGTGCAGTAAAATATGCAGGATGTCTAATGTGGCTTAAGGTTCAGCTGGAACCTGAATTTTACATTTTCTGCCCCTTGCTGACCTTGGGCTGATCTCACAGCTGTTACCAGGTAGTAGCTCTCTCTCCCGGCAGGCTTGGGTTAGGTTTGTGTAAATGAATGATGGCCAAAAGATGGGGCAGTGCAAGCTGGGTGAAAGGTAGAAAACAGAGCGAAAAAAAATTGAAGTAAATTAAAAACTGTGTTTTAAGTGCTGAATGGTGGTGAAGTCTCTTAGGCTACCTTAAATATTTAAAATGACATAAGCAGCCTGTCATCCCGAGACTTCACAGCAGCGAGAGACGCAGAGCAACTGCAGACTCTGCAGGTAATAAGTGCAGAAGCAACTAATACGTGCAGTTAATGAATTTGCAGTTCTACATCCATTTGACCTATTAGGAACTGATGGACAGCATTTGAAAATTGTACTTCATAGAGTACAAATACAGGTGGAGGGTGGTCCTTGCTGCTGTGCTTATGTATTAGACCGCTTTACAGCCCCTCCATTCTTTTTGCCAGTGTCCTTTTCTATTCTCTTCTCCCCACCTCCTTAGTGAACATGATTTAAAAGGAAAAATTTCAAAGCGCTGCTTGAAAGCCATTTGTGGGAGGAGATGGGCACAGTTTTGAAGAAATGATTCTTCCCTTCTGTAGAAACTCAGATGTGATGAAGGATTTTTTTGTGCGTGTGTGTATAAGTGTATATATATAAAGACATGCGTGTGCTTAAGATGAGGTAGAAGAGAGGAGGGTTGGGGAGCTTCTGCACGACTTGTCGTGTGGTTTTCCCCCATTCTTAAACATGAAAGAGGAGGCCATTTACAACTGATAGTGAAGACTACTTCAGTAGTTTTCAGTGAGAACAGGTTCTGCCTGTGGGAAAAAGATTACAGGCTATTTCATGGAAATGTACAATGTTTGCATGTTAATCATTTCACATGTTTCATAGAGAATGTTTACGCTTAGTATATGGTTAATCTCCTGTTATCGACACTTTTATATAACTAAAATATTGTTCATAATCCTAAACATTTTATAATTTGTAATAACTTATAATTTACAATAATTTCTAATAAATGTAGCAACAATTCTTGTAGTGCAGACAACAGACAATGTAGGAAGGCATTTTTCACCTTTTTCTCATTAGAGATGCATGTTCTTTGAGAATACTCTCAGGGCCTGAAATTGCATCAGGAGCAGAGCACAGTAGTTTGGGGTTGGAAGCTTGCTACCTTTGTATTTTTAAAATTCAGTTCTGGAACTCAATTTTTGCTCTCATGCTGTGATCAAGGGCGCTCCAGATTTGCGAGAAGGATCTCTCATGGCATTTCCTTTGTCACTTCATTTTTCTGCCACAGAACTATCATCTCCTGTGATTTCTTGTCTGTAGGGATAAATACAGTCTTTTTTTATAAAAGAGTACCTACAAAACATTGGATAGTACCTGCAGCTGGCGAATGCCATTTTCTCCTGCCAGTTTTTATTTGGCAACTGAGCCTACTGCAGAACATTGGCAATTGCAGGATAATGTCTGTCTGGTGAAAGGGTAAATAGTTTAAATACAAATTGCTAATTCACACACTTCATATGTACTGCACAAAATATTTCTCGGCGGAGGTATAGAGAAATGTTGCATATGTCATCTGTATGGAACTTAATGCTTTCAGTGCACATTCAGATGCATTTGCTTAATCTGTGGCATAAGTAAAAGCTGTGTACATCAAAATAATGTCTTTGGTACAGCATGCTCTGCTCTAGTTGGGCTCTTGCCCAACAAACATTTCTGAGCCCCTCTTGCGAGAGTCACCGCGCTGTACCCCTGTCCTCCACGGGAGCTGAGCAGGACCTGCCCTTTGTGGACGTGGGGAAGGGACACTCATGCCTCTGGCGTGGAAGCACGTCCCTGTTCCACTAAGTGCTGCCGGTGGTCGGTCCAAGGCACGCAGACTGGAGGTCCGAGGGTGAGGAGGCGAGGGGTAATAAGCAGTTCGGAAATGTTAATGAGAAGCAAAGCTTAGTGTATGAGGAAAATAGTTTGGAAACGATAAACGTTATCTGAAGGTTGGGCTAACAATTTCACTAACTCTTGCTGGATGTATTCTTAAGGAAGCTATATTTGGTGGCAGCAGTAGTTAAACATACGCTCAGATGGAGCTTAGCACTCCAGTCCTTCACACCTCTAACTAGCATCATCCTTCGCTGTTGCCGGATTTGGTGTGGTTGCCTGTTCGGGACGTGATCAGCATGACCTGCGTGCTGAGGGTGAGCAGATCTTTTCCTTTGCGTTGCGCGTCTGTAACATACATAAAGTGCATGTTGTGAGCGTACCCGCTGAATGGATGGGGGAATCGCAGGTCCCAGCTGAGGGTTAGCACTTCGAGGGGTGAAGAAGGGGAAAGCTGTCAAATATCTATTTAAACTTTTTTTTTTA
Source organism: Anseranas semipalmata (assembly GCA_013399115.1). NCBI lineage: Eukaryota > Metazoa > Chordata > Aves > Anseriformes > Anseranatidae > Anseranas > Anseranas semipalmata. Next base: position 1,173,807 of record VXAA01001765.1, on the reverse strand, counting down.
AAGAATTGGAACTGACTTGAGTTGCATGCTGATGACTTGGCTCAGTAAAATGCGTAACAGACTGATATAAAAAAATATTTTTTTTTGCTATGTGCCTAGAGAACTACATTAGAAGAACATGGGTTGCTATAAATACAAGCAACTATTGAATAGCAGTATGTTGTGTAAAGTGCTTATCGATATCTGATACTACTCTAAGACAAGTTTAAATGCTCATTTGAGATAAGTTCTCTTATTCACTCATTTGTATGTCAGATTTTCACATCTGTATATTTCCATTGTATCTTTATCCAAATCCAAAACTAGTTCTGGTGCCAAAACAGCTTGAATTCCAACGGAAAACCACATGTGTATTGAAATCGCGTTGCTTGATTAAAGTCACATGCTTTAAATCAGTCACGTATTGTATAGCCTCACGCTGATGGTACTTAATGCAACGTTCCATCGCTGCCTTAACGCGGCTGAAACAAACGCGTTCATTGTACGTATCCAAGGCACTTCGGCTGCTGCACTGATATTACAGCACAAAAATAGCTCCAAAAATACTACAGACTCGGTTTTTGGCTTTAGCTGAAACGCCTTCGGAATGGAACAAGAGGGAATACAGAATTTTAGTCTCTCTGGGAGAAGAAAGGAGCAGCAGCGCTGTCAGAACAAGAGAGAGCGTGGATATTGCAGTTCGGCATTGCAAGGCGGTACCAGAACGAGGGTCCTTGGGGTGTGAATAACCGTCCAGTTCTCACACACTGTAACTCATGGTAGAGACTCTAAAACTGTTTTTCTCTCAATATGAAGAAAAACACTCTAGTACACAGTTTATTTTCCTGTAAACCTCTAAAAACAGTTTAACTATGTTTGGGCTATTTTTATTTATTTAAATGGTATGAACCCTATGAAATCATGTCTGGTGCTCCTAAACTGTGACAGAGCTACCTAGGCCATTACCACCTTGAAGAGATCATTATGTAAATAATGCCATTTGTCCAAATACAGATTTCCAAAAGCTTTTATACCTTTTGTTTCTTATGGAAAGAAGCCTTGCCAGAAGGAAAACCCCAGTGTTCTGTGACTTGCTGCGACCTTGTGGTGCTCTCTTGGCTTCTGTCCTACTGCCCTCGTTTAAAATGGATTTATTTGGGAAAACTGTGCTTATAGCTGGAATTATGCTGTTTTAGTAAAGTCAAAGACATAGACATAGTCAATCAAGCCAATGGATACTTAATAAATTGAACCAAAGGAACAGTATTGGCCCTGAAGATTTTATAGTCTGCCCTTGCAGGTTTGTTGGAAGCAACTTCTACATTTTCTGAACTGTCCATACCCATTTTTTTGGTCAAATAGGCCTGACCAAAAGTGAACTTTTTGCCTCCTGATCTTTCCACCTTGCTAGTGTTCTTACCTGGCTTGTTTACCATTAGTTAATAGTAGAAATTTGGAGGTAGTTAGTTTATGAACCTCGAAAGAAACAGCACCCTGAACCCACCCCGTTGCTGGGGTCTAGCTAACATGTTGGAGTGGCGATGGCATGGGCAGAACAGGTGGGCTTGTTCACTGTCCCCATTTCCAGACTTCATCAGCCCCAGGATGTGATCACTTGCGATCAGTTCTCAGAGAGAAACTTCTTCTCAGTAATTTATAAGTAAACATATTTAAAACAGTACTTATCATAACTTCCTCAAAATACTGGATCGGAAAATAAACAAGTATTTCTTTTGCATTCTGCATAACTGTTCACTTATGGAATATTGCTTTTCTGGCTTTATCCATCCCAAAGAAATCGGGCGTTTCAGCGTATTTTAGGAATGCTCCAGTTACATTCTTTTCTGTCTGTTATATTTGGGAGGGCAGAGGGGAAATGGCATGCTGCAGAACTATGGAAGAAGCAACATCAGCATTTTATCTTATTGTGGTGGAAACTTATTACCAAGAGTTAATAATTTGCATTAAGGTCTACATTAGTTAGGAAAATGTTATAGATACTTGGGGTGGGGAAGGAAACGTTTCAGTTCCTGCAAGTGTCCTACCTTGTTAACGTCTCTTGGCAAACTACGTGCGGAGATACGCTGTGAGAGCTGCTATTTGATAATCAAACCTGTTAATAAGAGTTTTTTGTTTGTTTGTTTTAGTAATGATGTTTCAGATTGAAACAAGGTTGTACAAAGTCCAAGATGACAGTGCTGGCAGAGGCATCTGTATTTTCTAGTTCAGTGCTGTGTCAAACAGAATATTGCCTGTTAGAAATTCTACCAGCCAACCTAATCTTCTCTTAAACTCTTTCCAGGTTTGCCTACTCAAGTATGCTGTCACTATCTGATTGCTCTTCCTGCCAAATTTCCAAGCTGAATTCATCTTCCATTGATAAAGTCTGCTTCTAACTGCTCAGTGCAGTCACCCTTCCTTCCTTCACATGTCTTATTTCATTATCATAAATTAATGAGCTTTTTTTTCCAGCTGAAGGAACTCTTGCTGTGCAAGTCAGATTTGGGTATCTGCACCACTTCTTTTCTTGTTCTTATTTTTGAAACGTTCCAATGCAGATTCACTTGTTCATATTTAAGGTTAAGAAATAAAGAACGCAGTTTCTCAGAAAATAAGTATTTGCTAACAAGATATTTTAGTGCAGATAATTATGTGTGAAAGTCAGTTTTGATGCTGAATAACGAGCCCGTGTGACTGGGCTGTTTTCAGCTAGGATAGCTGGGGTGAATGCTATGTAGACATGAACACTTCCTGGTGCATTTTTCTCATGCCCATCTTTAGCTTTTACAAAGGTCAAAACCTTCAGATTACGCACATTCCTTTTTTTTTCTTTCTCCTCCCTTTGTGGCTAATATTACAGTACTGTCTGCTCTTTGGAAATACGGTTGAGGTTGAATAACTGAGTACCAGGTACTTCATTGATCTGTCTTTAAATGTTCCTGGCACTAGCTTTTCCAAGCAGCGCGACTGCTGAAAACATTCATACTTCAGTTGTTTTCTTGGAATGGCAGTTTGGATTGAAAGCTTGGGAAGGTTTGGATCAGCTCCTGCTGTTCCAGTTACAGGTATCAGAAATGCCAAAAATTGCTTTGTTGCTCTTTTTCAGCTTTTGTTTATCTGTGTTTAGTAACCAGAAGGATTTATCATAATCTAATAATATTGTCAAATATTACATGGGCATTCAGCTTGAGAAAAAAGAGAAAAAACAATGCTGGTAAATTTCGTATTTGTTTAAAAAAAAAAAAATGGATTTTTATTACATTTTTAGTTAATGCTTTTGGGGGGGGACCAGGGCCACCAGGTCCACCCTTCTGTGCTGATTCTGAATGCTGAAATTTCAGTTTAGGTTTGCAATCCATTTCTTGCAGTAGGAGATGAAAGCATAAGTTTTGGCAATATGGCAGATTTTCTTCTACAGTTTTCTTTGATAAGCGAGGGCCATTCTCTGTATATGTCCCCTTCCCCACCTGACTTTTTTTTTTTAATAACAACAACAAAAAGCCCTGCAAAGAAACTCAGTAAAAATCTGACCCCTGCAAATGCTGTTTTGACTCCACAAAATGTATATTAGGATAATTCAGTGAATGGTTTGGGGCAGTGAATATTTTGTATTGCTTCTGAGGACTGCAGGAAGACTTAAGAGATCCTTGCCTTGAAAATGAGCTTAAAAATAGTTATGCCTGACTCAGTATAAATTTATTGTTTTTCATTATTTTTACAACTATCTAAAGAGCGGTGGGTTAGAAGGGAAGAGGAGGTATGTGACGTTATCAAAGGAGGTTCACTATAGGTGCTTAGAAAATTTAATCTTGGCAAATATTTGCTATCTAGGAATAGGTGTATTTTAAAAGATAGATTTTTAGCTAATGCCATTCCGCTTTTTTTACCCAGTTCATACCAAACGAATCAGAAGGCACAAGCTATTCTGTGATAGCCGAGAGGAAAATGCTGTCATCTGGGAAGGGGAATTACAGCTCAGTCATAAAAATAGAAGTTGGTTCAGAATACGGGAAATCAATCTTTCAGGTTTAGTATGAAGAGAACATGAAAAGTGGATTATTCTTTCTAGCTGATTTTCCACCCATTTCTAAGTGTTTTGCACTCATCTGGGACGTACCCCAGCAAAGATTACTCTTCTCACAGCAAAGGAATCTCTTGTTTCTTGCTGCTTTTTTGGTTATTTTTAATAGCCTCTGTTGCTAGTAGTGCCTAAATATTGCCGGAGTAGGGAGGGTATTGAACACTGGCCATGGTTCTGTGAACCAAAGACACAGCTTAAAAAGTGTAGAGAGAGAAACTACTGTTGGAAAAATCAGTGCCTGCGGGTTGGCTGTGATAACAGGGCTGGATTGATGGGTTCCAATCCCGGCCGTACGTTTTCAGTTCTTAGTTTTGATACAGGATTTTAAAAGCAAGAAAACTTAAATACTTCTTTGTGTGTTTGTTCTATTCAGTGGGGGATCTGAATGGCTTTCTTTCATGCTCGCAACGCGATTGCTACTGTAAGGGAGGCAGCAGTGGAGTCCCAGCTCCGATGGGTCCTGTACAAAAAGCGCTCCTGGATTCAAGGCGCCCTTGATCAGAGTTGCAGAAGCAGCACTTGATGTGCATAGTTTGCTCATTAGAGCATAGCAATTAGTACAGCAAGCTGGGTGGATCAGAAATGCACTTGCAGCCAGTTGTTTTTGTGAACTCTTCCTTCAACTGCTGTAACCAGCATTTTGGTCAATGCTTTCAGTAGTTACTTGACCTAAACAGAGCAGTTGTACCTGCGCAACAAATGGATGAAACTCCGTGAGAGATCTGGGCTGTTATTTTCAAATGGCTGAAAGAAGAATCTCTTTTTGCTAATGCTCTCTTACTTATTACATGTCAGAAGTTCTCATTCTTCAATTTGAAGCGGAGTATTTTCTCGCCAAGTAAGGGGGAAAAGGGATGAGCAACGGGTCTGTCTAACAACGAGGAACTCTGCCTTAACTTCAGGACCGGACTTTTCCTACAGAAACTCCCAAGTTCACAATCAACACACACTCAATTTAATCTGCTGTTACAATGCCTGTTAAATTACGTGAAAAAGGAAGGAAGGTGCATGTTTCCTGACAGACAATGCTACTTTTGCTTACAAATAGATAATGCTAGAGAAGTAAGCTCACTGGAGTGTTATGGTGAACACCTTTTAAAAAGACGAGGGTAGCCCGTGTTCAAGGCCTACTCCAGCCATGACTGGGTGCATAGCTGCTGATACCTTTGTCAGCAGAATCATTGCACTGTGAGATTTTAGCTTGCTCTGAGTTGTTAAGAATTAAGTGCACGTTAAATCAAACCGTATTACATAGTCATCCCTTCCTTTGAAAGGAAGAGAAGTTACTTAAGAGAATGTGCTGTTGCATCTGTTGGAAATGCTGCCCTTCGTTACAGAGCAAGCAGCGCTCAGTCCATTAATAGAGCTAAAGACTTCTGCGCTCAGGGACTTTTGGAGGAGATCAAATTAATTTGCTAAAGGTGGAAGGGCTCTGGCTACTCTAATCTGTCTTAATTCGAGCAATTTAAACGAAGAGGGCAGTTTCCTTGGCCTGCTCCTCGGTCCCTCCGTCTCGTGGAGGGCAGCAGGCTCCTGCAGGAGGTTTGCAGCAGAAGCTGAGCCGAGCGCTCGGCACTTTGAGGAGGCTGCCTGGGTTTGCTGACCAAGGCAGAAGGTTATGCTCCTAATTTCAACACCCTCGGTTAAATGCCTAAAGTTGGATTGCATCAATAATCCCCGACCACAGGCTATAATGTGCCTCTCTGTTTTTTTTTTCCTAAGTACGTCCAGAGGGGACTAAAATGGCCTTGAGTGGATGTAATTTTAATGCTACTTTGTGCAAGTGCTCCCATTTAAGAGTAGAGGGTTTTTTGCCTGGATGTATGAGACACACATGCCTTTGTTGCAGCCTGTATATATTTGTATACATTTTTCATTTTAGGTTAGGAAGATGGATGATAGATTCCTAATTATCAAAGCATTGCACTAAGTATCCTAATGTATTATAAATTGTCTCTGGCTCTAGGTTAAATATGGTTTTCTTAACAAAAGTATACTTGAGAGGTAGGAATTCTTTTCTAAATCTTACATGTGTAATATAGACAAATAGACAAGATTTTTCAAAAGGCAGCTTGGTCTTTTGAAGTTGCTTGGCCATTTTCAGTAACTAGTGCATAAAATATTGTAGATACACTTTGACTAAGGTTCTGGAGTTTCTTGGAGAATGACTGTCCAGAAGATCCAACTCGAATCATCACTTTTCCTACCCGCAGTGTGTGCAGTCAAATGTATGAAAACTAAAATGGATCTGGTTCTTATGGTGTGTTGCTGTTTGGGAGCACCTGGAGGCTCAGGGATGTGGTCATTTAGCTTCGTGGTCATACTGATTTGTTAATGTTGAGATTAATTGTTTTTTGCTAACGGGAAGCGAGGGACAGCAGGGGAGGAGAATGAGTCTTGTTAATGAAGCACGTAGAAACCTTCTCTGTGGATGAAGAGCCTTTTGTGCTCGGGGCAGTCGAAAAATACAGGGTTTTTTGTTTGGCTTTGGCGGGTTGTTTGTCTCGTTTTAATCAACCCATCTCAGAAATGAAGTCTCACCCTTGCAAGTCTGTATTTTTTTGTCCCATGGCTTTAAGCATGCCAGGAAGGACAAATATCCCCAAAAGATGGGCTTTGTGATAGGTAGAAAACCAGGTCTGCATTCTGGAGGAATCTTGAGTGATGTTACGGTGTGATGACTTGCGCTGTGTGCCCTTAGAGGATAAACATCAAGTGGGGTACTTGCAGAACTTCGGCTCCTAAATCACTCGTGCTAGTCCTGAGTATGGCAGGACTTATTTGGCAGCTATTAAAGAAGACTTTACCACCTATTGTTAAGGGGTGGATGAGAGATTACTTCACAGAAGAAGCCTGACGTGCAAGGAGCATCAGGAACACCGCATCCCAGTGTTGCACTTCGGCACACGAGCTGCCTGCGCCTGCAGCGCTCACCGCAGATCTGCCAGTGGGTGCTGACACAGGCGCTTCTCACGCTGCTGGGGCAGAGTCCTGGGAAAACGAGTGGTAGGTTTCAGCTGGACACCAAGACAACACATCTCTTCAACGGGAAGCAAGCTGAAAGCATCTAAAAATTGATAGAGAAATAATTTGTAAATGAATGTGAAACGGTAATTTTATCATGGAAAAACTGCCTTGTGAAATAGAGCTTGGTAAAGCAGCAAGTATAAGAAGCACAGCTTGTTGATTAAATCTTTAAATGTTTGCTTACGTGTCTCTTACCTGTTCTTTACACTGAGCAATTGCCTTTCGGTTTTCCAAATGGCACTTGTGGAACATAATACAGAACTGTAAAATTAAATCATTAAGGTAATGTATGTTTGGTATGTGTGTCAGGTAAGATTCCTATTTTCAGCTTATACTGATCTCTTAATTAACTGATGAGCTTAAGTAGCTGAGATACAGTAATAGTGCATTTAGTTAATTGGCTGATGTGAAACTCTATCCCTGCCAATGACTATGACACTGGAATAAATTCAAGACATGGTGTTAGGTCCTGTAACTAAGCTAATTTAATCACTGGCCGTTGTAAAAGCAGTTACCACCTTGGAGGCTTTCTTGTTCGTTCCCTTCTGAAGTCTGTGACTTCGTGCACACAAGTGCCATGGCAAGCAGTGCCGTGTTCATGCAAGTGCTTGTCAGGAGCTTTATATTGCCTGTCATGGGCATTATACCTTATATAGGACAGTCTGTGTTAAATTTCAAATTTTGGTAGAAGGCTTAAAGCAACATAGCCCAATGCAAACTAACACTGGTGAGATGGGATATGAGAATGTTATTAATATACTTTTATATGTTGTTATATGTTAATATGAATATTGTGTTATTAATATGAATGTCATTAATGCGCTTTAACTTCTGGTTAGCCCTGAAGAAGTTGGGCAGTTGGACTAGATGATCTTAGAAGATCTCTTCCAGAGGACCTCTTCTAATGGTGCTGTCTTCTGCAGCTCCTCCCAGGCAATTTTACTTCAGGGAAGCCTCATGAGTTTCTGGGATCTCTGTTGGTTTTAAAGTTTTCCTAGGTGGCACTGAGGCATAGTGGTGACCTAAAATGGTTTAAATGATGTTGAAACTAGTTTTGAATCTCTGTGATGCTGGCAGAGCTTGTCTTTTGGGGGGCACTGGAGTGGGAACCCCTGGGCATGAGCAGCCAGCCAGGGCAGGATCCTTCCCCAGGGTGTACTCTGCTCCGGGCTGCACGCTTCCCCTCCCAGCTATTTTCTGTCCTTTCTTCTGCCCCGGTGAAGGGGCTAAGAGCTGCAGAAATCTGGGTTTACTTGTTGTAATAAAGTAAGTTCACTGGTGGTGTTTCCCAGAAAGTCTTCAGAAGTTGCAGCATCAGGGTGCACACACCCCATATGTGGTTCTGCTGATGAAGGTTTGCCTGCTGGCTTCTGCTGGCTTTCAACACTATTGCACCTAATCAGGGTGGAGCTGGCTGCATTGTTTAAAGAAAATTATTAGCTTAATTTTTTTTGTAACTCTGGCAGGATGTTGATAAGGCTGCCTTTTGATTTTTGATTTTTTTTCTTAAATGAAAATTGTGCTAGTGTTGGAAGTACTTGTGGCACATTAAATACAGACCAGATGTACAGCAGATGTCCCTGTCTGTCACTTAGCGAATTCAGAGAATTTGTGATGACCTTGTGTGGTTGGTCTGTGGCTGCACGACAGAGGCTCACGCTTGTTGCACGGCTCCCATGGCCAAGGCCTCCATAAAAGCAAAGCTTCAGTTTAAGCTACACTGAGCCAGACGCTGACTTCTGTCTTGCTTGAAGCACACAGAATTTGGCTGTTAGCTTGCAGAGAGATGCTTGCAGCCCTTCAGCTGTAAGTCTTTTGACAGGAGATATGTCAGCCTCCAATAAATGTCTCCAAGTCTTTCCTTGGTGGTTCATATAAATGACTGTTAGGCGGTGGTCAGAGGGAGTACATCACTGAGGAGGGAAGGGGGCTTCTGAGCCGGGACAGCATTCACTTGCAGCTGGAAACACTAGATCACTTCTTACATTAAATCCATGCTGGCAGATGAGACTAATTGGTGTAGCTGGCAAGGGGCAGGCTGGTGCTCCCGTAATTGCCACCAGCGGGCATGCAGCTGACCGGTCAGAGGAACCAGCACCTTGCAGTTGTATCTGGTGTGCCTCAAGTTCCCCTGTTAACTGAGCGGAGGGGAAGATACAAATGGGTTTTGGTATGTTAAAAATGAAGTTGCTGAATTGCATTCTTCCTCATAATGGGAGACAAAGCCCTGTTTTTATGTTAGGATCTGCACAAGCTTCCCACTGCATTACCACAACGGTTTCCAGCTCTGCTGTGCAGCGTGCTGCGATTCTTTTGTTTTGCACGTGAGAGGCTGCATTGATGCTAAGCTCTCAACTGCGATCAAGTCTTAACTTAAACCATGTAATGCAGCTTATGTCAAATAGAATATTTTCATGTTGCTGACAGCTTTCTTAATGGTGGTTGTCATAGGCATCCAATAAGATGGTCTGGTTGTGCACTGTAGGTAGTAAACATTGAAGGTCTGGGTGCTTGCGTGCTGTGGTTTGGAATGGGTAAATGTTGTCCTGTTCTGCATCCAGCTGAAAGCAGGAAACATGCCTATCTACCAGAGATGGGAATAGTTTAAATTCTGGTGTAAACAGCACTGAAAGGTAATTGTGTTGATAATGGCAGTCCCTTGAAGCTCATCCGCCATAGCGCTGCCAGAGCATCACTGCGAGGCTGAAGCTAGCGCTGTGCAGTCAGTACCACTGCTGCTGTGCTCCTTACCTGCTGTGGCAGCAGAATTCATGGCTCTGATGGGGTGCAGTGGAGACAGGTGGGCATCATCTGGCCATCACCCTGCCTGGCAGCATTCCGGCTTCATTTGCAGTCACCCCTTGATTGGGGAGCTCAGGATTTGAGGTGGTGACTCTGCAAGGGTGTTTGCTCCCTTAGACATCTTCATCTGTCAGAAGAAACGTTATATCAAAACTTTAATTGAGCTGATGAGAAAATTTTCTGTTTGTGCTTCCAGGAGGAAGCCAGCTGGGCAGGCAGGGCCCAGGAGTAACCATAATGTCCTTTGAAGCTTTTGCAAACTAATAATGAAGCCATAGAACTAATGCTAGGAAATAATGCTGAGCTTTTGGTGGCAGACCGATGTGAAAAATTTCCTTTGAAAAACTGTTTGAAAAGTTGAGGCAAATAACAATAGAGAACCTCACACTGGCTTTTCTTGCATTATTGCTCTATCCTACAGCGCTTATTCAGAGCGTTTGTAAATGTCAGGGTTTGCCAGCCTGTTCTCACAGCCTTGGAAGCAGAGAAATCATCCTCATAAAATCTGAATGAACAGACCAGAGGCTGAAGCTTACCTCTTGCCAGCTGGCTCTCTGCTGTGAGCTGCACCTCACATTAGACAAAATAAGCTGATAGGCTTCAAATTGCTGTGAGAGGCCACCTATGTTATCACAGCATATCCCAGTGCGAAGCAGGTGTCAAGGCTGTTGGGTATCTGGATGGAGCCTGTGTGTGTGTTTTGGGATGAGATGTTTGGATTTGGTGTACCGTCAGGGAGCAGATCTCACAGCTCCGAAGCTTTTATTTCTTGCTGCAATACTGTTAGTTTCTTTGAAATGTGAGAGGTGATGAGCTGCTTGGAAATACCAGGCTCTCTTGATTTCTTCTGCACTTCTTGTTGAAAATGATGGGAGCAGTGGAAAATACAGTGTAATAGCTGGTAATTAGAGTCAATTTTCTTCTTTGTCCAGCACATTCATACGCCCTCGTCCTTTCATGTGTTTTATATCTCATGCTGTGAAACTTCTGGATTGACTCTGCAAAGATTTAGTGCCTTGTGTATGCTGAGTGCCTTGCATATGACTTGTCCAAAGCTCACTGTAATTACCAGTGTAACTTGCGTTTTACTCGCTACAGTTGTTTCTGTGCAATTAGCTGGTTTTGGAGGAAGGTGTTCAGTAAGAGTTGAGGAGAGACTTGGAGAAACGGGGAAGGCGAGCAGTGCTCTGCGACATCCGTGGTCCCGGCACCAGTGAGCAGCCGTCAGGGGGCACGGCGCTGTTTGCCCCGTCGGCGTCAGGATGGCACCCACGATGGATGGCACCCCTTCCCCAGAGGGACTGCACGCATCGCTTAACGCCAGCACACGTAGCGTCTGGCAGGCTGGTGACAGAAAGTGCAGACCTGGCTTCGAGTGATCAGTCCCCTGTCCTCCGCTGCTTTGTCCCCTTTTCCATCTGTTTTTCTTCTTTGTACTTCCTGGGCTTGCTGCTCTAAAAATCTTTACAAGTTTACTTCTTGTCTGGCTCAGTTTTGATTGTTTTGCCTACGCCTTTATAACTCAGATTTGTCTGCAACCTTATGTTTTATGGCACATCTGTTCAAATATGTAACTTGAATTTCTATCAGGAAAAGTAATTTTTCTGTTCGTTCCTATAGGAAAATGTAGTTTTTCCTGTAGTGTTCATTCCTCCATCTCTCTTTATAAAAGAAACCCTAAAACTTAGTTTCAAGCATCATCAGATGGATATACATACATATACAACATTTGGAAAGTTCATACTTTCCCAGTCCCTCAGCCCCACAGCATCCTCCGAAGTGTTACCCTACTCTGAATGTTCTCAGGACTGTACTAATAGATGTTTCCTTCAGTTTTCTTACGAAATCTTGATGTTCCTTCTTGTTACGAAAATTGGATTATTCAGTGAAATATTTCATTTGTAAGGCTGAAAGTCTTTTACTACTGTCCAGGGACACTTTCTTTCCAAAATAGTGATCTTGCCTTGCAAAGATGTAGCCTTCTAAAGAAAAATATGGAAAACTAGCAATACACGGATAAGATTCTGCTATTTTCCCATTTTCATGTAAACCTGTGCTACTTAACATAATTTAGATTGTGAAGCCTATGTGACTTAATGTAATTCAAATTGTCTACTTGTTAGGTGCAATGCATTTTCCCCCTCCTATGTTTCTCTGTTTTTCTGCACCTGTGCTTTATAGTCACTCTTCCTTCAAACACTGTTGTGTTCCTGGAGGATTACACCAGAGACAGTTGCCAAGAAAATGATTGGGATAAACTGTATCTAGATATTGATACCAAACCTTATGAGGAAATTGGAGCAACATAGATTTAAAATGAGACTCATTTGATGATAAAGTAGAGTTCTACTTACTGGTTTTGAGGAGAGAAGCCCTTGGGACTATTACTAAAAGAAACTTTATAGATAGCAAACTGTTACTTTGCATTTCATTTGTCTTAGAAAAGTAATTTGTTAGCAACCAATCCTCAACCGCAAAGCAATTTTATAAAGAATATTTTTGATTAGTTCAATATGTATAATACTTAGCTTCTCATGGCTGTCTTCAAATAATTACCCTTTGCTGTTTCTCAAACTGCTTATCCCTGAGAGGATATCACTTCCACTGTTGAAGCTGTGCATGCCTACGGTTTAAGCAAACTGAATGGGAACTACATGCCGCACTCTCCTTGCTGGCTTCTGCAAAGCTTGGTCCGTCCGGTTTCCTTGATGGTCCATCATTTCTGTCATCCTGCCATGGAGCCTGGCAGTCATCAGTCCTCCCCTTTCCACTGAGAACAGTTTTTGAAAAATCTGTCTTGTCTTTCCTATTCAAATAGACTGTTTGGTTAATTTTCTGCCCTTTCTTCAGTACTTCTGTTGGGTGTTCCTGCACTTTTCCCCACAGTTCATTCAAAATCTTTCATCTCTCAACACTTAAACAGTTGTCTTCATCTCTTACATATTAAAAGGAAAAAAAAAAGAAAGAAATTATCATATCTTCCCACCTTCTCCTGATACTGTTGTCATTTCAACATTTTGATGTTATCTGCTAACGCTTGCCCATATCTGCTCTTAACTCGTGCTTTCCAGGCTGAGGAGGCCTCCATGCAAGTCTTCCCCTTGCTCATTTCTCAATGTGCATTGTTCTTGCTATGCGTCTGCAGCGATGAAAGCACAGACAGGCCCTGTTCTTGCAACTCCTGCACATAGCTGCTCATGAATGCATGGAGATCAGCAGCTTTGGGCCTGCAGCCCCAAAACAAGAGTATGACCAGTCCAGAGGTCTCCTGAGAGCTGCGCTGCCAAGCTCTCCATACCCTGGTGGGTTTTGTGCCCATGGAGGTGTTTCCAATGCATGCTTTGGCCAAATTTGGATGTGTTTTCTTACAAGAGCAGCAAAATTCTTATGCTACAAGCAACATATGCTTCTGTTTCAAAAGAAAAGAAAGAAATTCACTGTGGAGCATTTGCATGGATTTAACATAAACCAAATTTTATTCCTCACCTCATTTTAAGAAATAGGTGAAAGATACTTGAAAAAATGGGGTGGGAGGGAAGAAGCTGATGGGAGGATGACTCCCATCAGCAAAGGGGATGTTTCCCCAAATGGCAATGTTTTAGCTCATTGCAGGAGGTAACTCCAGGCTCTTACAGGACCAAATCCTGTGGTATGTCTGTTAACCCTTGTGGTTAACAACAGGGAAGGAGGAAAATCTGGTTCGCTACTACAGCAGAGATCTACCTATCCTTCTGTGGAGAGTGTAAGTTGTCTGATGTCTCATTCAGCTGTTGCATTTGTATTATTTGATTTGACAGTAAGCCCTTTGGAGCAGAAATATTACCCAATTTGATTATCAAGTGCTACAGTTCATGAGTATATAAACTAGGAATTATGAATGCTCTAGCTGGATACTGGTATTTAGTATGAGACTCTTCCATTACCAGCTGCTTCTGTTCATCTGGTCTGCTTCGAAAAGAGGCAGCAGTGCTATGATCTGCAGCGATAGTGACATAGCAAACACAACAGCTGTTTAAAAAGAGTTCTACATAGACGTTTTTTGACATTCTGTGAAGAAACTGATTTAAATATCTGGCTTTATCTGCATAAGCTCACTCAAAAGAAGCATAGATAACATCGATTCTGTTGCTTTGAGGGGAAACCTTCAGAATTCATGTTATAAAATAGTCTTTGAGGACTGGAGAAGTATGTATTTTCTAAAAAAAAATAAGGCTTTGCAGTTTTTCAGGAGCTAAGGTTAGTGGGATGGGCAGTAGTGGCTGCCCCCAGAATCCAGGGGTGTGTTCTCTACCTGTGAAGTGAAAACACGTTATGTGCTGCTGCTGATGGGGCAGAAACAGCCTAATTGCTCATCTGAAAGTATTTTTAGGTCACTTTGAGGGATGAAACAGTCTTATAAGGGATGCTTGACTGGGGAGGAGACTTGAGCAGTGCTTGGATTTTGCATGTGTAGGAATGGCAGAAGCACTGGATGTGTGGATACCAAGTTGAGGCAAGACTGCCTCTGCTTCTGCAGCGTGCTGCGTGGCACTGCCGTCCCTTCTGCTGCCTGACCCCCCGCTGTATCCCGGAGCGTCTAACTAGACAGGCATTTTTTTTCTCCTGTGCATGCTGAACCCTAGGAAGTTCATTTTGCAGCTAGTAATTATCAGGGCTTCTTCTTAGTTGTTGCTTCTGGTGTAATTAACCTAAATGGACCTTAGCAATCCTAAAAATTATGTTTGGAGTTTGCACTCAGCGCGCCGTGCAAGTAGGTAGGTCTGACTGAAACTGGAGGGGAGCAGAAGCAGCACAGGAGGCATCTCTAGGGACTCTGGCTAGAACAGGTCGGACATCCAGGAGGATAAAGAGCATCTGTAGTCTCTTCGCAAGTTACCCCTCTGAGCAGCCTAAGGAAAACATCTACGAGGCCACAGGAATGGTCTGTGGTTGCTCCTCCTGAGAAAGGCTGCTCTTAAGCAAGGTCCGGCATCTTGTCAGCAACTTCTTACCCCCACTTCGGGATACACAGCACCACCTGAATATCTGTAAGCTATTGGAGCCAGAACACCCTGAATTATTTTGAGGTGTCGCTAATGTGCTGATCTCTGCCTTTTTGGAAAAGCAGACCGTTAATGGTCTTCACATTTCCATCTAAATAAATCTCTTGCCAAAAAGATCAACCATTGCCATCTATTGAGATGTGCAACTTTCAGTATAGCTTCAGAAAGAACATGCCTCTTTGGCATTTATAAAACAGTATTTCATATTTTCAAGCACGGTATTAATAATTTCTTACTTATGTTGAAGTGATGTAAGATGAAAAATTAATGTGGATGTTACATTCTACTCCAGATCTTGCAAGCTGTTGCGCCTCTGATGTACGTGGTTTTAAATGAAGTCAACATTTTCTTTTGAGCTCTAGTTAACTTCTGAAGTGAGGAATATAAAACTGGCATTGTAAATACCTGACAAAGTGTTTTCAGTCTGCTAATGTTTGTTTCAATGCATATTCTGACTGTCTTTACCAGACTTATTATAGAAAAAGGAAAGTCCTTTGTGGTCCAAAAACATTGACTGTAGAAGTTTGTGTAGTGATGTTTCTGTCTAGTGACTAAAACTTGGAAGTGAAAAATGAGAGATATGGGCCATTTTACATGTTACTTTTTTTTTTATTTTTACAAGTCTTAGGGCTTTTTGTATCCTTTCTGTTCCATCTGTCCACACAACTAAAGAGAGATTAATATTTTTTTCAGGAGGACCTAAAGCTTTTAGGGGATTCTTGAAACACTTATAATAAATAGTAAACACGCTAAAGACCTTTTTAAATATCAGCTCATGAAGCCAAGTGGTGTTTAAAGGCTTAGTACTGGGATACATGGCTTATTAGAGTGAAAATGGCTTTAGAGGTGTTTGTAGAGTCACTTTCTTCCACCATCCTTCTTTCCAACTTGAGAAGAGAAATTATCACTGGGTTTATCATCACTGCTGCCTGTGTAGGCAGGATTGTATCTCCAGGGAGAAGTTATTCGAGACTGTTAGGATCTCTGTCTCTCCCCTGCAATTCTTGCCTGGTGAAGAGCCATATATTCGGATGCTGTCTTGGGCAAGGAGGGAAGCAGGGAGTGGGAAGGGGAGAGAAGCAGCCTGTTGCAGCTTCTGCTGTGTTGCTGGATAACCAGCAGACAGGGCTCACGCTGGAAATGCTGTCGTGCTTGGGGACTGCAGGAAGCGCCTTTAACCGACCTTCATAATTAATGTTTGGGGAGGAGGAGAGAGCCCTGTGGGATAAATTAGCATCCATTGAATGTACATGCTAACAGATGTTAGCCTAAGTAAAATGGAAGAAAAGATGCCCACTGACCCAAATTTGTTGCGTTGTCACATTTATTCAGTCTGTCTGAAATTTTCATGCTCTGACTGCTAAGCCTTAATAAGGAAACAATTCCTTGTTCAAGTGTTTTACCACATATGTTTTTACAATTTCATAAGATACTGTTTAATGCATGCGGTCCATCTTGTCTGGACTGCCTCCTTCACCGTTGTTCTAGGCTGAACCCTCATCAGCTCCCAGCTTGCATGTGCTCAACCAAGACTTGGACTATTAACGTCGGGGCTTTGCCAGGAAACTTGGTGTTTTGTAAACACTTAGGTTTGCTGTTCTGAAATCTGTTAAATGGTCAGCACTTCTTTGGAAAGCAAATGGAAGCAATCTCGTGGAAGCAATCCCATGGAAACAAAAGGCAATAAATGTTTGTGGTCACTTGAAAGGATTCTGTTTCAGAAGTTTGTTATTGTTAGTTTCTGCATGGGATACAGAATAACAGCTGGAGCGCCATGCAATTGTCATTTGCTACTTTTGATTGTGATCTGACTTAGAGGCTATGTTTGTACGGAAACTGCCATGATTTTTTTTTAATCTGAAGAATCCTTGTGGATTCGCATAGTTGGAAATGTCACTATGGCATCACAAGTTCTTTTAAATACCCTATTTTCAATTACTTAAGTCACAGCTTATTAAATGTGAATGTCATTCTGAGCTATGAATTGAAGTAGGCGCTTCTGTGGCCGTAGAAAGTCAGATTGTATAAGGGGCAAGTTGTGACCATGAGTATGTGTTTTAAAGACCGTGTGAAGTTGAAATGCCTTCTGCAACACCAGACACTGATGGTCAGCCCCGAGACACAGTGCTTGCTGTTGGCTGCTGTTCTGAAAACAGAGCTGAATGCATCTGTGGCAGAAAAAAATCAAGGAAGGAGAGGGAATATTTGAGTAAAATATTTTTGCAAAGTGTTACAGTTTACTTGAAATTAGTCTTTCTAATATATTGAGACTTAATGTTCTCAGTCATGTCCCTCACCCCGCCACACACACTCTTCTACTAAAGAGCTGTAGTGAATTGCATAGATATGGTTTGTAGCTAACTGGAGAGATACAGTGTAGGTCTCGATTAATAACTGTGAAGAACACTTAGACATGAGATTGTTCTCCCATTGAAATCCCAACATTGGAGTAAGATTGAGGAGAGAGAGACATAAGGTTTTTTGCTAGCTGTTGTCAGCTCTCTGCTGGGAAAGTAAGAGGGCCTGGAGAAAGGACGTGTTCCTTGTTTGATCTGTAAGGACAGACTCGGGATGCAGAATGCTAGCGGTAAGCCTTGTGTTGGTCCAGGTGCTCTCCGACCTTTGCAGACTAACCAGGAGCGCCTGATATGGGGCAGCTTTGCTCCGCGGGCCTTGACACCGCGGTGGCTGCGGTGTCTTGTTCTTGTAAGAGGTATTTTGGCCTCCGTGCCACAGATGTCGGGTGACAAACGAGGTCTGCTCGTGCTTCCCTGGCCTGGCAGCAGCTGTGGTCCCTCTGCTCTCTTGGGACTGCGAGGGCTCCTCACAGAGAGCAGAGGAGGGGATGTCTCCCCAGCATCGTACCTGGTGGGATCCTTAATGGACTTCAATTCCAGTTCACCTGTCCGTCAGGAACATCCAGTATTCATCACCTAGTTCTTATAACCTTCCCATGTTGATGCAGCTGCTTATTTTCAGCTGCAAACATCCTTAAATGGAGTTTAACTGTTGAAGGACATCTTGTTTCCTCTGGAGACATTTAAACGATGTATTCAAGGTTTTGCGGTATTGAGCCGTGGTGAGAACTGTTTTCGTGGTTTGTCATTGCTCTCTTCCCCATACTGTTGTCACAGTGTCCCGTTTCAGCAAGGTTCCTGCTGCCAGGAATGGATTTATGTAAGTGGTTTTTTAACTCTTGCAGGGAGAAATTCTTCCCCGTGTGCACTGAAGTTTGTTCCCTTCTTTGTCTTTGTGCTGTAGAGAGTAATAAAAGCTTCTCTGGGCCATCTTAGTGTTCTGCAGTTGGACAATTAATTTTTAGCCTCTGCCAAATAAAAAGTGTGAAATAATTTTTGGAAAGTACAATTTTAATTTTTCTTTTTGTAGGACAGTAGAAGCCAGTTTCATGGATTTGGTCTCCATCACAATGTTAAAATGCTCATTAAAATTTACGTATTTGGAACTGCTTTCTTCCAGCTTTCGCGCATGAACCACAACAGAAGAGCCCAAATGATGGGCTTCTTCAGTCCCCAGCATATGTTTTGGGCAGATACTAGTAACAGAGTATTCGGGATGTAGGAAAGAGTCTTTCCCGCATCCTGCTCCCAGGCACCTCTGGGCACTGCGCTCAGACAGGATTTGAAATAACCCCTTGCACAGACAAACAGAAGAGAAGGCTTTTAGCTTGCTCTTAGCGTGCTGTAATTTAAAGTGAGCAGGTAGTTTTAATCCACCAACATTAGACCTAAGTGATTATCTTAACTGGCTATTACATAAACATAGCTGTAGTTAAAATAAAACAAACGCTCTCATGTTTATTGTGAATGAAGTAACTACTTATTAAAGCTTGACAGATTCCTGGATTATTCTTCGGGGATTTGTCTCTGATTCTAGCCTTTGTGTATCTTATTTGCCTTTCCACACTTACTCTGAATTAAAACCATTTAAAAGGAGATGATGCAAAAAAAATCCTTAGCCTCTTAAAACTCTGCATTTAATAGAGTATCGCATTTGCTGAGCAGAAAGCATCGCTAGCGGCATAGAGAGGAGATCCTGATGTCTCCCTGCACCCTGGTGTGCGGATAATGGGCTTCTCGCTGCAGTGCTGCTACAGCCTTGGAAGATTTCTGCAGGGTGCGTGTCGGTCGCCAGGTGCACGTGGTGCAGGCGGGGGGGATGCAGTTCCTGGGAGCCTGGAGAGAAGTCCTGGGGCGCTCAGAGGTGCAGGTGGAACCAGCAAGTGGGAGGTAGCCCTTAATTTTTTTCTGAGCTGCACAAACAAATTGGAGCCTAGGGGGAGGAAGGTGATGTCCTGGAGAAGATGGATGCAAAATGGATCAGGATTGCAAGAAAGTAAACTTTGTCTTCGTAGAACCTAGAGAGAATAACCAAGATGCGCTTGAGTAACTTTGTGCTGTTACCTTTTTGGTTTTGTTTTTTAATTTCTCTTCCTCTTTCTACTCCACAGTTGCTCTTGGTCGTAATCAACCCTTGAAAAAAGAGAAACCGAAATGGAAAAGTGATTACCCCATGACAGACGGACAGTTGCGCAGTAAGAGAGACGAGTTTTGGGACACAGCACCAGCTTTTGAAGGCCGCAAGGAGATTTGGGATGCCCTCAAGGCTGCTGCACACGCTTTCGAGAGCAATGATCATGAACTGGCACAAGCAATCATTGATGGTGCAAACATAACACTACCACATGGTAGGTTTATCTAAGATGGATGTGGCCTGTAAGAAGTGTAACAGTAGGTTAAGCAAATGAGTTTTTAACCTGAAAATCAATTGAAGCATGCAATAGTTTTAAGTACTTGTATTTCAACTTGCACAATGTCTTTCTATTTGGTGTTTCAAAGCAAAATTTTGTTAGTATGTAGAGAAGAGTATGAAAAACTTTCCCAAAAACTTGGTGCTGGCAGTCTGCTTTAAGATTTTGTACTAGATGCACTGTAAGCATTTACCGTTTCAGTTGCTTTCCGTTTCACTCTGTTGTTCTGAATTCTGTTTTTTTTCAGGCTCTGTTCTTACTCACACTGCCCCTCTGAAATGAATCACTTCCCTTTATGCCAAATACAAATAAAGAAAATAAAAAAAATGTTTTAATATTTTATATGTTCAGTAATCTTAAGAGAAAAGGGGAAAAAAAAAAAAAAGAAAAAAAAAAGAGGTTGTTCTTGGTGTCCCCTCTACCAGAAGGGACATGAAGGGGTTTATGCCAAATAACAAACTATTTCCAGACATGTGGAACTGAATGCTGTATAAAAGACTCTATGTATGTGCTGACTCAGGTCTCCTGGGAGGAGAAAAAGGATGATTTGTAAGATCTCATACCTTCCTTTCTGCAGTAACTAATCTTCATGAGGTTGACTACTCACATTGCTTTTTTTTTTT
>VXAA01001765.1:1115845-1153466 GCA_013399115.1 Anseranas semipalmata | reverse complement strand
TTTCCTTAAGTCACAGCTGATCATGCATTTCTTTTGGAAAGTGTCGATATGGTGGTCTGTCTGTCTTTTTCCATACTGAAGTGTGAAACATTACTAGTTGTTGTGGCTCAAGATGCTTTTTCCCCACTCCTGTTCAGCTGTCAGTTGGATGTCAGTAACGTAGCTGAGAGGTGGAAAGTTTCAGTGCTGCAATATGACCTGTCTTTTCCATAATTCATGGGCAGTCTATTGTAGTCCTCCAGATCATTGTTTGTTTTCAAGGAGGTTTGTATTTTGCTGGTTTGACTGATAATGAGTGAGGTTTTTGTCAAGGGCAGTTGTGCATATGGAAACGACGTTGTCAATTATTTCCAGAACCTGCCGATGCCAAGGAAATCTCAGTTTTCCTCTTGTACAAACCTGCAACAGTTCTGTCAATATTCTAGTCCTAATCAATTGGAGAGAGAAAAGTAATTCCGCTGCTTATAAGCTAGTGTGATTTCTCAAAAGATAGAGACAGGAGTCAGGTTGTCTAATGTGGAACTGGTATCAGGGGATCTCTTTGTGCCTCTCTTTGTCATACCGTGTTTATTCCCTTGCACTGGTTCATAAAATTGTCCAGAATATCGAAATCCTCAATTACCTACCAGGCTTCTTGATTTTATGTATCAATACTATATTTTGAATATATTGTGTCCAGAACACAGAATATTCTCCTTCTAAATGGATAACATTACTGAATTATTGTCCTTCTAAAACATCTACGCTGCTAAAAGTATCCCAGGAGAAGTTGGGTGTTTAGGCAATTTATGAGCTAGTGGGAACTGTATAGGTGGGAGGGGTATGACAAAACGGATTGGTGAAGATGCTGATAATTTTAAGTTACCGTTCAAATGAATGGAAATAATTACTACCTGAGAAACTGAGTATTTGCAGACCTAAAATAGCCACTGCATTGTCTTGCTTGGTTGGTAAAATAAAAATGGTAGAGGTCATGAAAACTCCATGTTATAAATGAGTTAAGATTAACAAAATGTAGATTACCTTCCACTGTGGTTTCTTGCTGTGCATGTGAGCTGATATGCAGATAGGATTTTAGCTTAGCATGAAAAATAGTCTCTTAGTGTGTGAATGTTCACTCTCTGCAATGCGGGTCTGATTCTGCTTATGACCATACACAAAAGACTGATAGAAACATAATTGTTTTAGTAAAAGACAATCTGAATCACAGAGCATGCTTTTGCAGAGAGATGGATATTATTTGTATAATGCAGTCATGGAATTTGACAAGACCCTGATAATGAACTATTTTGACAGTATTGGATTATGTATTCAGTTTAAATGTTGCACAAGTATACATATGAACAGCACTTGATGCTATAAATTTAACATTTCCCCTGCAAGTCACGCTAAGAAGCTGCTTGACATGTTAGGTCTCTACTTCTCTCGTTAGAATGGCATAACAACTTGTAGTTGCAGAGGAGGATTTTATTCAAATAGGAAAGTTTAAGCAGTTCAAGTCTGCTGGGGATAGAGTGTCTTTGGATTCTGAAATGGAGTCACTTGTGCGTCCGTGCACTTCTCTTAGAAGGAGAGAGGATGTGCTATAGTTCTGACACTACCAAATTTTGAAAAGTGTTTCTTAATTTCTTGAATAACAGCTTAGTAATCCCATTCAGAGTCTCAGGCTTTGAGTCCCAGCAGTTTATGGTTGCAAGTAAAAATGTGGAACTGGGCAGACAACTTGCATTTCTCCTCTTTGGGCAGTCTGAGGAATTTAGGATGAATGCCCTGCCCTGGAAATTAGCCCTTTCAATGTCACTGAGTGTAATACTTGAGGGGGAAGAAGTATGTGCACTCTGAAATTCTGGCTATTCTGCAGACAATTTGCTCGGGGTACTGCCTACTACTGGCAGACTGCAGTCTGCTTTCTGAGGCCCACGTACAGAATATTCAGAATATTTCAGAAAAAAGCCACAAATCAAGCTTGTATCAGAGCCTCTGTTGCCTAGGCAGGCCTGGCCTTTGGTCAGATTCCAAACAGAGAGAATATTTTGAGTGTTTATCCAGAATCTTGATTTTAGTGCAGTCATTTTTGTACCCACAAAATTGAGTTACTTGCTCTTTATCCATCTTTCTGGTGACACTTGTCTTGTGCATCAGCTGCTTGCCTAGTTCTCGATGTTGTGTGACCTTTCCACTAGAGAGAAAGCCACTTCATTTAGAAACTCAAGTGTTTCTTAGTCATCAAGCATTGTTAGTGTCATGCGTGAACAGATTATGAATAAAAGCCTTTCATCCGTGGGCTCGGTAGCGCCTGTTATCAGCAAGCTGAGCTTATCTCCAGGCAAGTAGAACAAACAAACTGTCCTTGTTCCAAGTGACACCAAAAACCTCCACGTTTTTGTTTACAAAAACTCAATTTGTGTGAAATTCAAAACAAGGGAAAACGAGCTGTTCAGGAATCTGGCTGGTGCATATGCATTAAATACTGAATCCTGTGTGTACCTGACCCGTGCCACCCCCTAGATTTACGTGTGTGCTTGCAAACACAGCGCAGAGCTCTTCCCAGGGGCTGCAGCTGGGCCCCCCCGGGGGGAACTGCTCTCTGCGCTGGCACTGGAGCACGCCCGGTGCCACCTGTGTCACCTCTCGCATCCACCTTTTGTACCCTTTATATTTTCTACAGCAGTTTACCTGTCCGTGCAGCAAATACACATCTAGTTCAGGCTGTCTCTCCTTCAAAGTTAGGATGAGAATCGAATGCCTGCAGAGCCTCCCGAAATAACATACACAAGTGCCCACGCAGAGTTTTGTCTTCTGGTCCACCACAAGCCCTGGCAGAAACTGCTCGGGAGTGCCAGCAACTGCTCCAGAGTGCCTCCTTGGAGTTTAGGCTTTGCTCCTTCAAATGGGAGGAACAGGGAAATTCGCTGCCCAGGCTGTGCATGAAAACACTATTTCCTCAAAGAAAGCAAGCATTTAGTAAGATGAAGCGTAGAAACAATGTCAAGTTTTTTTTTCTAAATGGGTAGTTTGACAGTGCAGTTCTGGTAATTCTGGATGTGAAAACTTGTATTTGTGGTGGGATTTTTTTTTGGCAGACAAGGATGGGACATCCTTCCTTTGATTTCATAGCTCACCAGAGAGTCTCAGTTCCTAAGGGAAACTGTGTTAGAAGCATCAACTAAGATAAATTTCTTTAGTGAAAGAATAGAATGATGCAGTACATTAGCGTGAGACTATGGCATTTCCTCATTGCTTTTGTGTGAACACAACTGAGGCTTTAAAAAAAAAAAAAAAAACAGAACAACATAGCCATACATCTATATTTTAACTGTCCCTGCGTGATAGGCATGTTGTGTACGTATGCAAATTGTGTATTGCTTACAAAATGAAACCTTCAGGAAGTAGAGGAGTGGGAAGAGGGGGCTGGGGAGTGAGTAAGGAGTGGCAGAGGTTTGCAGATAAAGATACTGGCCTGGTTGATGCTGAAAAAAATAAAATAAAAAAAAATTGCTCTTTCATTCCAAAAACCTATAGGGAAGTGAGGAAAAAATGCATCTCTTCAACATTGCATTCAGCCAGATATCTTCCTTGTCTAACCTGGGTGAGGAAAAATCTAACCAATGTAGTTTTTCTAATGGATGCCTTTTGCTGTCTTCTGCGGTTAAAAATAGCACATAAGTATTAAATAAATAAATAAGCTTGTGGGATGGGCTTAGCACTTCTCATCTATCTTGGGTGCCTCTGTGGGATGTATTTAAAAATAGAAATAACGTTCTCACCAATTTATACGTTTTTCTGATGTCTTAAAGTAGCACATCCTCAATATTTTATTAATGAGTCCATTTAAATTTAATGAACACTTTTGCGTACTTCTCAGCTATCAAGAAGGAAATGTTGGAGTGTGTAGTATTTTATTAGGGTCTGCGCCAAATGCTAGTGTTGAGCTGAACTTGTCCTGAAAATAGTTAATATTAATTGGAATCTGTCTGGGGTTAAGTGGAGTTTTTAAATTTCAGGATGGACACTTAATCCACTGTAGCATAGTTACGAGTATATTGAATTTATCTTGTTTAATACTATTTGAACGATAAAAGAGCCTCTCTGTTAAGCCTGGTGGCTTTGTGCTCGGGAGCAGTCAACTTCTCTGTGCCTTAAAATACAGCTACTGTAGCTCACAGCGTGCTTTTTCAGTGAGCAGTCTTGCAGCGTTGGCTCTTTGTGTGTAAGCAGAACTGTCACATTTACTGTGTGTAACGCTTGAGATCATGAAAAGTGGGGAAGCGAGTATTTACCTTAAATGCTGGGGAAAAGTAGATGAAATTACTGAAATGTGCTAGCAATGGGTAGAGCATTTTCTTCCCCTTCAGATGAAATATTCAACAGAAAACCATAAAAAAGCCACCCCAAACCGATAACAGTGATGTAAAGGAAGCATGCTTAGCCTATTCTGTTTACCCCTACCCCGATCCAAACACAAATACCAGATTCTGGCAAAACTATTTTTTCCCTCTAAGCTGTAGTTATGCATCGTGCTGTCGTACTTGCTGCCTCTGGGCTGAGGGTTCCCTGTACTAAAGATCAGCTCTTAATGTTTGTGCCTGAAGTCCTGCATCCTCCGAGCACCATCTCTCATTTGTGTGCGTTTGGATTTCTGAGGTTTCCATCATCTGGAAGGACACGTTAATCGCTTAATGTATGTATTGGCATTTAGAGCTCGCTGCGTCTCGGTACAGTACATCAGGAGATGGTCACAGCGGGGCCATGGTTCAGTAGACCATCAGGATGCACGTGTTCCTCGCTGATTTTTTTTGTTGTATGCTTCAAGTGTATAACCAGTACTATGAGAGTGCTTGCTTGTTTTATTCTATAAAGAAAGTTACCCTCTACAATGTTGAAAACTCTGTTTCTGTTTGTAAACGAAGGTTTTCATGCTGTTATACAAGACCTTGAGAGTGCAAGGTGAAAAGGAGAGAGGGTGATAGCTAAATGTGATCAAACAGCACGTGATACTGGGTAAGTGGGAGAGAAGCCCGTAGCACGGGTGTGTTTGGCAAGATGTCAGTGTTGCTTTTAGCATTGATTGCATTTGTTGTGCAGAAAGTCCCGAGGAGGTTGTTACACTATTTAAGTAAATTTCATGGGAGTGTTGGAAAACTTCTGCTCCCTGCTGCAGTTATTTCACCTTCTGTCACTGGTTTTGGTGTAAATCAGAAGAAGAATTGAAGCTTTTCTGGAAATGAAAGCTGCGTCTGTGCTCAGAAGCGTTGGACGGACACACGGATTATTGATGTTGGGCATCAGTGTGCTTTTTAGCTGTTTATGGCTGACATGTTATTCAGTTGTTAGCTTTGTTAGAATTGTGTTATTTTACCTCTGTTTAGATGACAATACTACCTTGTTTCCATCCTTACCGAGATGATTCAGATATATGGGGAAGTTTCAGGCAGACGGACTTTGCCTTGCTCTTACTTCTCTTCTACAGTAGTTTTATGACAAGTCTTCATACCAAGATCACGCTGGTACAAGAAAAACCATCAGTCCCCAGTGCATTTGACTGGAAGGACAACACGGTCATTACTGGCAGTAGAAGCAAAACATAAGCAAAATACCATTTCCTTCTTCCTTGCAGGGCTGAGGAACCCGGTAGTGACAGGAACACTGAGCAGTACGTGCCATCAGTGCAAGTTAGGCATCCCAACCAGCCTCGTCAGTGCTCACAAGGAGAGGGGAGGCTGCGAAGACCCTCCTTTGCGCAATGAAACGGACCGAGGTTGCATGTGGCTTGGAGTGAGGAGGGGAGGGAGCGGGTCACAGTGGCTTATTTTTGTAGCAACAGTAACTAAGGATGAAAATAGCGCTCAATGCTTTTACTGAAAAGGAACCAGACAGTTCTCTGTCTCCGGGACAGACTAAGTTAGCACCCAAGTGCCAGCATTCTCTTAGGGCTTTGTCAGCCCTTGATGCCTGTGCTGCTTGGTATAAATTTAATAAAAGGTATTACATACCACAGACATATGAACTCGTTTGTATTAAAGCCAGATCCTATATCAGAAGAGGGTTTCGGATATACAGGAGAGAAATCAAAGGGTTTGTTTCCTAAGTGGGCTTGAAGCATCATCTATAGTTCAGTGACTAGGTATGAATTTTATTCTGCTGTAGGTCTTGTGCATCACTTCCTAGAAAATATATCTGCTGTGCTGTTTTACCTATTAACTGGGCACATCTGCCAATCTCTTCCCTCCTTGGTGAACGTGAAGACTGCTGTGCCACATGCCTGCCCTTACCTGATCCCAGAGGTGCTGCACAGGGATGCCAGTGGTGGGATGCTGCTATAAATGAGCTTCCTGCAAAGGGCCCCGTACATCCATCTCCTATGCTGATTTGCGAGGCTCCCAAAACAGTAATCACTAAAAGTGAGCTGCCAGACAAAGATGGGAAAGGAAGCAGTGGAAGGTAGTCAATAGGCTCTCAGGAGTTGGTCTGTAAATTTGTACAGTAATTCAGAAATATCCACTGCAAAATTGTATAGTAGATCTTTAACACTTTTATTTGTCTCACTTAAGTAGCTACAAAAGTGGAACTCTGTAATTTTTGCAGTGTTCTGTGTGTGATAGCTGTATTTGACTTATTAACTGTTGTATTGATGAATCTGTAGTTGCAAAAATCTATACAGTACATTTCACAGTAGCACCTTTAGCGTTTTAAATTTCATCTGCTTCTGTAAGCTGCTGTTTGGCTCTAAGATCCTTGTGGGTTTTTTCCACCCTTGCCTGCAAGCTGCTGTATCCATTGCTTAGCTTTTGTTGGTGGGTTCAGGAGGTAGGAATTGCTTTCTCAGTAGCTTGCTTATCTGAAGACATTTTTAATTGTCATTAAGAAAATATGTATTACATTGTCTATATTCAAATGTAAAAATAATAGTGAACCATGTGCTTTTCTGTGTGGATACAGAATCCTTGGTCAGGTTTTTCTAATGTCTGTTTAAAACGATAGTGAATGGTATTTATAGTGACTGTAGCTGCCTAATTTTAGATTTCAGTAGAGTTATGAAAGCTTTGGGAGGTCAGACTATGAAAGCATATCTGTCAATATGATCAGCAGTAGTACTGAGATGAGCGTGCAGGCCATAAAAGTTAAGGAAATTTGAAAATCTTTCTGTCATGGATATTGTAAAAATTCACAACAGAGGCTACTTAATTATTTTTGTAGCAAGATCTGCTGAGCAGAAAGCAGTTCTTAGTTTGGGAGGACGTTTTTCTGTTTTGTTTTTTATTCTGTTAAAACAACAAAAACAAGGTGAGGAATTAAAAACGAAGAAACGCTGGCACATCGCAGGGAAGCAGTCTGACTGCTGTTAGCTCCGAGGCCGTAAGTATGTATTAGAGTGCTTGTTGTACTTCAGTGTTTCTTCTACACATCAATGTCTATTTTTAAAAGTTGTTGACATCACATTCTTTAGGCTTATCTTTTGTTAAAATGATTAGTGAATACGTTGAGTCCAGCTTTTACTAAAACAGTACCCAAACTGCTTTAATGCCATCCTGCCCTCACGTGCGAGCAGTGCCGATAGATGCTTTGAAGAAGGATGGCGTGACCAGGGGAGAGCAGCAGCTCAGCTTTGGTGCCTCCCGCAAGTTTTGGCCACTGCAGGTGCTGCGGTCTTGTTGCATTACTGTGGAGCACTGACGCGGCGCCGGGAGGTGACAAGTGTGAACAGGAGTGCTGCCACCAAAATGCTAGATTGCCTGCAGCCAGGCGGGCACGAGCTCCTCGGGTGTCCAGCATCCATTTCAGGGAGCACCTCTGTGCCCACTGCCTTTGCCCTCCCTGTCCTCGCAAAGTACCTCCTGCTGGAGAGGAAGATCAGAAATGCTGTTTCAGTTCTGCTCCAGCACAGTAATTGCTTTTTTCTTAGGACACTTCTTCTAAATTAGGGATCTTCAACCAGCAGCCTCCAGGCTGTGCGCACCCTGCTCAGACGCTGAATTCAACCTGCTGCAGCCCGCTCCCCGCAGCTGCTCGGAGGCAGCTCCTCCTCCACCGCCTCTGGTCTCCGTGCTTCCTGGCATTTCCTCTGTCACAGAGCTGGTAAACCTGGCAAGGTGGCTTTTTCCATATGTGAAATGCCTTTTTCCAGGAAAGTGCATGTGCAAGCAGTATTGGGAAAGAGCAGATGTGCCATGCCTCTGCTGCAGCCCTGTTGCATGAGCAAAGTTCTTATAAATGTTAGACTTGAGTCAAGAAGTGTCCCTTGGCTCTGTAGTTGTCATCGTTTAAGACTAGCCAGATACACAGAAAGGTCTAGTGAGTTGTCTGGTAAAATGAAGACAATTGTTTAATTTTTGCCCTGAATGCATGTGAAATTTAAAAAGACAAAAGGCAATCACTACACCAATGAGTTCACCTTTTACTGTGCTTTGGAAAAGGAATTAAATGTAGGTGCAAACTCTGAAATGTTTAAATGGCTTCTAAAGCCTTGTTTTACTTTCTCTTCTACAACTTTATGTTGTTTAAAAGCACTGTCCGTAAGCCTCATCATATGACTGTGTTGCACAATTGGCAGCTTGAGCTGCTTTTTTTAACTGAAACTTCAAGGAGGAGATATTAAGTTTACAAATATCAGTGAGAAAACAGCTCTTCCTGGCTGAAAATACAGCACATTATTTCAGTTCCTTGGATGCTTAAAGCAATGCATTTGTTTACCTTCACACTGAAAAAGGGCAAATTTGCAGCATTAATTTATAGACTGTAGTGCAGTAGAAACAGCTTTCGTAGTAACCACTTCAGAGCTGGTAGTTGAAAGCTTTGGAGAAACCTTTGATTTGATTTTTGTGTTTAAGTGGAGCTCTGAATGCTTAAGCTCTTGAGTACTTTACCCATTTCCCTTTTGAAAGCCTTCTAGCGAGAGGGGCAGGGAGTTAATTCCAATAACACAATCCTGCATTGACCTGGAATCTCACAGCCAATTGTTTCTACTCTTCAGATGTGTTTTCTCCTGTTTTTGTTCCAGTTTTTATTCCAAAAGGACCCATGCAAAGCAGAGTGTTACTGTGAAGGTGGCTATAAGGTGCAAAATAAACCGAGAAAGAGAGCGCCTTGATTTTACGTGAAGTGGTATAAAAGATTGCTTTCCTAAATAGTAAAGCTAACTGTTGTTTTTTTTCATTTGATATAATTCCTTAGATTGTTTTTACTTGAATCAGAAGAGGGATGCAAGGAAGCAGGGAGTCAGTACTGTACAGCAAGATGGGGCTGCTTGTTTGCCATGTTCCTGTCTTTACAGCTGTTGACACTTTGGAGGGGAGAGTGTGTATTTTAGCAGGGCAAGTACCGAGAACTAATTACTTTGGGGTGTGTGTATGTGTGTCTGTGTTCATAGTTTACTTCAGGTAGGAGAGGCAGCATGGAAGAAAGCAGCACATGCATTTTCTCAGTTCAAGAGAGCAAGGGTGAAGTGGAGGGGTTGACTTCCCAGCACTGATCGTGGCTGCGGACCCTGAAACCTTTAAACAGTGGAGCAAGACTAAGCAGGTTGCATGCTTTCCTTTATGTAACCTCCTTGTTTCCCCCAGTACATCTGTTCATAGGGCCGCAGGGTGGTGAGCAGGGTCATTGAACATCTCTAGCTTTAAAATGTCCTTTGCCACAACCTCAGGTTGCTTTTGGCATTTATCAGTTCCCCAGTCCGTTTTTTAACATAGCTGCAAGCACCTACAGCAGAGCAACTCAGCGGGCAGAGCAGAGCTGGGAGTCAGGCAGCTGCTGGGATGGTTTTGCTGCTTAGAAAAATATCCATCCATCCACAGCATCAGAAGTGGATGGGGAAGGGATCATTTATGAAGGGCCTTTAGTTTTACAACCAGCAGCTTGTGTGCATTATAGACAAGTATGTAAACCAGCACTGATTTAAAATGCAATGCACTGCAGAGGGACCCTAGTCCACCACATAACGAAGTGATTCTTATCAGCATCATTAAATGGATTATTCATTTCCATCCCCTCTGCTGGAGAGTTGTAAGCTGGGTGTGATGCCAGGTTTCTGAAGACCTCTGGGGTGTATCCCCTGTGTCCTGGGAGGACGGTGTTCCACTGCAGTGCGGTTAGAGGTGAGAGGGAGGGATGCTTGGAGAGGTGCTTTGATTATCATCCGTTGCGAGGCTGTCACTGTGCAGCTTGTGGCCAAATCAAAACCATGTGTTTGTATAGTATTGTTCGTTAGAGAAATGCTTGTTGTAAAAGTGAGCCCTTCAAGAGATCCCCTGGCTGAAAATTAGAGAAATGCCAATAAATTCTTTTGTAACTGGCGAATTCTGTTTGAGAAGGATACATCTAGAGTGCCTACCACACGGTGCTCCAAAGTGTTGGTGTTTCTGTCCTTCTTGAGGAAGGAAAGAACAGCTAGACTAACATTTGGCCACATTACTGTTTTTTTTGGTATTGCAACCACTTTGCATAGCATGCAGCAGAAAGCTGAGCACAGATTGGTGAGTGGAGAAGGAGGGGAAATGACAATAGCTAATCAATGAGGCAAATAAAGATAATTGTTTGAATTGGATTAGTATATCGCTACCTCAGGTACTTTTATTCTAATGGTGCACCCCTTTCTTTTATTTTGATTTTGTTTTCTGTCCTCTTCAGATTTCTAGATCATTATGTAGAGTCACGTACTTTTTCCTGTTGCTTAAAGCTAACATGCTTGGGTCAGTACCCAGATACCGACTAGTAAGTACGTGTGTTCACAATGTAAAACACCTTCAGAGACAAAGTAATTTTGTGCTGCTTTAAAGCAAAGGGTGCCTGTGGAAAATGCTAAGACCACCCATTCCTCTTAGGGATTTTTTTTTCCTTTCTTTACCTTCTTATAGCTTTCATAAGTGCTTGTGGCACTGTGATGTGTCTGCAGCAGCTTTCCCATGACTCGTGTTTTCAGTAGGAGCTGTACAACTTTCATTGCTGCTCCTGGTGGAGCATCTTGGTGCCAGTGAAGGACACGTTACTGTTGGGCAGGCTGGATTGGGTACTTCGCAGGACTCCTAACCTTGAAACAGAGTATATTTTCTCAAAAACCTCTTGAGTCCTGATGATCAACAACTAAGATGATGCTTTCTGTCATTACTGCTGTGATTAATGTTTTTAAAATAAATACACAGTATCCTTTCTGAGGGCTGCTGGATTTCCATGTTTTCCTCAAATGGAATATTGAATCAAATCATCAAGATGTAAAGCAGTTGTGGCTGAAATATTTATATATCTAAGTGCAGGTTGGAAAGTATCAACCCTTTAAATAAAAACCTACTTATGGCTACATCCTACAGTTGTTTTCCTTAAATATTTTTAACTTCTGCTCTTGTTTTTTGAAAGGTATTTTGAGGAGCTTCGTCAACATAATTGCTTGGACTCTTCTCAAGTCTCTTCCCTTGGTAGCATATGCCCGTCTGTTTCCTGTCTTTGGTTTCAGTTTGCCTTTTCTGCTGCGGTGAGGACGACTATACAACACTGTTTTCAAAGCTGCAATTTTATTTTTTTTACCATTAAAGTGTGACCGGGAAAGTGCAGCTAACTCCTTTAAGGGAAGAAAAAAAAAAAAAAAGACTGACTGTACGTGATGGCCATTAAAAGCTCAAAATAAAATTGGCCTCATGATGAAAAAATGTGTCAAATTTGTTTTAGAAGAATCATAGAATCAAAAAATCATTTAGGCTGGAAAAGGCCTCTAAGATCGAGTCCAACCATTAACCAACAAACCATCTGCAGACTGCTTGTTGATAGTGTGTTGCAGATCTTCCAGACAGGAGTATGTCTGCCTTAAGTGAATAATATTCCTTTGGTAGCTGACGGTGGCCAGGACATGATGTGTAGTTTATTAGATATTCCACACTGGACATTTCCTCAATCCTTGACTGCTTACAGTAGTGAAACTAGGTATGTGCTTAATCTGCCTTGCTGTCTGCTAGTAAAATGAGAAAAAGAAATATGAAGTGTTTAAAATGTATTCCACATAGAAAATTTCAGTGTAAGCCAGAGAGAGACATCTAGATGCTGCCTTCTCTCTGCACAGGTGTCTTCAGAGGTAGTATTGCTTGTTTCTGTAATTGATACAGAGCATTAGATTCAGAAGTGTCTGAGTTGCAGGAGATGGCTTCTTCAATGCAACATTTTGGGGCCAGGTGATGACTAAGGAAGGTCGTATGTGGTGTGTTACAGAGCTGCGTGGTACTCACAAGTCTGCAGGCGAGCTGAAAGGAGATGTTTTAATACTCTAAATCTTCCCCGACCTCTTTCAGTAAACACTTTGAGGTGGTAACTTCAAGTCATTACAGGGTTTCAGTGAGTGTTACAGAATAGATTTACCACTGGAAATGGAGGAGAAAAATCCCCAGTTCCTGGATATCTTGCACTGTTCAGCACTTTGCAGGCTTACCAGGCTGGTAAGCAAGGGAGTGTTGAAAGCTCGCGAAAGCGTGTGATAGACGCTGGCTTCGTCTGGTGAAATCTGGATTTACCAGTAAGGGGGGAAAAAAGTAGTAATTTCTAAGTAATTTCATTGTGCAGAAAAAATGAAATCAGAGGCCTGCCTTTATTTGTTCTGTAGCAATCAAGTAAGATTTTGTAGATTGCAGCCGCAGCAAGGCATTGCATTTTTCTACTGTCTGGGTTTGCCTAATCTATGCAGGCTCCCAAAAACCACTGATGGGTGCACATTTAGAGGGTGATACAGGTTTAACTAACATTAGGTCTTCTACATTTATGCTTAGTCAATACTTTTTTCTTTTTTATTATCAGTAAGATAACTCTGAAGGAACAGCATCTTGGAGGTGAAGAGGACATTACATGGAATAAAAAGCTATTCTGCAGACTTGCTTCAAATCTTTTCTGTAACCTTATTTAATCTTCCCCACCACCCTTTTTAAATAGTCCTGTGTTGTAGTTTTATTTTAGGACATAGGTACTAATGTGGGATTGTGTCAGTTTGCTTGACCTCCCTGGAGCCTTTAACATTTTTCCTGGTTATCCTTGGAGACTGAGCATGCAAATGAATGACTCCTGTGCTCATTAACTTGCTTTGAATGTCAACACAGGGATATGAGCAAGTTTGGGAGCAGTGAGAAGATGTTACAGGGCAAACTTTTGTCTAGGTTGTTCTGTTCTTTCTTTCCGTCCCCTGTTACATGTAGGTAGGTTGTGGAGGGGAGGGGTTGCTGTTTAGTCTTGGAAAGTAGACGTTTTCTGTGTGTCCATCTCTCATTGCAAACTGATGTGGGACTTCTGTGCACTCCATAAAAGCCTACATTCGCTTTTGTGTTCAGTCTGTGGGGTTGTCTCTGCTGCTGTGTTAGCTCATGCTATAATAAGTACTGTCTCGAGCCAAATTTCCATCCATATCCACTTCTAGCTCAGATTAAACTAAGTCTCAAATATCATTCTGCTGCCCAGAGAGGGCATTGTGGCTGGCAGGGGATTGCTCAAGGTTAAGCACACTGACACTGGTCATGCAGTGGAGATGGAGCAGCTCAAGTTACAGCAATTGCTAGTTGTTGTTTGAACCTCCCTATGTAGGGCAGTGCTTCTTCCCCTGGTCCGACCATGCCTTCGCTGCCTGAGAAGCAAAAGGACATGCTGTGTCTTGGGGGGAATACATGAGTCAGTCCAAGGCAGACCAAGCAGCAAGGACAAGTGGATTGTACCTAATGAGATTAGTCCCAAGCAAAGGTAAAGTTGTCTTTGCCTTTCGTCCTATATTTGGAAAGGAGTGCAGCAGGCTCTGGCTTATTTGTTGGATGATGAAGTACTCCATGGTGTTGATCAATAGTGTCCTGCTGATCTCAGCTAAAGGAAAATCCTCTTAAAGTGAAATGCAAATAGATAGCAGTTACCTCGTCTTCCAGAAGTAACTGGAAAATACAAAGTAGTTTGTCATGTTAGGAAAGCGAGATTGAATAGCTATGTGTTTTGTGTATGGTTACTATGCAAAATGTCCTATTGTAATGGACAAAGGCTTTTTTTCCTCAGTACACCTAAAACAGCATTCACAACACATGTTGCTGTTCATGGGATGATGGAGTCCTTTTGTAAATGTAGGTACCTAGTTCAGATGTAACGCAACTTCTCCAGTCTGAATGGCGTCTTCTCTTCTATTTCTGAAAAAAAATGAAGTGTTCGTACGTCAAGAGCTGATATGCTATGTTTTGTGGTGGCCTTTCTGCTTCTGCATCCTCACCCTGAACAGATAACTTGGTCACATTGCCCAGTTAGCTGTCTGTGGAGGGATATGATGCAGCTCAGATGATCAGAATACCATGCTTTCTTTTTTTCCCCCTGACATCGCTTCATCCACTTTAAAGAAAATGGATAATGGAGAACAGCAAATGCAAATGAAAAGGGTATACAGAGGAGCTCTTTTACCAAAAAAATAAAAATCTGGTTATCTAAGAAGCCTGTCTAGACAGACATCCATTTTAATGAAATGCAAAGCAGAATAGTGCATGAATACTTCATCAGTAAAAAGACTTGTCATCTTTGAACCCTGATGTAATGTTTCTTGAAAGCTGTTACCTTCTTGCAATATTAGATCCAAGTTTTACAGAGTGATAGAGAAGTGGCAGTACATATGGTATTGTTAACATGACAACTATGGATCATTAATACATAATTGACTTTCTCTATCAAACCTCATTTGGTTAAAGGGATACTCACCAGTGAACCTATTCTAGCGTTTGTATCACAGCAAAAGCCTGCAAGGAAAGGGAAGTGGAAGTTTATTGCAAATGATGCTATGACCAGGTGACTGGTTAACCGGCCTCTGAACCCACAGTTTGGTTAAAGTTCAATGTCTTCTTGCACTGTTTAGTTCATAGTTATTAGTATAGTCCTGGTCTAGTTATCGGCAGTCCTTTGCCATGTTGTGGGTTACAGGTACATGTTAGCTCAGCTCATGGCTTAGCTGACTGCATCAACTAGAAGAGATGAAAACTGAACGAACCTAATGACTGTAGGTATGTGTGCTCTACTAAAAGTGTGTTAAGGAAAAAGTAACTCTGTTCTGTAAGTTACATTGCCGTCAAGCTTTGAGCTTTCTGGTATAGTTCCCCTCTTCTCTGGCTTCCTCACCTTCTCCAGCAGACCACCACTGTGCCATTCACCAGGACAGCAAGTTGAGACTGCAGACCGCAGTTCTTACAGGTTTACCTTACAGGTCCCCTGCAGATTGTTCCCCATTTCATGCTTGAAACACAATTGTTTTCTTAACTGAGGAAAAAGGGAAAGCAATTTGTTCCGGCTAAAACATGGATAGCAGATGCATGCTTGTGTCCTTCTTCCCTAAAAGACTGACAGATTAGCATGAGATGAGAGTTACTGGAAGTCACCACAAACAGTGCAAGCAGCACCCTGCATCCTCCTGTAGTGTCAGTCATAGGGTCAGATCAGCTGCTAGCAAACCAGTTGCTGCCTCCTGTGCCCCTTAAGTTTTGGGGTGAAATGATGCGTTCTGATTGTCAGAGTTGACAAAGACGACCAATGTGGGGTCACCTCAGTCCATGTTACGTGGAGTGTGCAGTAGCTGGTGTGTGTATCTGTGTGCCCTGGCTGGACCCATTTGTGGTGAAATACAGTCGAGTGGCTTGGTGTTGCTCTAAGTGTCACGTGCGGTGGCTTTGCCTCCAGCCTGGGTTTGAGCCCCCTGCTTATTTAGAGGGGGGACCTGGCAGGAGATGCACAGGTTTGTACTAACTGTGGCTAAAATTTGAAGAAAAGTGGATTGCTTATCTAGCGCTGAAATTTCTGTCTTTCAGAAGATGATGTTAGTCTTAATTATCATTCACCTTCAGCCCAGTTAATCAGTGCTAATGAATTAACTGATGCTGGTGCTCTGTTATGATAGAGAGGATCAGCATGTCCAGCGATGCACCTTGCATATCTGCATCAGCCTTTTCCCAGAAGCAACGCCACTGCTCCTTCCGTTCTCCTCTCTCTCCCCCTCAAAATCCAACTCAATACAAAAGATTTTTGACAAATGTAGGTAGTAGTGGTGTGCAGACAGATTGGCTTTAATTTACAACACATGCATGAGATGTACCTCAGACTGGGTAATGATGGCACATCCCTCTTAGCCAGCAAATTACTGCAGAAGATGCTGTACAAAACTCATCTCATTGCATCTCAGTTTCTTTGGCAGATGAGTGTTCAGAAAATGCCATCACGGAGCACAGGCTCTGCTCTTTGCAGTGCTGTTGCCCTCTTGTTCCTGTAGGTACCCGGTGCTGCTGATTTGGTGATAGCGGTTTGGGTTACCCTCCTGCGTTCCAGCCTGCAGGCACGAGTTGCAAAACTGGTTTTAAGAACGGTTTACTCATGAGATCGCCAGCTTGGTTCACAAACCCTGCCCCTTGCTAGGGTGAGGTCTGCTCCGCTGGAAGCAGAGGGACTTAAATGCACATGCGATCTCTGGCTACATACTCAGGTTGAGATTTGCTGTTTATTACAACAAAAGCAGCTAGTTGGGATCGTTCAGGTTGGAAGGGACCTCAAGAGGCTGTCCAGTCCAATCCTCTGCTGCAAGCGCGTCTCACATTATTGCTTTGCCAAGCTTCTTCAGACAGCTGAATGTACGTTATTTTATCAGCTAGCTCGGAGCCCAGGTGAGCTCAGCTTTCTGAAGAACATCCAAGTGTGGATATGAGCATGAGCGGTGCAGTAGCTGACTCAGTGAAGCAGGCATTAGCTAGTTCTCCTGCCAAGGAGTGGGGAGGGAGGATTACAAAGGCAGTAGCAGAATGCCTAAATTTCCTCCTCCTTTCCCTTGTAATACACTCTGCAATTCCAGTCTGTCTTGTGCCAGTTGCCACAAGCAGGAATGAGCCGGGCCCCACTCGCTGAGCGGCTCCTGGAGCGCTGGGATCTCCTGCTGGCTCTGGGAGCGGCTCTTCTGTGGAACCGCGCCAGACCGATGATGTTCCCCTAATGGAAGAGCTCTTTTTCAATGAACTTGAAATGGGAATTATTAGATGCTTAACACTATCTACAAAACCCATTCTTTAAGGTGTTGGAGTAAGTTCTTTGGAATAAAAAGAGGCTGCAGATGAGAGCAGAGCAGTGCTGGGTCAGTGGTTGTGCTGTGGCTTAGGAGGCAAGCTTGTACGTTCATAAAGAGTGTGAGAAACAAGACTTTGTACAGTAGCTTTATGGTAGTTGCACGGCCCATGGAAGTTTAGTGTGGAAGAAGCATGGGAAGGGGCTTATATATGTGGTTTCTTATGAAATGCTTCATCCGTACCATTAATGATTATAGCCTGCTTATTGTTCTCCATACGTGATATAAGGCACAGGTTCCACGACTACTCCCACGCAGTGCTCTCCAGAAAGCAGGAGAGCTACAGTTGTTAACTGCAGCATTAATCCATTTCGGTGGTTGTTAAGTTATATGGACTGCAATCTGAAATAGCTTTATGCTTTTAACTCCTCCTAGTTTGCAGTGGTTGTAGGTGAGCTAGAACAAAGCACTGCATGTTTTTACTTGTCTCAGTCCTGTTCTCTTGCTGAGCAAAGTCACCCTTCACCACTCTTGCATGCTGCTGACGTCAGTATGCTTTTTTTCTTATAAGATTCTGTGTTTCCCAGACATGACCTGGAATCAGCTACTAATAAAGATGAAGAGATAGTTCAGCTTTTCTGCCTGACTTAATCATTGCTCTCTAGGAATTGTTGTACCGTAGGATCCAGAATAAGACCCACTTGTTTCCTGATGCTTGTAATGAGTTTCAGGCATTCGTGACCTATATTGAATACAAGCCAATAGTTTACAGGTGAGAGCTCTGCTATTGCCAATTTATTCAGCAATCCAAGTTGAGCTTGGTTTTGGAATGGAGTTTTTCAGTAAGAAAAATGAACAAACCAGCTGTTCCTTGGGCAAACGTGTTATACACAGACACTTAAGCTCCTTAAATTAGCTAGTCTCATTGCAATGCTATATTTTGGTTTGTGTTGTTTTAATTTCTCTTCCTGCAGCAAGTCTGTCTGGGGGAGGGGAATAAGAAAAAAGTCTGCTCAGTTTTTCTGAGCAACCCTCCTCAAAACTGCTCAAAATCTTACAAGGCGCTTTAGGAACAGCAAACAAGAAAATTGTTGCTTTCTCTGAAGAGAATGATATGTAGCTTTCAAGAAATGCCA
This sequence comes from Anseranas semipalmata, assembly GCA_013399115.1. Classification (NCBI taxonomy): domain Eukaryota; kingdom Metazoa; phylum Chordata; class Aves; order Anseriformes; family Anseranatidae; genus Anseranas; species Anseranas semipalmata. The sequence continues at coordinate 1,135,313 of VXAA01001765.1, read as the reverse complement.
TTAAAATGCATTAAAGCTTTTTATGTTTCTGGATTATTGTGGTCACATACACCTAATTCCAGTAACTCTTATAAAAGTTTACCTTCATGCTGTTTAGGTCTCTTAAACTGCTAGTGCTTTCATGTGCAGAAGGACAAGTGTGTCCAAATTCTGAACTGTTTGGGGATGGAAATGGTATCTCAGCCAGTCCTTTTTTAGCGTTTTTCCTTACAAATCCAGAGAAGTATCCACATCCTAATAATCTTAGTAAAACAAAATTTTATGGCCTGCAAAGCAATTCATTTCAAAATGTTCCAATTCCATATGCTTAATGATCACATCTGCTTATTTTTCCGCCTGAAAATATCAAGCTGTCTCCTACCTGGATAACAACCAACAAGAAGCTCTGTCTTGTGGTTCTTTCCAGAATTCCCCTGTCTCTAAGGCTATATTACTTTCAAAATATTACAAAAAAAGAAAAGAATAGCACCTCCCTGTGGTTCTAGCATTGGAAGGGATTAGTGTTTCAGTGGGTTTTTTGCTTGTTTGTTTTTATCATTGGCTTTGCTCAAGGGCAGTTCTTCATATTGCTACCCAGATACGTTGTGCGGGACTTTAATAAAGTCATGTTAACATCTAGAGAACTATTTAAATACACAATGAATACTCAAGTATATAAAGTATTGACATGCTTAATTTGTTCTCTCCTTGCTGTTGTTTTAAAATCTTTTTCTAACATCTTGGTCTTTCATGTGTGTGCCTCTGTGTGCGGTGCTCGCTTCTCCTCCAGCTTAAGGGAGGCTGCATCCTTCCTGTGCCGCAACTGGCTGCTGAGGACCTTGTTGCCTAGGTAACGGGGAAACCTTAAAAAAAAAAATTTTTTTTCTTTCTCTGTTTGCTCATGAGAGCTTGACATTCCTTTTGTGCCCCTTTGTGCTGAATAACTTCTGTGGCCCAAGCTGGTGTATCTCGCGGGAAGGATCAGAAACGTATTTCAATTACAGCAGCGAAATTACGCAGGGGGCTGTGGTTCCCACGTTTAATGCGCTGGGTGCTTTATGCTGTGTAAGGGACGCGGCAGCGAATGCCTCGGTGAAGAGCTGCCATCTGGCTGGTGAGATAGGCCCGGTCGTGATGGCTGGGGGTAATTTGCTCGCTTTCTCTTTTCCTCTCCGATAACTTGCATTTGTCTGCATCGCTTAAAATAGCTCCAAACTCACCGTGCCTTCTGGTAAACGCGTTCAGCCATCCTTTAACTTTTGAACTCCAACCAACGTGACACTTCTTCATGCTCTGCCTTTGAGTTTTTTTGCCATTTACAACACTTTGAAGGTTGTCAGCAGAGCCCGATCCTCTTCAGAAATCACTTAACCGAAAGCCTCTCAAACCCCTGCGTGAACAAGCCGCCTGAAGAGGACGGGGCTGTCCCTCGCGGTGCCGCGCACTTGTGCGCAGCGGTGTCTGCTGTGAGCAGGGGCTGACACCTCCCGATCCGTCCCTCCGGGCTCTCGCAGACGTGCTCTGGCGGTAAGTAGGTGCAGTCGTAAAGTCTCTTCTGCTTGCAATAGACTTCTGCACTTTAATCAATATGTCCGGTCTCGAAAACATCGATTGGTACGTGATATGGCTCAAGAGTCTTAGGAATGTTTTTACCAGCAAGAGTGGAAGAATGGGTATTTGTTGGTTAGGTTTGTGGTAACTTGTTCTTACATCATCAATTTGTCATAAACCAATTGTCAGCCTTGGATGAAGCTGTGCAGTTTTTCCTGGCAAGTTTTCCTGTACTGTGTCTTAAAGAGTTAAACAAAAAAACCTCACCCACACCTCCGAGTTAGCTGCTCTTTCAGAGGATTTTTTTCATATTGTTTATCTGATTATAATTAAGCAATCTCATGTTTATAGCATATGCTTTGACCTTGATGTTAGTTCAGCTGGGCAAGGATATAAATGATGAAGAAATACCATAGCAAGCTTATCCCATTGTATTTGAAATTAACTCTTTGATGTACTTCTCTAAAATAGGGACGTTCTTTTTAAGATGCATAGCTTTTAAAGAATGATACAATTTTAGCTGTTCTACCTAATTTTTTTCTTTCAGCAGCAAACTGTCTGCTTTTTCCTGTGAACTGTGGTCCAGTATTTAGTACTGTGCCATTTACTAAATTGATTGGGTGTACAGAATGAAACTAACATTTTAAAACTAAAGTATGAGAGCTTCAGGCCTTAGTATATAAATCACACACAAAGCATCCTGAAAACTCTGGATCCAATACAATTTTGATAAAGCTGGTTTGCTCTGAGATTCGTAAGTGATACAAGACTATACTGACTGGTATAACTGTATTTCTCTGAATTTCCTTTTTTGCTTTGTTTTCTCAATAAATATTACAGCATGACAGCCTCAGCATTACTGGTACAAACAGAAAAGCCCCCCATAGTGGCTGCACCTAAAACGCTGATATTTAGCTAAAGATTTCCTCTGCGTGTTTTTGTCAACACAAATTATCCTTAAAAAATGTTTTAAAAAGTGTGTGTGGGGCGGAGTCTTCTGTCTAAAAGACCGTACATATCCAGCACAAGAGTGAGCTAAGCAACAGTGTATCCCCAAGTTATAATTTTATAGTGCAGAAATTTTGCTGATCAAATAGCGAAGTTTAAGACAACTCACCGTCAGCATGAAAAAGCCTCCAACCAACAAAAAAAAGCTTTAGTTTATAACAAGGAGCAGTAGAGTGTTGTGTGCAGAACTGCCGAGTCAAAGAGTTTTTTTTAAATATTCTGTAGCTCAAGGACTTGGCTTCCCTTCAAACATTTCCAACTACAAAAGGATGGATAATCTCGCAAGTGAATGTGCCCCCTCTAGGGGCAAAAATGTGGAAATCTGTTATAGCAGGTAAATCCAAGACACTGGAGAAGCATTTCCTTGGAGTGTGAATGTGGTTTTTTTTTTTTTTTTTTTTAACCCCACTGAGAAGGGATTTCTGTTGTGACGGGGATGTAACTTCCTCTGCATCTTGTTTTCCTGGCTCACTGCAAGGGGTGATGTGTGCTGTGTAGCAGGGCTTTCATTTCTGGGCTTCTGACACTTTAACACTTAAGATGTTATGAAAAATGTGCTGCTGTTTTTCCAGGGAAGTTCTTAAAATACCTTTATAAAGAGTGTTTCATGCTGTTAAAAAAAAAAAAAAAGTCTGCTTGTATTTATCAGTTCTGTAAGAGTTATAATTCTGAGCTGTTTTGTGTGTGTTGCACAATTTCAGTAGGGAAGGAAATGCCATATGCAAGGCAACGCACACTTCCCTGTCTTTAACATGAACACAGATTATCCCGGGGAACCTGTCGGGAGTCTGGGGAGATAAGTCACTCCTGAAACTTCAGGGATCTGAATGGGGGAGTTGCTTTAAATTTGCATCAGTTCTGTGCATGCTGTGTGTCAGTGCTCCGGTGATGACACCGCGCTCTGTACGGAGCCACAGAGTTGTCGAACTTGGGTGGTCGTGTTTGTTTTCTCTGGCAGTGATCACTAAAACATAAATCCTGTAACTGTTTCAGCAATTTTTGAATGTTTGAGAAGTTACAAAATCTTTTTTTTTTTTCATAGTGGTCTTTTGCCTCCAGTCTTTGCCATTTCACCTTTTGTAACTCAGCTTTGGGGTCATGTAATTCATCCCAATAGTATTTTCTGTGTATTTGCATGCCCTAAATCTCCATCCGTGCTGCCAGTGAAATGCTCTTTGTTTAAATGACCCATGGAGAGAATAGTATCATCCCTCATCTTTTCCTTCCTGCTGCTTTTGAGGTTTGTCCTGCTTTATCTGGCGGGTTGGGTGCGTTTGGCTTTTGCGGGGAGTGCTTTAGCTCAATCCCAAGTTTCCATAAGGTGAAGCAATTTCTAAGGAACACTTGAGGGTTTTATGTTGATCCTTCAAGGCCTGAAATCAAGCCTCATCAGGTGCCTTAACAGTGGGGTCAGTGCTTCCAAGCATGACCACTTCAGTTTTAAATGTGAAATGCATTCACACTCATTTTTCCCCCTTTTCTTTTACCTCCTAAAGGTGCTCTTACAGAGTGTTACGATGAACTGGGCAACCGGTACCAGCTCCCTGTCTACTGCCTTGCTCCACCCATCAACATGATCGAGGAGAAGGGCGACCTGGAGACTCTGGATATCCCTGACCCACCGCCTAATTCAGGGCACGAATGCCAGCTTCGTTTGCGCCTGTCCACAGGCAAAGACCTCAAACTGATGGTCCGCAGCATGGACACGGTGTACCACATGAAGAGGCGGCTGCATGCGGTGGAGGGAGTGGAGCCCGGCAGCCAGCGCTGGTTCTTCTCGGGCAGGCCGCTCGCAGACAAAATGAAACTGGAGGAGCTGAAAATCCCAAAGGACTACGTGGTGCAAGTCATTGTGAGCCAGCCCTTAGCAAACCCAACCCCAGTGGAAAACTGATTTCTGCTTGTTTATTGATTCTTCTTTCTTCCGTCTCTGTCATGGGATTGGTTTTCACTGCCCTCTCTTCTTTCGGTTTGTCCTGCTAATGGATTGGTTCCAAGAAATGACCAGCAAAAATTCCATCTGTGATGGAGATCTGCAAAAACAAAACCTAAAAATGTAAACTGGCCTTTGGGGTTTGCCTGATCTCATATTTAACACAACAGCAAGCAGCACAGGGCAAGGGTAAAGAAAGGAGTGGGGAGGGGAAGGGAAAAGGGGGACATACAAAGAGGGAGGGAAGAGGTTGTCTTTCATTTAAACAATACAAATATATAATGATTCTTAAAACTGTAGGTGGTGTCCTGATCCACAGAGCAAGAGTAACAGAGAGCACTTTTATTTAAAAAAAATAAATGAAAATCAATATTTCATATCAGCACCACATACAGTTCACGCAAGACTTCCAGCTGCTCTGGGTAGGACCCATGCTGCATGTTCATGGGGATCGTTTCTGGTTTGACCTAACTCGCGTGCTTCGTCCAGGTGCTGCCAAGGCACCACGAGCCCTGGGCAGCAGAGCCAGGCTGGGGGCTCGGTCCCTGCCCCGCGCAGGTGGCTCTCGGCGATGCTCAGACCGAGCAATTGTACATTCCAAGGTGGCAATGCAGTCCTGTGCCATTGCTGGCTCCAGCACTGGGGACACAGCCTGCTGGAGCCTAGGGCAATAACTTAGTAAATGTATACTTTCATGTACTGTACTGTAAACCTGCTACAAGACTGACTTAGCCTGAAGTTTACTGGCTGACTGGCACCTGAGTATGTGCCTGCCGAATTACTGTACATCACTCAGATCATTAAAACAAACTTTGAACAAGCTAGCTAAGATGAGCGATGCGCTGGTCTGCGGTTAAGGATCAGGTGCACAACCTTTGTCAAGTGGCACTGGTGTGCTCACTGTAATAGGTCCAGGTTAAACTGCAGTTACACCCAAATGTAATGGATTGCAACTTCCCCTGCTCAGTTCCTAGTGGGCACAAATTGTGGAAATGGTAAGGAGGACAAAAAGCACACTAATTTCAGCTTTTCCTGTGAGCGTCGTTTGAAGTAGCAGTCTGTCTTCTAGATCCGGTGATCCTGTAGCCAGGACAATTGGAGGTATCCTCACCAATGCACATCGGCAGCCCAGAGCATGGTTATGGCGTTCAAAAACCAGTGCTTTCCCTTCAGAATGTAAGGGGAGCCCTTGTGGCAAACAACAATGCTTTTCTAGTCTCAAAAATCTGAATCGGATGAGCGTATCTGGGGAGGAAAGAACTTGATCGTTACCTTGGTTAGAGATGCACTCCTTTCCTTTGGCTGCTCTGCACCCTTGTCTGGCAATGCCTTTGGTTGAGATCGGATCCCCTGTTTCTTTTAAACTTGATTTCTAGTTGGCTTGTTTCTTCAGCCATTACTGAAATTACTTTACAAAGTCTAATGTGCTGGTCAGGTTATGATCCTTTTTATTGGTTTCTGTCTTCCCTCCCTGAATCGATGGATGGTCTAAACCTGCAATTGTCCTGGCTCTTACTCATCTGCTAGTGAAACTGGTGGGTTAGGATTGACAATTTTAAACCTGTTAAATTTGCTACTTCGTTAGTTCCATAGAATTCTGTTTCCCAGACTCTAATGGAGTTTCTCGCTCCACAAGCATCAGCGTAGAGCCAGAATGAGCTAAGGTCACTTGTATAACATTGCAAGTCCTTCCCAACAGATGGAAGCAGATGCAAAATTTACATTGATGTTGGTGCAACCAACTTTCACCTCGTGGAAAACAGAACCACATTTTATGAGCATTTCCCACTCTACCCCAAATAAACATTAGTTTTCATTTTCATCCCTGTTTTGTATGCTAAGATCTCCTGACAGTTCCTTAAAAACCCCAGTTTTGTACAGGATGACTGAAGTGTAGTGGCAGAGCTGTGTAAAGGAAAATTAGTTGTCTGTTCTCATAAACACCCAAGTGACTTGGTTTTCTTTTTTTCTTTTTAAAGATGAAGTCAAAGCTGATAAATACTAATCTAGAACAAAAGTTTTCTATTGTGGATTTTTTTTAAGGCAAATATGATTTAGTATACTGGGGTTTTGCAGCCAGATCTTTTGCATTCCAGAGGGAAAAATATTTATTTGATATATAAACAACTCAAAAATCTCTTAGATTTTCACCAGTCAAAGGATGGTTTTGTGCCAGGAAGACACTACTTGTCTTATAAGGCATAATTTACATCTTCATATAAATGGTCTTTGCAATGTCACTTCCCTCCAGTCCCTTCTGGAGGGGAGGTGGGAGATGGGATTGCAATAGCTGATTAAGAAAGAGCAAAGCTGAAACCAGGATGACAATTCTGCAACTGCAAACACTAAAACACTACTTTTTTTGTAGGATGCATTTTGGAGATTTTTTTCTTTTTGTTCGGACAAGTGTCACCATGTCCTGTTTTTGAGATTACAGCATGTAGGAGCTGGGAGAGCTCATTCTTTCCTTCTTCCCCCTCTTGGAAAACCACCAGTTGTGTTATGTTGTGATGGATGACCATGTTTTATATTAACTGGTTTCAGCGGGGAGCAAGGTGATGATCTGAAGGCTATGTCATGAGTGGGCTTTGAGTAGAACAGAGAACTGGTTCACGAAGATGCTCTGTTCTCTAACAACCTCTCCCCTCTCCTGTCCATTAAGTACATAGCTAAAACTGAAACAAATTCAGTGGTAAAATGTTTTTACAGGTGGAAGTGAAGACTATTTTCAATTTCGCCTTTATAAAATGGCAGATGTGCTAAGCACATACCCTACTGGAAACAAATTTTACAAGATTTGTATAAGGAAAAAATTCTAAGTTTGAAAAGTATATATATATTATAAAAATCGGTAATGAAAGCAAACAGCATGTTGACTGACATAGCCCTTGTATATACCTAGAGGTTGCAGTATGCATCGAAAGCACAGTCATTTCTGTCTCTGTGAAATGCCTTGTCTCTGTCCTGTGCGGTGGTCTTCGGTGCAAATGCCAATGCAGGGGCTCGGGTTTGGGCTCCCACGGGACTCGTTCCCGGAGCAGGGCAGAAGGCAGGGAGGCTTCTTTACCTGCAGAGCAGAGGAGGCACGGCTGAAGGCAGACTAATGAAGCAGGACCAGGTGCAGGTCTGCACGTGGCTGCTCACATGGGGAGGATGGAGAGAAGCCTGCTGGTGCTGCATCTTCATTTTGTAGCATGGGCGTACGCTGAGCGGTGAGCTCAGTGCTGCTGGCAGCCTGGCCTCTGCTGGGCTGTGGCACGCCAGTTGGTGCGGTGTCGGGCAGAACTGAAGTAACGCAGCGGATTTGTAGCACACGCAGCCGTGAACTGCAATGCCAAGTGCAGACAAGTGAGGAGTGATAGGATTGTTTGGTTTTGTTGTGTTTCGTTAGACCCATCAGCCCTTTGTGTCACTCCTGATTAATTCTGGCCACGAATTGATGCCAGTAGATGGCATTTTTTTTGCCACGTCATTGACAGGTCTGTTTGACATGCTTCAGGTTTTTGTACTCCCTGTTGTTGCTTCTGCCTGACCCAGAAGTACTAGACCAGTGAAAGCCCACACTCCTGAACAGCTTGAAAGGCAGAGGGGCACGAACGCTGCGTAGCCTGCTGGGGAGCTCAGGGGAGCTGCGGATGCTGTAGGTACGTTGCAGAAGGGTGACAGCACTCCTGCACAGCATCCTGCACCCAAAAGCTTGATTCACTACATTGGCTTTTTGTGCATTGCTGTCTATTAGCGTCCTCCACAGAAAACATAACTGGGAATAGCTGCTCTATGAAAACTCTAGTTTTCTGAAAGCCTTTACTTCTCTGGAGCTTGGAAAACTAACTGATGTGGATCATCAGTGTAATGAGTTGGATTTTTTAAATAGCCACACAAATGCTAAAAGCAGTAACAACAAAACAAAAACTTATCCCAGGAACAAACAAGCAAAAACACTGTGCCTCTTTGCCTTTCACAGCAAACTCACAAGTTAACCTGGGGAGGAGAGGAAAGGGATTCGTTGATGCAACAAGGCAACATGTGCAATGTGCATAACATTTAGTAAAGCAGATGGCCGATTGATAAAATATTGCTGTAGTATGACATGCTTCTGCATATATATCTATTGTTAGTAAATAATATAAAAACTGCAAAAATGCTATTAAAAATCCTAGTTTGTTACAATGGTGGGATGCTTTTAGCCATGGAGTTTTGAAAGCATTTTAGCTGTGTAAGTGTTGACGAATTGAATGCTGTACATTTCTCCATTTCTATCTTCTTCAGAAACAAAAGTGGTAGCTACATTTCTGACTCTTGATCTGTATTTTACAAACTGTTTTTTATGTCACTGTAAATATATTCAAGACCCTGCACCTTATGCAGAGAATGTTTACGTTTTTAAAAAAAGAAAAAAAGTTTTTTGTTGGCTTTTCCACTATGCTGCTCAGATCTTATTATGTAGAAATAAAAGCAGTCTCTGTTAGAAAGGGGCTTTCTTTCTTTGCCCTTCACCACTTCCCCGTACTTCTGACTCCCTCCTGGATGATGGCTGGCAGCTCATGGACAGCTCGCGCTCTCTTGGAGTAGGATTGGAGGTATTTTGAGACAGGAGTTTTTGAAAACTTGCTTTGGGTGGGGGGATGAGCTTTGTATGCTCTGCAAACTTCCTTGGGAGTAAGGAAAAAAAAAAAAGCTTCAAACCCACTAGATGTTGGTGGTCGGCCTGGCAAGTTAACTGCTCTAGGAAGTCTTTGAGTTAAACTTTTCAGCAACTGTGCTTCTGTCTTCTCCCAAAGAAGATGAATGTCCTACTATTATATCTGCAGCTACAAACACTTCTGTTGGTTAATGACTGTATATACAAGTCTGCCTGCTTTAAGATTTTCATTTTCATAAAGTGTTTTTGATTGCTCTGTTCTGCAAATGGCTCTCCTCTTCCATATTTCATCTGTTTAGATACTCCATAGCCGCATGTGTGTTGCTCTTGTTCGTAGGAGATGGAGCTATAGATCTCCTTCCACGGGAGATATATACATGCCACTGAGCCTACAAAATTCAAATAGTTGGAAGATGAGATGTGTTAACCAGCGGGCTTCTTTCTATGGACTTTGAGACTTTTAATAAATGTGTCCACTGGACTCTTCATGAAGAAGTATGCTCCCGTCCTTCAAGCAGGACCACTTGTTGGGTATTTATCCAGTAGAACTCTGTATTTGTATATTTTACAGATGATGACCATTTGATCAGAGCCATGGGGCAAATAGAGAACTTAAAATCCTGACTCCTGCCTTAAAACTCCTAGTTCATCTTGAGCTCCAAAAATTCTGCACCTGCTCGTTTCAAAGTCCCTTTTTCCTTAAGAAATTTGAATCCAGTTAAAGGCTGGAGGCAATTTAAGGAGATTTAAATCCAATTAAATTTTAGCTGATGGCTTTATTAAAGTAACTAACTGGTCTTGTATTAAAAACCCTGTTTGTGCCTCTCAAGTCCAGGGAATGTTTAAAAAGTGGAGGTGGCTTTTGAGCAGTGATTGAAATTACTACATTATAAGACACTTGCTTTCATATGTTCTGAGCAAGAGACTTAGGTTTGTGTCCTCTCTGCCTCATGGTAATGGCTTTCTAAGATGGCTGGTACCATCAAATTTGTACTTCTTGAATAAATATCTTCATTTTTATGGTAAAACTTTTTGTACGCAGTTTGTTTGTGTGTGCCATGTAACAAAGAAACATATTCTGTAGGATACGGTGCTAGATTTGGTACTGACACAGAGAATACGCAGTTCCAGCACGCAGTGAAACAAGGATGAGGGAATCCCAGTGACGTGACCTTTTTTCCCCTCTAACTTTTATAAATTTTAAAATCAAATATACAGCTGTGTGAAACATGCTTTTTAACTTTTCCCCCCTCCCTGGCTCATTCAGTCAATGAAGAGTTCTAGGCCTATATAAAGATGCTGTGAACATCAGGTAACTTTTAAAATGCGTTCTGTATTTTTATGTTGTACCTCTGTTTCTTGGTTGACATATCGCAGTAGTGTGTGCACATATTTTTAATCAACTGCAAAGCACAAGTAGGTTGTCTTTAGACTGTTAAATTATGTGATTTTTTTTTTAACCTAGGGAAGATCTTTTACCATTGAGAGCAAACCATCATGAACTTCTGTGAGTTGGAAATGCTGTACAAAATTTCCTGTATTTAAAAAAAAAAAAAAAAAAAGAGAGAGGAATTCTTTTTTTCCTGCATTTAAAAATAAAAGTAATACTGGAAATGCCATGCCTTAAGAAATAAACTCAGTGTTTTTCTTTTTGAATTTCTTAAATAGGGCTTTTAATTCTGAGCTGGAACTCTACAAGTTTTTCATTACCTTCTGATACCCTAGAGCCACGTTTTGGTGATCATTTTGGTGTGTGACAAAGTACCTTGCAAGTCAGGTGTGCAATCCATGGAGAACGCCGGGCCCTAAGGAAGGGTCGTGCAGCCCAGAGACGTGCTCGGGCGCCCGGCAGGAACCTCCTTTGTTCACGGCTCCTGCAGTCTGCAAACGTGCCTTTGGCTCCTTGGTGAACGGGGAAGTGCAAAGTGATGGATCTGTGTAATCGTCCTGTAATTACATAAACCGACACGTTGTCTTAATTCAGGTCACCATGGCATAGTCTTGATTAACTACCTAACGTATCAGAGGAGTATGAATAATTTTTTGTAGGACGCTTTGGTCTAATGTTATCACAGCCAAACCTTTCAATGTTTTTTCTTTTTTTTTTTTTTTTTAGTCTTAGGATGTTTTCATGTGAATTCTAAACAGATAAGCTTGTGACTTGCCTGATTTTTTTATATATATTCCTTTTATATGTGTGTATATATAATCCCTTTTATATATACATATTCCCATGTATATAATACATACATGTGAAACAACAGGTACAAAGGCTTGTTTGTAGCTGCTTGTTCTGACCCATAAGAGAACCCTGCTTCCACCTCCCCCAGCATGGATGGAGATGTTCTCAGAGCTGATGTCCTCAAACGCCAGGATTTAAAAACAAGGTGTGATCTTCCCTCTTAACCCATCTTCTAGTTGAGCAAAGCGTGCTCTCTTGTAAAACAGCAGGAGGGGTGTTCATCTTCAGTCGCTGCATGTGTGCGCACAGCCCCATGCACCCCAAGCTGTCCGTGGTGTCCAGAAGCCAGGTGTGTGAAATGAGCTGGGGAACACCAAGCTGACTGTTAACCTAAGCAACACCCCAAGAGGATGCGGACTTTGTGTTAAAGGCGCACAGGAGATTAAATTTTCTCGGTTGCTGCTCCAGGCAGTGAAATTGGGTGTTTGTTCATACCCCACAACATACGAGCTTAGGGAGAATATGATGATTTATAGAGCAGTTACATAGACTATTTTGTTTCCATTCTAGCTAGCACGGAATATAATTAATGTTTATGGTGTGACAACATTCATAGTTAATTGAGCTCTATCTTGCTATACGAAGTTGCACAGCATGCTACAACCGGTGCAGCATTTCTTCCCCACGGTGGATGTTGCACCGTCCCTCCCGGCCGCGTACCAAAGACGAATTGCCGTCTGCTGGGTGAAGCTGTGTCCTGGTTGGGCAAACGCGTCCATCCTGCTCGGTCTGTGCTCCTGCAGACTGGTGCTGTGTTCGTAGCCAGTGGTCAGCTCCAAAGACAGCACAGCTGCTGCATGGAGGGAACGGCCTGGCCGTGGACCTCATTTTGCTCCTGCTTGTATTGGGGCAACTGCCTCTGGCAGTGCAGAAACTCCAGATTCCCACTGTATGGGGAATCTGGCTGAAAGCTCATAAAAACGTAAAGCACAAAGGTAACTTCCAGCTTTGCAAGGAGTGGTTCATTTTGTTCTCTTTTCCTTTGAACAATCCCTGAAAGTCTGGGTTTCAGCCGCTGGGTTTGTTTTTTCTGGAGCTGGAGCAGTTGCAAGGTCTGGGAGCTGGGATGCCATGCTGTGGGCGTGCTTAAACGTTGCTTCATGTGAGGTCAGTGGCTGAGCTTGGAGATGGGAATTTTCTATTCTAATTAATCCCTTATGCTATAGCCTCTCAGCTTCATTAGGGGAGGTCTTTAATGGCAGTGAGTTTGGAGGAGGCTGAATGCTGTGATGCCCTGTGTGTAAGGTGAGAGGGGAAATAAATTCACTGGACTGCTTTGTCCAAAGGGTAAACAGTCAATATTTAGCAAGAGAAACTGCCTCTCTTGCTTTCTCTCCACATGGATTTAATTAGGTGGTTTAGTTAACAAAGAAAACAGCATTTCCTTTAGTTGAGCTGTTCCTCACAAGAGCAGTAACGCAAAGCAGGAAGCGCAGGAGCGGAAAGCTGACAACCTCAAATGGATGCAGCGCTGGAGAGATGAGTCTGCCGAACCTCAAACTGGCCTTTCTTCGTGTGCATCTGAACACCGCAAAATAGCAGGGGAGGAGGGTCCTCGTTAAAGCAGAGTGTGATGGCACTGGGGGATGCCCTGTTGTAGCACAGGGCAGGGGTAACACTAACAGCAGCCGGTCCTGGGGAGAGTTGCGAAGCATGAGGCCGAAGCCCAAGCTGCGCCCATCCTTCCTCCTCGGAGGGTGCTGGTCTCCGGTATTCGTCTTGGTGGAGCAGTGGTGATGTGAAATAGAGAAAACAGAATAAGCAATTGCTGGGCTACATCACTTTGGTTTATTCATCTTCTACGAGTTTGTTCCATCTATATGGTGGCTGGAAGCTGAGCCCAGGGGGATGGAGGAGCAAGGCTGCGTTGTTCCCAGCTGGGGAGAAGGTTCTTGTTCGGTCTGGTGGGGCTTGCCGGTCCTGCTGGGAGGCTGGCCCCAATTCTCTTTCCTCTTTCGCCTCTTTTCTTTTCCTGTTGGTTGTCAATGCAGAAGACTGCGAACATTTTGAATTCCGCATAGCTCAGTTTCTAGTTCTGGAGATAGACATCTAGCTTAGCAAAACAGCCTTGGCTAATACAAACAGTTATTTTAGAGACAGACCCCGAGTCCCAGCTCTCATCCCCTTCTCCAGCTTGCTCTAGTTTCCCAGCTCACTCAGGAAAAATTGGTTTCAACTTATTGCCTCGGGCTCATCCCGAACATGTTACAGGCTAATAGGGCACCTCCCTGGCACATGGATATTTCTCCACCGCTCTGTAATGACTTGCAGATGTGGCAGTGATTCATAACATCTGGGGTTACTGCGTGGCTGGGCATAAGGGGGGGAGCAGAGAGCCTTCACAACTGTGTCCCACAGCCGGGCTGCTCCTCCTTAAAGCATCCTTTTAATCAGGCAGCCTTCAGATGAAAGGACAGCACCAGTGCAGCTCAGGGCTGAAACAGCTCGTTTTGGGAAACTGCTCTGAGGGCACTGGATTCCTGTCCCCAGCCCTGAGCAGGACTGATGCTTTGATACCTAGCTGGGCCATTACCCCCAACAGTACTTTCTACCTTTTCCTATTTTGCTGTTAAAACATTTTTGATTAAGACTTTGGAGAATTACATCTATAAAGAGGAGAGGCTTGTAAATGTATATTTAGGTCCTGGGAATCCTAGGACCAAAGCTGGGGGGACCAGGCTCTCTGCAGCTGCCTGGGTGGGTTGCCGCGTCTCTTTGTGTTTTCCCTCCTGTGCTTTCTCCCATGTAGACTGTGACTTCCTCCACCAGATACAGCAAACTTTTCACCGCCCAAGGACTAATTTTGAATATAGGGGCATTTTCATGGCCTCTGTCTGACCTGTAATTTCTCTAATTTTACCTGATTTTCAGAAATATCAGTCTTTGAATATCTTAAGTTCTTCTTTCTGGATGTTAAAGAGAAATTTTGTGGCTTGAAACTCGTGACACACAATCATCTTTACCATCTACGTCCAGCAGCTGCAAGACAGTCCCGAGTGCCGGTGGATGACTTGCTTCGCAAGATGGTTCTGTTTTGGGGCAGAAAGGTTTAGAAACAGATCACGAGCACCAATTTCCTGCTTTGAAAGAATACGTGGAATACCAGACGGTGTTCATGTCCAGAGAATAAAGGTGACCTCTTCCTGGCCGCGCCTGCAGGAAATACCGAGCCCCTGGTGCTTCCTGCACACGGGCTGAGCCGTGCGGGAGCACGCGGATGGGTTCGGGCTGCGGAGCTGCCGGCCATGCTGGGGAGCTCCTGGCAGCAGCCCCGCGCACCGGCCGCTTGGTCAGGTCCTTTCCCACCCCTCCTGCGTGCCCTGCGACACGTGCGGCCGAGCCCTGCGGCTGGCTACTCTTTTTTCGAGGAAGAAGCCTCTCTGCCTCTACCTGGAGGTACCGGCCTCTCCCCAGCCCGGGTTGTGGGCGATGCCGGGAGGCTGAGGCGAGACAGCAGCACATGCTGCAAGCACCGACCGCGATAACAGGTGCTCTGCTCTCTTCCCCACAGGTAGCCACAGAGAGGGCTTGGTTTTGGAGAAACCCCTGCCAAGATGGACAGCCTGAGCTGGGAGGAGTGCTCGGATGGTTCCTACCTGGCAAAAGGCTCAGGTATTAACAGGGGCACTGATCATTCCTCTGCTTTCCTTTTTTATGCAGCGGATCATGGACACATCCAGACCCTCTCCATCCCTTGCATGTCATGCGTAAAGATCAGCCCCAGTGAGCCGAGCCCCTGCAGGTCCGCACCTCGTGGGCCGGGAGGACACACGTCGTGATGCAGAAGTCATTAAAGCCAATCTTCCCCATCGCGTCGTGGTCCAGCAAGTCGAACAGCAGCATGATCTGGTTTTTATTCAGGTCTGTCGCATAACAGAGAATGCAATAAAACTGCAGATCTGGAAAACAGTGAGCTCTCAGGCCTCGTCTGCACAAAGCTGTGAGTAATAATTAGCAGGATTTATTTTATTTTAAATGCCCACTGCTCCCAGACAAGTTGCACAGGCAATTAAAAATGCAGTAGCAGACAGGAGATACTGTTCAGAATTAATAGACAACATTAACGAGATGTCTGATTTATGAAAGGGCATATGCAATTTCAACACAATGTTAAAGTGCCCATGATTTCTGTCTTCCTCTTCCATCCTTCCCCAAAGAAAAAAAAAAAAAGAAAAAGAAAAAGAAAAAAAATACTTTTTCAGTAAACCAGAAACTTTGGGAAAAGAGCTCATTTTTCTTTTGGAGGTGTCACTTTAACTGATGATCCATTAGCAGTGATTTGCAGTCCTATTTAATCTCCTGCAGTGCAGGGGAAGAGACGAACCTCCAGATACACTTCGGCATTTCCCCCAAACCTCCCCGAGTTGTTCTGTGCAAACCCAGAGGATGAACGGCCCCAGCTAAAACACCTGCGGGCTGGCCTGGTCCTGCTGCCCCTGCATCTCTGCCGGTGGGTCAGTCCGTAGGAAGGTGTCACCTGGGCTGGGGCACCGGGGTGCCTCGGGAAGGCACAGGAATAAACTCCAGAACTGCAGGCGGGATGGGAGGGAGCTGTGAACCAGCAGACTAGTGTTTGCGAACAGCCTCGTGTGGAGAAAACTATTGGCAAGAAACCTACCTGCTTTGTAGTGCGGAGCACAGTTGGTTTATGGAAAGGATTACATGATGGGGTTGCTGCAGTACTAAGGAATTAGCTTCGGTGAGCCAGATATTCACTCTTGCCCTATGTTCCTGGTGTCTTGCTTGTACAGCTGGAAAGATCTCCTTTATCGCCGGCCTGGGTTTTTCATAGGTCGATTATCTGCTCACTGGGGCCAGGAGCGGGTTATTGTGTTTGTACAGTACTAGCGAGCCTGACCTGGGGGCTTTACAAGCTGCCGGGCTGCAGAGGATGATAATACTATAAAATCAAACAGGTTTCTTGGGCTTTCGGACTTTTCTGTTTCACATATAGGGAAGCAGGCAATTGAAGGGGGAAAGGAATACCTTCAATGGGAGCTGAAAATCCACCTCAGCTGCTCGAGTGGTCCCATGAGCCAGACGTGTCTCAGGAGCAGCCAGGCCAGGTAACTTCCAGAGCATCAGGGCGTGATAGAGCAGGGCGGACGTGGTGATGTGTGCTGTAACTGAAAGCTGTTTGGGGTATTGCCAAGTACTTGTATCAACTGAGCAGCTAGGTAATTAGTATTACAGAGTGCTGCATTTGTTGTAACATCTGAAGTGCAATATTTGTAATCTCCGGATTTAAATCCTAAGTGATGTAGTATTCTGTATATCTCTTTTCAAAACGTTACACAGGGCCTGTAATTTTATAGCATTAATGGCAATCTCATTTTGTAGTACTCACTGTTCAGGGCTTTCTTGCACTGAAAATCCAGGCACTGGAAATACTGTGCCAGTGCCACTGACAATAAGCAGTACAGTTCATTTAAGTACAGATACTGCAGAAAACACCCAGATTTCAGCTTCTTCTCTGTTAACTGTGGAAGATCACCCAAACAGAATTAGCTCCAAGACACCAATCCCTCACAATAAGAAAACTCTGCCCTAGAACCAGAACACAACCTCTGTCACAGACTTCAATGCTTTTTCCACATTTTCAAGATTTCCCATCAGACATGGAGGCAAAGCCTTGCCTACCATTGAGCTCTAAAGCGTAATACATACTAAAATCAAGTGACAGAAATTATTCTGGCAATGCTAAAGAGCATTAAGTCCAATTAAAACGTGCAAGATAACACAGATTTAAGGATTTACTCTAGCAAAGCAGAGGACCATAATGCAAATCTCAACTTCAGGCAAGTGCTACCCCAACTTTTGTTGGTCCATGCTGAGGTGGTCCTACAGAGCAGCCAGTGCAGGGCTTTGTTTTTGCTGCTAGCCATGGTTTTAACTTTTCTAATTTCCAGTACCTGACAGTGTCCTGTGAAACATCCCTGTGATCTATAGCTCAGAGATGGCTGCTTTGGAATGCCCAATTTCTTATCCAAGTTAGCTGTCAGGAAGCTGAACCACTCATATTTATCTGAAGTGTTTGTCACCCATTCCTCTCCCCATACAGAATGAGTCCAACCCAGTCCTTACCCCTAAACTATACCAGGAACACTAATAATAAAATCATGCTCCACTGGCTTGCTTCAGTCCAAAGACCCCTCTGTCGCCAACATTTAAAACGCAGAGCTGCGTGTACTCTTGCTGCTGAGTTAACAGCTTCAGCTCCGTCAGTCGTGCTGTCCTGACCGCTCCAAGTGGTCATATTTAACGCGATGGTGATGCTCATGGCAGTCTGTCCACGAGGTCAGCTGTGCTCCTGTGAGCCTGGGGAAGATTTGCAAGTTTTTTTGTGTCTGTGTTTCTGGAGTTTATATTCTCTTTCTCTTATTTATCATTTGGGAAACAGTAAGAAGAAGTAATATGTAGGTAGATAATTAACCTGCTTGCTGACTTGGTTTGACATTGCGAGCTTTCTGCAAGAAATGGGTGGAAAGAGTTCATATGGCTGATTCCTCTTGGCTATGAAGCCAAGAGACAGTAAATCTGGTTATAGGGTATCAAGAACCGGATAAAAAATGCCACAGCCCTCAAAATGCTGTGCTGAATCAGAGTTGCTCAAAAACTTCTGAAGGGTTAACTTGAGTTTGCAAAATTTATGCTAGCAGAGAAATCACCTCTCTGAGCTCCTATCTGACGGGGCTACCTGCAGATAGGCTGCAGAGCTTCTACCCACGCTGCAAGCCCTTTGGCTCAGGACTTACCTTTACGGGACCTGATAAGGATGGAGATCCCCAATACATGCCCACAGCCGTTGTAGTGGCAATTATAAAGATGACGGAGTCAAACACGGATCGGGGAGGTAGATGACAGGACAAGGGGAATGACCACAGGTAGCAACTGGGGAGGTCCAGCAGGACATTAGGAAAAAAATTCCCCTGGGATGGTGGTGTGCCCTGAAGCAGGTAACCCAGGGAGGTCGTGTCCGCTCCGTCCTGGGAGGTTTTCAAGACTCAGCTGGACAGGCTGCGGTGTGACCACTCCCGAGTCGGTGACACTCCTGCTCCAAGCGGGAACTTGGGCTGGGTGATCTCTGGCGGTGCCACCCAAGCAAAGTTTCTACAGCTGTGTGCAATGCCCAGGCCCACTAGTGCAATAGAGTAAACACGCTACTATCAATGCAAATAACTGCAAAAAGGAGTGATACCTAAAATACTGGAAAAATTGAGATTAAAAGGTATGAAATTTTGAAAGCAGTCGCTCTGATTCTGTTCTTGCTCTAGCACTGCCAAATCTTCATGTTGCATCATATCCAAGAACCAGGAAGCTAGATTTAAAAAGGTGCTCCATTATTTTCAACTCATTTCTGTTTCAGGGATATACCTGGGGTGTATTTTCAGCTTGTTTTTCCCACAGCTCACTGGGGAGAGGGGAATAAGGAGGGGAACATGAAACTTACTTCAAAAAGGCAGCTGAAACTCTGGTATAGCCACAGATTTCCAGGAACTTCAGTTTTAAATACTATTTCAAGCATCACTATCGAGAAACTCCCGACTGAAATGCTAGGGCTGATCATACCAGGATAAATCCAATTCCTCTTAACAGCAAAGACAGTGAGAGGCGACGATCAGCCCCTGCGCTTTAGGGTGTAATATATCAGGGAACTAATGAGAAATCACCAAGCCCAGATGTTCTCAAGCTGAGAGCCTGTGCGGAGGGTTGCCAGCACTACACATCAGGACGCAGTGTGCAAATGCGCATCCCCCCCCCTTACCCCCACCCTCGGCTCCATAGCGGGACACGCACCCGGGGCAACACCCGCAGGCGGTGCGAGCTGTGCGGGCAGCAGGGAGGTTGGCACAGCCGTGTGCCGCCGAGCCCTCTGCTAAAAGATTGTCAAACGTGGCTGCACCGCCGGGGATTTCCCCCTAGATGTCCCCATTTAATACGCGATTTTCAACCGGCTTTCCCGAGGATTTGAAGTTTGGCCAGGGACAGGCTGCGGACCTTCTCGCTTGGCACCAAGCTGGGGCGCAATCCTAAAACAACCCCGTGCTCGCCGTTCCGATGCTTCAAATAATACCTGACGATATTTGTACTCGCTCGTGACACTGCTTCGCTC
>VXAA01001765.1:1059728-1115473 GCA_013399115.1 Anseranas semipalmata | reverse complement strand
GCCCCGCGGTGCTGCCGGGGCGGGGGGCGCCGCATGCCGGGGTCCCGCGGTGCGTTGGGGACCCCCCCTCGGAAGCTGTCTGCAGCATCACGGGACAAATCCCCGCGGGGCCTCGGGCTGCCTCCGCACGTCCCATCAGCTGCCCTAGGCTGGGAACTAGGAGAAGCGAATCCTTGTGCCTCTCCTGCCTGGGAGCAAAGGCGGCTGGCAGCGCTGAAGTGCAGTTTTACTTGGGGCCGGGGCAAGAAGAGGGAGAAGCATTCTTTCTTCACCCCCCCTGCTTTTTTTTTTCTTTCCCCTCTCCCTCTAAATCGACTGCTTTCAGAGCGCCGCATTTGTAAGGCGGCGAGGTGCTCCCTGCCAAACCTGCCGGTGCAATGAATGGCGAGATTTCTTGGAAGTCAGCAGTCTCGGGGCTGCCTCCAAGTTTCGTGAGCCTCCAGGGGTGACATTATTTGTATTCCTGTGGTTCTTGCAGGCAGGAAACCTTGAGCAAGAAGAGGAGCCCAGCTCCTTAACGGTGGGGACATGTCCAGTGCTGTGCAAGTTTAACTAACCTTCATGTTGGAAGGTCGGGGTTTTAACGGCCAAATACTCAGCTGTACTTTGCACTCCAAAGCAACGGCATGCTCGCCCGTTAGTGGCTCTGAAACGCTCTGGTCTTCTGTGCAACGGTTGGGACAGGAGACTTTTGGCTGGAGAAGCAGGCTGGGGATCCGGCCTTCTGGGGCAAGCTGCGGTACAAAGATAATTTGGAACTGGAGTTGAGAATTAGCTGTTTGGCAGCTGTTTTCTGACAGTCTCATTAGAACGTTTAACAAGGTGTTGCCTTTTCAGACTTGAGAACTAAGTAGTAACTAAAGAGAAGGTCAGCAATGAAGCTGTTGTTTTCAGATCAGGACAGAGGTGTTTTGCCACAGCACTCTGGCATGTTTTATCTATTTATTGTCTCTATCATGTTATTTGAGAGAAATTCTAAAATTTAATCAGGCTTAAAGTAGGCATTGAGTGGAAATCCTTGGTGAAGGATCCTTTCTGCTAATAAAATGCAATTGCTTATAATTTAATGTCTGATATATTCATAATTTTAAAAGTACCACCGGTAGTATTAGTGCATCTGTTACCAGTTGACTTGGTGTTGTGCACTGGAAACCAGTTTGTATATAGCAACGCTCACTCTTCTCCTGGGTAATTATTTACTTGTGTTTGCTTAGGTTTCTCATGCAATGATAGGAATGAGGTAAACATTGTAAAATAAGTTAATAGGCTTCTGAGACAAATGAAAACTTAGAAGTTCTAACACCTGATTTATATACCCTCTATTTTAAATGTGGTTAGTATATCCAAATTAGTGAACTTTTCAGAATAAAAATACTTTAAAAGTGGATGGTTTGGTTCTTAAATCCCCTGCCATACCTGAATGCCTCTGGTATTAACTCCAGCCTGACACTAATACGTTAAATCATCAGAGTAACTTTATGTATGGTGGGCTGAGGATGTCAGCCTGTCAGATAATAACACTTCCTCATCTCTAACTAATTCCATCTCCTTCGATCCCCTCTTCAACCCAAAGGAGAATGTGGATTGTAGTGTACGTTATAGTGCAGACTGTGTGGTTATAACCCAAAGTTCACTCCTTCTACAACGGTAGATTAAGTTGTTACCGTACGTTTAGACAACTGTCTGCTTCAGAGATGTTTTAATGTGATTGATCATGGGGTGGGGGCTAACCTTGTGACAAAGCAAAGTCATTTGCTTTGCTCTTTATAGTTGCTAAAGTTTTTAATTCTCCATCTTCTTTGATCTCTTCTCTGCCCATCCTTCATCCTGGTTGGAGAATGGATGTGTGTTTTTTTTTTTTTTTTTAAGAGTTCTTGTGCAAAATTTTGTTTGTTTGTTTAAGAATCCCTAATTATTCAGGTGACACATTTCTATAAAGCCTTGTTTTAGATAATACAGTAGCATTATTACGGAGTAGTTTCCTGCCATGCTAAGATTTAGCTTGCATATTCTCCTCCTTTGTCTTTCTAAATCTGGAGCACTACCCTAGGTGATGATGCATATAGGATAGTGACGTGAAAGACTAGGCTTGCCTTGTTGTTCTGCTCAGCTGCCAGGAAAGCCCAAAACAAACAACCCTACCCGCCTGTGCGCAAGGAAAATATAGGTGGCCAAGGTGCGATGAAAAATTTTAACCATTCCCTTGAAGTTCCTTAAAGTCAATTTGCTCTTCACACCAAAGCGATCATTCAGAGCAAGTCAGAGTGTTTGTATGGCTGTGAGAGTTCCAGGATGTTTGAATGAAGTTCCTGCCTGCCTTCCGCCCCCTTTCCACACACGGAAGCATGGGGATGTGATATAATCTGCCTGTGCTTGCATCCTGCCTGACCTCCTGTATGTCGTATTCGCTCATAAGAGCCTGTGGTCTCTGAGCAGTGCAAAAAGATTGGATTTGTACAGTGAATAGTCTGAAACCCAACCAGAAAGTTCTGACCTGGGAGTAATTTCAATTTTGATAGAAGAAAAAATGTGTTTATTTTAGTAGGTCTAGTTTTTATGATGCCAGGTTTGCACAGGAGGAAGAAGGACTCATCTTGCAATGGGTGTTCCTGCACTGCAGAGCACTCGGGGAGCAGTTCCTTGGACTCCCCAGGCACACAGCTGAGCGAACTTGAACTGGTTTGACACAGCATTTACAAAAGTAGGACAGGCTTGATTTAAATGTATGTTAATTAAAAATAATCAAGTCTGTAGTAGAGCCTGAAATGCATATGGTAGACCTTAAGAAACCTGCAGCCAGTGTGATTTCCCTATTTCTATATAAAGACATTTTCTTCTGCAAAGGGGGACCTGATTGTGTGAGGAAACAGCGAAACTCATTGCAGAGGGTAATGAAGCTGAAAAGTAGGAAGGGGGTGGGGAGAAACTGTTTCTTCCTTGCTTTCACTCTATTAATCTCTTGGTTTTGGTAGCTCCGGTGGGTGTGATAAGGAAGCAATAGAAGCCCATAGATAGCAACACACTGCATGCCAAATATAATGTTACCCACCTCGTCCAAAGTTCATTAAATCAATGATCTTAAATCAGTCATTAGGCCAGCAATCGGGAGCTGTGATGGATGTGTGCCAGCCTGTGAAGTCTGCAGCACCCCTATGTTAGTGGGCCTACGAAAATGTCCTAACTCAGACCCTTTCCAAGCAGCCTTAAAAGCACAGTTATTTTTTGCTTCGGAAACATCTAAGACACAACTCATAAAAGGCTGGGCTGTGACTCCACTGGTGCAAAGCCGACGTCTGTGCGTGCAGGGAGGGAGAAGGGTGGCAGCGGCACTGGGAGCCACCTCGCTGCCGCTGAGCTGTGCTGGGCGCAGGGCCGCGAGGATGCTGCAGGTGCTCGTGGGCTTCAGCCGGAGCGCTCTGAGCTGCTGCATCACTGCTCGCTCCTGCAAAGCCCCTTGGGTGGAGGGGTGCGGGATTTACTGCTGCAGGTAGTAAATCCCTGCATTAACGTCAGCAGGAATAGATATGTCCGGGCTCTTCTGGGCATTGAGAATCGACGAGCTGGCATGGAAAGGACTCGGTCTTACAAAAGCATGGGCTCTGCTGGAAGGAGCCCGGAGACTCGCTGCATTTCTAATCGTGGGATTGTTTTGCTGCGCTTATGCCTCTTGTGAAACGCTATCTCTGCTCTCCAGTGTGCGCTGATGAGGACGCTGGCTCCCTGATAACGCTTTCTTCTCGCAGGGTGGGGACAGGATGTCCCCTTCAGGAGCGGGGGCTGCCACGCTGCCCACAACCGCCAGCGCAGCGGAAAACACGGTTTGTTCATTTGAATTCGCCTTCAAACGGCTCTCCGCACAGCGCCTAGATAGATAACGCTGAGCCCGTGTCACAGCAGCTCATAAACATGCCTGGTGTGCTGCTCTCCTTTCTTAAGATGCAGCTTAAAAGCCATGTTTGGGTTATCTGATCTATTATGGTGGCATTAGTGCTTAATGCTGAACGCGCTACGGACTATAAACGCTCTGTTTTGAAATTTGGGTAATAAAGGACTAATTGTTGAGGTGCTGTGCAGCTGCCTCGTAAGCCTGGCTTTCACAGCGCGGGCCCAGGAGAAGTCGCGAGACGTCCCGGCCGCTCGCAGAGCTCCGCTCGCCAGCTGAGGTTACTCCAGCTCGGTTGGCTCAAGTTTTCTCAAGTGACTTGGGCTCAGCTTTCGGCAGTATGATTCATGAGGGTTTTAACATGCAGTTCCTGGAAAGGGTGTTGTGGAGGGATGCTATTCTGCTGGGTTCGCTTTTTTTTTTTTTTTTAATAATAATTAAAATAGTAAAACAGAAAAAAGCTGAAGTTGATTGCAACTCTGTCCATAAACACAGAGCAAAAAAAATGGTAAGATCCAATCATGACCTTGTCTCTTAGACTAGCTGAAGGGTTCTCCTAAGATGTTTTACTTGGGGAGAGAAGAGGAATGGGAAGACACCACTCCTTTAGTTGTAGAGCTGCGGACCAACAATATTAAACTAGTGTGAACTTTAAACTTGATTAAACTTCGCATTCACTTAAAACTCACAGAAACATGCGCTGCTCTGTCCCTGCTGAAGTCCAAGAGAAGCTTGTCCTGAACTCTGCGGAGCCGCTGCTTGATCTGTGTGGAGAGGGAGAGGAATCTCTCTCCATGGCCTAAATATTTTGACAATGACTTCTGTGTCACGGCCCGGAGCTTGGCAGTGCTGCGTGCAGTGGGAGCCGTGGGCAGCTGCGTGGAAGGCAAAGCTCAGAGGAAGCCTTTGAGCCTTTCACTCCCAGGCACATGGCAATAGTTGTCCCTTAGAAAAATCCCTGCCCAACATGTTTCATGATTTTATTTTTTCCCCCCCTTAAGTGCCCAGTTTCTTTGGGAGTGTGTGTGGGGAAATGTTCTTTTCCTCATCCTTGTGGTGCTGCTGTCTGTAAATCTGGGGCTTTCCTCATGAATCTTAGGTCAAACACGCCCTCGGTGCCACGGTGCTCAGCCGCGGGGCCCCCTGGAGCTCTGCCCACCCGCATGTCTGCACAGGCTGCGGGGTGCCTGTCCCTGTTCCTGGCCATGCCGGCGTGCCAGCCACACGGCCCATGCCAGGCCCTTAGCACCCTATGTGCTGAACTTGTTGCAGAAAGTTGCTAGGAAACTCAGAAGTGGTTTCGTGGCTTTTTTTTTTTTTTCCCTGTTCTAATTTTTTTTTTTCAATGTTGTGGTGTTGCCTGAGTGAACATCAAGGCAGACATACCTAACTTGAGGCACTGTGCGCTTCCAGGTGGTTTGAAGGATACTTTGTGCTTCCAAACTCGAGGTCAATGTAGGCTGAAGATGCTGGATCCATGCAGATCTTTCCTCTCTTCCTTCTCTTCGAACCGTGCATGGGTTTTTGTTCATTTCTCGCTCATGCTGGGACCATGCAGCCAGCTCAGTTTCTGTAGGTGGGTTATGGTGCAGTGCGCCAGCCAAGAAGCTTCTCATCGTTCCTCTGGCCTCTGCTGCTGTGTGCGGGTGCAACATTCAAAGCATTGCGTGGAGCTTTTCTGCTCCTTGACTGATGTATTGCTGCTTGGGCTGCTTGGGTGTCTTGGCGCTCGCTGCCTTCTGCTGGGCCACTGCTGAGTCTTTAAGGCAAGAAAAAGTGCATGTGCCATGCTCTGGTCACTCTTTTTTTCACATGTCCACATAGAAAAGAAGTCCTTGGTCATTGCTCAAACTTGTTGGCAGTGTTACTTTCCATTGCCCCTAGCACGTCAAACCAGAGGAAGGCGTTTCTGCGTTTTTACTAACGCCTTTCTATTTGTTTTGCAAGCCACTTCCACTTCCCCCTAACTCTTGCAAAAGCGTTGCCACAGCTGCCAGAGCAGCAGCGCTGCAGCAGCCCACCAGCTCGGAGCCCAGCCCTCCCGCCCTGCCCGACCCAAGGCCCTCGGGACGAACCTCAGCGTGGGTGTTTGTTTGCCAGGGGATGCTCAATGCACGTAGCCCTGGTGGTTTCGGTGGTGTGATGTGCAGGTGGAGCAGAAGGGCTTGTTGCACATGTGCTGCGTTTGTCCCTCTGGCAGACAAGGGAGCCTGCCGTCTTTTCGGGATGGGGCTCAGAGTTATTTCCCCAAGCACAAGTTTTGCACCTGAAGTCATAACTTGTGAGCTCAAAGTGCTCCGTCTAAAGAGCTGAGCTCCTCGAGCGCCTGGCTGGGTTAAGCCTGGGCTGGCTGGGTGCTGGTGGGACCGCTCAGCACCGCCTGCATCAGGGCACGGTACCTTCCTCCCTCCCTCCCCGGGCTGATGCAAGCTCGGGGTCTTCTCTGCTCCCCTGCGGCCGCGACCACGCTGCTGTGCCCGCTCGTCACTGTCAGCCCTGCTGGCTGGTGCCGGTGGTGAGTTCATCATTTCCCCCAAAAGGTAGAAAGAGTGATTGAGACAAACTGAAGTGGCTCTATGGGGCTCGTCGGACATGGAACTAATTTCAGCTCCCATTGACTATTTGGCAATAATAGGAACTTGAGCCTGTCTATCCTGTGTCTATTGATGCAGACAGCTCAGGCGAAGTTCATTGGAAGGCAATTAATCATTGTGCTATCCCTGAGAAATATCTAAGCAAGCGGTTGCTTGCATACAAAGACACACAACGGGAATAGGCTGCATGGAAAATCAAGCCAGAACTATCAAGCCCCAAATACAGCATCTGCTAGAAGGAGACCATGGGGCTTTTCCCCTCTTGCTTCTCCAACTCAGTGAGATCCAAAACATCAGCACTCCCAGCATGTGGAGAGAAGGGACAGAAATGTGGTGGCATGTTATTGCAGACCAGCTTCAAAAGGGTCATCCCAGGATTGGAAGACCCTGGGCAACCAGCCACGCTGGCAAGCAAGCCCAGACAAAACTGTGGTGGGACTGATTGGAGTGCTCTCGCTGCTAGCTCCCTTCTTTGTCACTGGTGAACGAGGGCTCGCGTGGGGTGTTGTTGTGCCTCACCTAGCAGCGTGCTGTGCCTTGGCCCCAGTGCTGCCTGAGGAAAGACAGAACAATCCTGCCTTCCGGTAACGCGTTCTGTAAGGGCTTAAAATAGTTCCTGCGTTTGTCAGAATCGGGATTTCACAATAGCTCAGAGGGTGAGTCACAGGCAAAGGCCAAACTGCCTTTTCTGTCACCTGAACTGCCACCTCTTACCCCTTAAATCCATAAAGTAAGCAGCACCTCTGCCTTGGAGGAGTGATGGTACTTGTTCCTGTCCCCCGTCACCATTGTGTTTGGCAGCAGCATGCCCAGCACCCACCTTTCCCTGGAGGGCTCCAGCAAGCCCCTTTCTTCCTCTTGCTTTGTAACCTGAACGTTGGCTCCTGGCGTGGCTTTCTGGAAGCGGTTTATTGGACAACTTTTATGTGATGTGTGTTCTTTTGTGAACCGCATGCCCCACTCCCATCTGCACAGACCTGTCAGCCTACCTCTGCAGTGCATGGATTTGCAAAAGGGCTGCTCGTGGCTGTAAGAGCATTTCGGTTTTTAAATGCCGAGACCGTAATGAATCCAACTATAGTTCAGCAGCTGTCTGCTCTATTTTTTATACTAATTAGCACTCCAGGGACAAATTATCCATGGCGTTAAAATGCCCAGCAGTGGAGGAGCTAAATAGATGATTTTTTTTTATTTGACTGACCAGCCATAAGTCACAGACTAGCATCAAACAGTTTCGGTTCTTGGGATCTCACCAGCTAGGTGGTTCTTTCTCTTCTGTCCACAAGTTTCACTGGAAAATCTGATGGTCTGGGAAACACCATAATTCATCAGAGTATGCATTTTGGGATGTTTTGTCCAGGAACAGAAACTCTCTTCTCTATCTCTGCATTCTCTGCGTGGACTTTTGCTTTGTTGAGGACCCTGTGGTTGGGCTGGGGTTTACAGAAGACTTTGTAATTGCTGTTCACATGCTGTATTTTTGCAAGACATTATTTCAGAGGATGTGGCTGTCTAACAAACTCACTGCTGGTGAGTCAACCTAGGGTACTCTTGAGTTATCTTGTTTTTCTTTTCTTCCATATCATTGTGTTTAAATCCCCAAGAAAGGAAAAGACAAACAAAATAGCCATCATGAGAGAAGTTTTCATTTCCCTTGCTGCAAAATTGGAGCTTGACCCCCAGTGAAGCTCAAGATGGAGGTGAAGCTGTAGAGAGGCAACTTTTTTCTTCCATCCTGCAGCTCTTGGAGAGCGAGCAGTGGGTGCTGCCTTTCCTGAGCCTGGCACTGTGTCCCCTCACTGCGAGGAGTATGGTCCAGGCCAGCAGCTTACAGACCTGGAGATGCAGGTTCCTTCTGCATAATTGCTGGCTTGGCTTTTGAGGTCGGAGCGGGCTGTGTTTGCCTTTGTGCTAATGTCTCAGGACAGGTTCTGCCCTATTGCACAGGGATAAGCAGAAATCAGAAAAGGCCTTTAAGCCCTAAAGCATCATCCCATGCCTCAGATGTCTGAAAGTGGCTTGCAGGGATGGCAACGTAAGCATTTGGCCTATTTAGCATCCAAACAAACATTCCTGGAAGAATCTCTGTTGTAATATGTTGTGGGGGGGTTAGAACTAGATGATCTTTAAGCTCCCTTCCAACCCAAGCCATTCTATGTATGCGGGAAAATACCAGCTGAGAAGCTGGAGGAAATTGCCAGATGTGAGTTACAGAGACTGCACAGCACGCTTAGCCAAAACCTGACACTGCCTGTACGAATTTGGCTGGCTCGCGCAGCTCGGGGAGCTGGCTGGCTGCTGCGAGGGGCCGTGACGCAGCCGGCTGCCGGCCTGATGGGGGACAGCCACCACTCAGCGTGCCGCGGGGCCTCCTGCCAGTGTGACCAAGCAGTCTGACCTCCCTGTGCTGGCTGGCCTGGGGGGGACGTGGGACAGCGGTGCTCCTGTCCTTTGAGGTAGTGGAAGCCCACCTGGTGCAGCTCATGGGATCCCAAACCTTGCCAAACTGCTTCCCAGGTGTCCATGGCTAGAACGGACAAGGAATCAGAAGTGGCTGGGAAAATGATCTCATTCAGGACAGTCCACAGTGGTGGAGAAAGGCAGCAGCTAATTCTGTTGTGAGCATCCATAAAGTCCCAGAGTTGCTGTTTTAACGCTTAAGATAACTCTTGACTTGCGTCAAAGCCGCACGGACCTAACGGCCTGCTAGGCTGCGGTTGGTGCTGCATCCCTTCCTGCTGGCCTTGTCTTCAAATGGAGATGATGCGAGGCCCTACCCAGGGCCCAGAGAGTTGAGGAGAAAACAATTCTTGTTCCGAGGGGCTCCCACTGATAGCATGATTTCACCCGCCGTATGTTTGGGCTGAATGTGAAGTAGTGTGCTAGCGGGCTCGTATCTAGACAGGAAGCGATATCTGGGGGTTGCTGTGCTACTCACCGTTAGTCACAGGAGTAACGATGAATAAGATCAGATTGCCACAGTGAAACACGTGGACTGTGATCGCTCCACTGCCCACAGCTTGCAGCCTGGTTTGCAAAGCTGCGTCCTCCAGGTCTTTGTTCAGAGCCTCCAAAACGCACAGCACGAGAGGCGCCTGCCTCCAGCAGGAGACCTGCCTCTGGGCAGGAGATGCTTACAGTGCTGGTTGTTTCTTGACCTTCTTCATAGAATAATCCATGCCATGCACACAGGGCGGCTCGCCACCCCAGCACACAGTGCAGCTCTGCACCCACTCCTGGTGGGCACCGGTGGTGGCACCGCGGGGGTGGCAGCCTGCCGGCCCCGTGCCAATGTGGGCTGGGGGTTAAGTGGGTGCACAGACCATGGGGACCACGTGGCTGATGACGGCGAGTGCCCTGCATGCTCGAGGCTCTCAACGGGAGGCCTGGAGGGCTGGGGCATGCTCAGCTCCAAGGTTCTTCAGGTGCCTTCAGGGCCCCAGAGTCCTGGGAGGGCTGAGCTGGCCTGGACCCCGCCGGTGGGAAGTGTGCGATAGCTGACCTCAAAGGGAAGCCCCACCTTCTCTCACAATATTTACTTCCCCTCCTTGGCTCTCTCCCAAGGCCATAAGTGCAGAGCAAACATGGTGGGGCACTTCTTGCGGCGCTGGGGAAGCGCCGCGCTTTCCCCGTGCTTGCTCTGTTCCACTTCTCCCGCTGCCCCTTGCCCCAGCCTGCCTGCCCTTCTCAGGGTAGCTGATGGCAACTTGCTGAGACACAAACTTGAGAAAATATATATACATATATATGGTCTCTTCTGAGACCAGCATGAAATGCTGTCTTGCATCTGGGCAGAAAGCCCAGGTGGAAATGGGTTTGCCCCCTGTGGTAAAGACTCAGCTGTGCGTGCCAACCAGTGTGAATTCAGCAAGCCTTCAAAACCCAGCAGAGTCAGGACTCCCTTATTTTCCCTCCCCCCATTATATGGCTTTTCCCTCATTCCCTGCTCCCCTCCCCAGCCTGTTTGGCAGTACACAGCGACACTCTCACCTAAGCCTAGTAAAACTGCTCAGCGGGGCCTGTGGTGTTTACACTAGGAATTAATCCTACTGTAAGCTCCTGCCTAGGTTTTCCAAACACAGATACGTAAACTACAAAGCGGTAAGAAAGGTCCCAACTGCTCCTCCAGCACGAGCATCCCCGCTGTGACTTCCTGCACCGGGAAGCAGTCGTGATCCAGCTGGGGCTCTGCCGGAGGGGGCATAATGAATGGAAAATGGGCAATGAACTGAAGTCGTGCCGCAGGGGCTGTCCTGCATCGGTGGAGGAGCAGGGCGGGTGAGCTAACAGGCATTTCTCCTGTCCCTCGATCTGCTGATTCAATGCACTTCTGGAAATGGCATTGAGCTCCTGAGTCCAAGGGCTGCCATCTCGCCCCCTCTCCGGGCCCATGACGCGTCTGATAACGGAGCCCTTTGTACAGACTGTCTTGCAAATGACCTTTTTGCATTTGGTTGCAGACTTCCAATTTTTTTGCAGAAGTTGTGCAAATTTCCAATTGCAAAATGCAAATTTGCCCTGACAGTTTTGGGGGAAGCGAGCGGACAACACCGGGTGGAGAACACCTGAAGAGTGGCATCGCGTGGTGCCTCATGCTGCTGGTCCAGCATTAGCAGCCGCCTTCTGGGGCTTGGCATCTACGAGCAGAGCTGTCCCCGTGCAGCTCTTGGTGCCCCTTTTGTAGTCAGTGAGTGAGAGCTGCCCGGGGAAGGGGTGTTTGGAGGCGATGGAGGTCAGAGTTCTCCTTCTCTGGAGATATTCAAGACCCCTCTAGACGCCTACCTGTGCAGCCTGCTCTAGGGAACCTGCTGTGGCAGGGGGGTTGGACCCGATGATCTCTGGAGGTCCCTTACAACCCCTACAATTCTGTGAATCTGTGAGTCACTAACCCAACGTTAGAGTTGTTGTAAGGAAAGGGGAGGTAAAGTCAGCAAAGGTTCCCCCAACAGCAGGACAAAGAGGTTTGGACAGGCTTCTAGTTATTCGGTGAAGCAGGTTGAAATAAGCAGGTGAAAGGGACTATATGAAGTGGAGGGGGCAACTGGGAGAGCATGTGGAGTATTTTTCTTACCGTGATCTAAGCAGCTGACAGAAATGCAGCACCAGGAATGCTGGCCAGTCCTGGGAAATCGAGATGCAGCCTTCTTGTTGCTTCCCTGCCAAGGAGGACATCCCTACCTTTCCCTCACATGTTGCGGGAAACCGTCCTGGTGAGGAAGGGGAGTGTAGGGTTCACATCTGTATTGTGAATTTGGTTGGATTTTGGAGATATTGCCTACAGTATTATCACAGGGCCTCTAGATTCTGAGATCTTGCTTCCATCTCTTCTCACACTACAAACAATAGGATGGATCTCCTTGTCTAAAAGCCTCTTCATGATGGGAAGCGGTGTGGGCATTAGGGACTGGAGGGAGGATGCTTTGGCCCCTGCACAGCACTCGTCCTCCATCCGAGGCTTTGGGCAGGCTGAGGGAGCATCAAGGCACCCGCAAGCTTCCTGCGCTCGTGCCGTGGATGGTACTGGCTGAGCCGAGCGTGGATCGGCGGAGCGGGAACCGCACAAGTACTGTGTGTTCTGGCTCTCCTCGCCTTCGTACTCATACTGGTTTTGTCTTGCAGGCTAAGAACAAGGAAACCAGTGCCTTAGCAGCTGCCAAAGTCATTGAAACAAAGAGCGAAGATGAACTGGAGGATTACATGGTGGAGATTGAAATACTGGCGACCTGCGATCACCGGCACATCGTCAAGCTGCTGGGAGCGTTTTACTGGGATGGCAAGCTCTGGGTAAGAGACTGTCGCTGTATGTGATCTGTACGGCTGCACATTTCTCACTTGGCAGAGAGGAAGTGGCTAATACATGGTGAAGCAGAACCTCTGGAGCAGCTCGAAGCGTTGGCGTGAGTTAGAAATGACTCACAAGCTGTGCTCTGCTCACTGCTTGAGCAGGGTCTGGATTTTCCCCACTTTCTTTGATAGGCAAACTATTTTCTAACTAAAGCTGATTATAAATAGCCCGGGGAAGATCAAGAGATCTTCACTGTGACTTGAAAACCAGAGTTGTTAGATTTTTTTCTCCCTTTGGAGCTTGGGAGGGTAGAAAATGCAGCGCCGATGAGAGCCTTTCTTCCCCACTCAGCCACTCGTTTGAAGGATCTGGTGGGAGGGGAGCCCCATTTTTTGACTCATGCCTTATTTCTGGTTCAGCACCTGTAATGCACAACAGATAGTCGCAGCTCAATTTCCCATGGCTGTGGAGGTACGGGGACACAAATTGCAACCCTGCAGGCTGGTGCGAGGGCTAGTTGTGCTGGGCTGGAACAGCAGGTTCCTGCATTGCTTTCCCCTAGCCCAGCAGGTACACTTTTTTTCACCCCACCATTTTCTGTTAATTCCTTAGCACCAGAGGAAGGTTGGGGTGAAAGGCACTTTCCTGGGTGCTGCCATGGGACAGGTGTAGTGGGCTGGAGAGTTTAAGGGCACGTCCCCGTGTGAACTTGCGTTTGCTGGACTCAGATAACTCCCTGTATGTGAGCCATGGGTCGCTGCTTGTCCAGCCTGCTGGAATCGAGGGCAGAGCCCAGGCTGAGTTGCAGGGCTGCTGCTGGAATAACACAACCCATATCCAGTTCATTCCTTGGACACTATTTTATTGGTTAATGTGTGCTTATTCAGCAGGCACCTTTTGCAATGCCAGTGTGCATCAGTGGCCCTTCTTATTTCAAAAAAAAAGCATCAATGAAGCCCCCAACTTCTCTGTGACGTCCCGTTTGGAGGGGCTGCAGCGCTCAACTCTTCCTTCTGTGCATTTTCATGCTTCAAGGGTTGCAAGTTGTCGGGAGATTTAGTATTTGGATGGCTGCTAATCATGATGCTGAGATGTGGGCATGTTAAAGAACAAAAGTAAATATGTGCTGTTCTAAGGAAATGAAAGGTAAACATCTTTCCTAGGAGGGGACTCGGGATTTGGACAGATTGCAACTGCAGCAAAACAAATCCTGGCAAAATTAAAAAGGCAAACATATACCGGGTTTGGGTGAGCGATGGGGCTGGCTTATGTTCCACTGTGTTCTACTGCTTTATCCCTCCCTGCTCTCTGCCTGGTCTGCCTGAATTTTACATGCTGGCCTTGCTGAAATGTCAGCCCCCTCCCCTTTCCCTTCCACCTCCTCCCTGCAATAGGAAGCTTTGCCTTCCTTCCTGAAGGGAAAATGGATTGCAGATCTCTGCTCCGCTTTTGTTTGGGAAGTGCTTTGTAATGTCATATGCTTGCCGACCTACTAAAATTAAACTGCCTCTTTGAAGCTAATGGAACAAGAGCCTCCTGTATGAGGCTCTCCCGTGAGGGCAGACGTTACAGCCCCATCCATTGTTTTGGGGAGAGGATAGCTCTCTTTATTTAATTATTTGAGTGGCATTTACATTTCAGTGCTCAGGCTGTTCTTATTAATGCTCTAGTGTTTTACTGGCTTTGAGGGAAGTAAATAAGCCCGGCTGTTATCCTGCTGGAAGGCTTCTGGTTGCTGCCAGGTTCTCCCTAAAGTCAAAGGCTCCTGCTTCTCAGTCACCGGCGTTGCAGGGGAAAGTTTGCAACCATATATAAATAAATGCTGTCTTTCCTCGTCTAGCCTCCCCCGTCCCATCACAATTTCTGTCTGTGCCATCGTTTCCTGCACCATCTGCAAACAGTCCATCGCAAGCCGGGTGCACAGACTCGCCGCAGCCCTGGCTCGTGGTGGCTCGGGCTGCGGGTGCACGTCTGGCGGGCGATGCCCTGTGGTTCACTTGTGCTCGCAGCCTGGTGGGGGGAAGCGATGTTCAAAGCGAGGAAGGGGCAGGAGCCGTAGCACAGCCAGGCTGGCAAGGGGTCCAGACGTGCCCTGCCTCCCGGATGGGCTTTGGCTCTGAGTAATTTATGGCTTGGTCTGTGCCACAAGCGGTCTCAGCGGCCGGCGCTGAGAGGGGCTCTTGCTAAATCAGTCTGTTGACTGTTCGCTGACTCTTGAACTAACAACGAAAATATGTGAGGGAACCTGGCCTGCGGTGGTGGCCGCTGCTGCAGGGGCTCCTCTCTGCGAGGCGGGGTGCCCGTGGGTAGCCGGAGGGGGACGTGCAGTACTGATGGAGCAGAAATCTTCCCATGCAAAGGGAAGCGGAGTATCCTGGAGCGGCTTTTTTTTTTTTTAAGTATGTAGCGCTGAAATGAAAGCATAAACCAGCAAATTCCTCTGGCTTTCATACCTGATGCGCACCACGCTGAAGGAGGAGAGCCCCACTTCTCACCCACAACAGAGCAGAAGCCCACTGCGAAGCACGGGCTGGGCTTGGAGGACCCCAGTGAGTCCCCAAGAATATAATTGGCGGCACGACAGCATGCAGCATGAAATTCCTTAGCATATAAATCCGTTGCAGAGATGCAGTGCCCTCAGCCAGGGTTTGCTATCTTGTTCCATTCCTCCCCCATCTTCCTTTCTTTGCTTGTGGCAGAGCCTCAGCAGCCTTGTGCTGGTTGAAAACAGCACAGCGAGGCTTGCAAAACTGCAATGTTGGGAGCTCCCATGATTTTATTTTATTTTTATTATAAGCCCTGTGGCATTTGATGTTCTTTTGCATAAATCCCAGCTGCTGGAAATGGGGGCACAAAATGAAAGCTGAGAATCTCAAGCTATTAAAAAAAAAAAAGTCTGGTTTAAGCCCTTGTGGCTGGGCCACATTTTTAAGTCTCTCTCTCTCTCTCTCTCTCTCTTATTTATTTATTTATTTATTTATTTATTTTGTGAAGGGCGATGTAGGACTTGGAAACACAAAGGCAAATGCCCTTCATCCAACATATGTGCAGCTTTAAAAACAGGCTTTTTGAAGCTATTTTGCAATTGAGGAATGGGACTAAGGTATGGGTTTTGAACTTTTGGAATCAATGGTGCTGAATTTGTGCTGATAGTATTTAGTACATGGGAAAGAAAAACAACAGACCTCGCATGTTGTGTCCCTCTTGAGTGTTAGGGTTTCTTTGTTTTGTTTTTCCAAAACAACACAAAAAGACTGAGACCTCAAAGGAAGGGAGGGCCTTTTGATCTGCTTCTGAGTATCTCTGCTGCTTCCGAGTGCCTCCTTTTGCAGACAGAGGAGCGATAAGATGACGGGGAGGAGAGTCTCGTTTGGATTGATGCGTTCTGGCATTCCTGTGGGAGATCTCTGCTCCCAGGGCACCGTGGTGTCTCCACCTGTAACGGCTGCGCTGCAGGACAGGGCAGGACACCGGCATCCCTGCTGCAGAGCCTGTCGAGATGCTCCAGCATCGAGTCTATAGGGTGCTCTGGAAATTACTCGAAATGTCATTTGGCCCCAGGGATTTAACATATGACTCCTCTAGTGGTTGTACAACTTTGCTAGTGAAGCACTGGGGCATTCTTTCTTCCCCCACTCCTTTTCTATAAACCGTGGTTGCTATAGCAAATGGACTTTTGAATAAACAGATGTTTCCTGGAGATCAAAGCAAAAATCACTGTACCATGCAGGTAACCCTGCCTTGCCAGAGCATTTTGGGGATGGTTAATTTAGTCAGTTTAGAGTTTCTTCTCGCTGGCCCGCTGTGTGGGTATGTAACTCGTACAGCTTGCAGATAGACCAGCTTTGTAGCTAGTCTTTGTGCCTCCCTTACAAAAGCATTTTGCATTTTCTGTGGGCAGGCCCTGGCCTGTTTAGCCAGGGACTTTTTGGATTGCCACCTCTTTGATATGGATGTTGACTGGAGACTTGGGCATTCTTGAAAATCCTGTATCATAAAGAAATGTTCATTATCCCAGGTACTAGACTGCTGGGCTATGTAAAGCATCTGCAGCTTTTAATTCTCCTAAGTTGAAATACCTTTTCTGTAAAACAAACAAACAACAAAAAAAAAAGCTGATAACAGTATCAGGTTCCTTAAGATTTTTCTCAGCAAAGGGAGGCGATTACAACTTGCAGGGATGTCTCGCAGGGCGAGCAGCCTGAGCCGTGGCTGGATGCAGTCAGCGGACCCCAGCACGGGGTTGCTGTAGCAGAACGGGGCTCAGGGCTTCAGCCATCCGTCCCTGCGGAGTCCGAGAGCTACTCATGTGCCTGTCAGTTTCACTTGGCAGGAGCTTTGCAGTATAAGCTGGCCCTTCCCGCTTGGCCTCGCACTCTTGAAGCTTTGTGCTGAACTTCCCCCCAAAGTGCTTGAACCATCGCTCGCAACTTGCAAGAGTCGAGCTGTGTGTGATGTTTGAGTGCAGCAGAGCCCCAGAGCAGCTCTGCTGTCGTGCTCGTCATGGCTGCCACGACGCTGTGTCTGTGTCGATTCAGTTGCACCTCGCTGCAGAAAAACAAAGCAAACCCAGACTTGGGAACTTTGTTAAATGCCTGGCCAACCTCATATAGGAACAAGCCTTGCCTTTCTCTTCCTCCTTTCCCCCAGCTACAGAAACTTAAATTCATGCCAGTTTGGGCTGCAAAATGTCTCCAGTAACTTCTGCAGGGGATGGACAGGTGAGCAGAAGATGCATACAGATGCGCTTTGGCCAGGACATTGCTGTGCCCCGGGAGGCTGGGGGTGCGGCAGGGATAGTGCCGTGTCCCCTCCCTGTGCTTGGGGTCAGATACGTGCACGTCATGTTGGCTGGGGCTGGGAACTGGAAAAGGAGGTCCTGCCCAGTGGTTTTTATGACACTTCTGTGGGTGTCCAGGGTCAAGCCATTGGCTGCTCGGAGGAGAGTGCTTGACCCGGGTAGGTGCTCGCTGCTGTGTCTTCGGCAGCTGGGACTCGGCAGACGGGTGTCTGGGTGGTATCCTCCCTCCCTGCCACCCACCTGCAAAGCAGTAAGGCTGGTCTCTGCCTCTCCCTTATCCAGGTTGTTTGCCGCCTTTCCCAAAGACGTGGAGCTCTAAGTTGTCTCCTGTCCTCCTCACTGCCATAAAGCTGGGCAGCACATTGCACGGCAATGGGGACAACATGTCTGCTTCGTCTTGTGAATGTGAGCTGACGCTTTCGGGCTCCTGGCAATTCTCTGGAAATCCTGGGTAGAACTGGGGCCTTCCCTTAAAGCGGGGATTGACATGGAGTGATTTTGATCAAGCACCGGGAATGACTTATGCAGCAGGCAAATTACCATAGCAAAGCCAAGTTCAAGAGCGCTTCTACAAGTAGCGACATGACAACACGAACTAGAATAGAAGCCTTTGTGTATCATCCTCTATAGAGGATAACGTTGCAAGAAAAGGTTATTGAAGCACTAATAATGCCTGGTGATTACATACCCTTGTCATATATATGCTGTGGAACACATTTATAAAAGAGACAAAGTGTCATTATCCCAGTTATTAAAAGGGAGAGCTGAGGCACAGACAAGAATTTGCCTAAAGTTTACCCAGCAGGTAAATGCTAGCTGGGAATAAGTCCTGTGTGCTGAATCCCAGTCCGGGGTTATAACCATAAGGCCATAGTTTTATGAAAAGAAAGCAGCAGACAACAAGCCTATAGGCAAATTCACTTTCAAAGCTTTTTTAAAACTTTGTTTAGAAGTGAATCGCAATAAGCCACATTCCCACTGGGCTGGCTTACCAAGGGAAATGCTAAGGAACTATGTTTTGCATTTAAATGAATATTCATGAACTACCTGTGTATAGGAGACAGTGCCTTGAAGCCCAGTTATGCACTGGAACAAGTGAAAGACTACAGTTTTAGACTTTTTTTTTTTCTCAGATATAGCCTGAAAGTTTTCATCTGGAAGGGAGGGATGTCACTTTGCAGACCTCATGGCCTGGGGTGCTTTCCATTGACTTCAAAGCCCTCACTGGAACAGTTAAATAGCGATACCCTCGTCCTGTGCAATGCATACAGGCACCTTCTGTAGTCATTTTGGGGATGAGCTAAATGAAAAATTGCTTGTAGGGAGATGCCAGGCAAAAGTGAAAAACTTGCAAAGTCCTTTGCCCCTCCTTCAGCGAGCTGTCCCCATAGACAGGCGGCCAGGCGCGGCTCTGGGGCTGCGTTGGCACTGCTGGCTGTTAATGAGACATTGGGAGGCTTGTCCTGGGTCAAACTCCTCCTGTCACAGTGAGCTCTGCCCTCCTGGAACGCATCGTGTACCTCGGATGCTGGCAGGAACTCGTGGCACTTGAGGTTGCTGAATCTTCCCACTGAAGAAGCAACTTGCTCATTTTAGATATTTATATGTAAAAAGATGTTGTGCTTTTTGCTGCCCATGCAGTGATAAATGCTCTTGGTGAACCGAGTGGCCTCAAAATGCTGATTAACTTGGTGGGAGAAGGGGGAATCCCATCCCCTTTGCCCCATGCCTGGGCAGAGAGCCATCACCTCGGTGTTTTTCTGGTTTCTATAGCCAGGGAGAGCACTGGCCTTACTCCCTGCTCCGTGGAGCAGCCAAGTGTGATGCTGGGGCGCTGGGAGCTGCTCAGCCTCGTGCAGGGTTTGCCAGATGAGCCCCTCGTCCCCGCAGGAGGTGCTCGTAAAGAGCCCGCACGCAGCGTGCTTCTGCCTTCCTGCAGCGCTCAGCGTCCTGGGTGCCAGCACCCGGCGCTCCCCTCAGTGCAGGCGGTTGTGGCCGTGCTGACCCCTCTGCTCAGCACCACGAAGCTGCTCGCGTTTCTTGCCCGCTGGTATTCTGGATTCTCATCCCTCTGGGATGCTGGTTAGCAAAGTCAGGAATAGTGAATTCAGTGGGATTGGCTGTCAACCTTATCAAAAGAAATGAAATGCTTGCTCTGTGTGATTCTGGTGAGGGGAAGGATGCTCTTTGCAATGTCAAAAACATGTGGTTAGCCTAAAAGGGGTTCTGCCTTGCCCTGCTAAAATTTCAGTAGGAATGGGAATACTTCTGCCAGCCAAGAGGGAGTTCGTTCAAGGAAATATTTGGTCATCTTGGAGTGATTTAGATGTGAAAGAACTCATCTGCAGTTTCCCTGTGATCACCAGGAAGCTCTGTGTTTCAAGAGGAGCACGCAGTGCTCTCTGGCTTTGCTCTCGATAACGCTTTGGTGTTCTGAAACTCCACAGGACATGGGTTTCCTTCCTTGCTGCCCTGCATCTTTCCCTCACTGGTTGTGGGGACAGACCTTTTTTATTTCAAATATTTTTAATATTTTACTCTGTAGGTTATTTTGCTCAGAAGAAGGGGAGGGAAAAAAGGTTTATTATATTTAAAGTCTCTGAATGGTGTCCTTGTCTATAGGGAAAATTGGCAAGCTCAGAGCACTCTCTTACAGAGAGCTAATTATTTCACTTCCACCTACAGCATACTTGCCGTGTCAGGCAAGCTGTTGACATTTGTTCTCCTCCGCGGTAGCAATGAGGGCTTCTGCATTGTTCGATGGCAGAACCAGCAGCGCCGTGGCCGAAGGGGAGCGTGGTGCTGCCGGCCCCTGCGGGTGCTGGTGCTCCTCGGGTGCTCGTTCGCCCGTGGCTGGTGAGCGACTGCTCACGAGCAACCCCGCCGTGCCCTGTTCCCCTCTTCCCTTCGGCACGTGCTGGGCGAAAAGCCTTGGGCAGGAGCGGGGTGAGGAAGGCTCAGGCATGGGGACGTGACCGGCCTCCTCGCTGCGCTGTGTAATGGAAGCTCGAGCCTTGGGCTTCAGGTGGAGCGGGGCAGGCTGGCTGTGACAGCGGGATGGATGCTCGACGTGCTTGTCAACAAAGCTTCATCGAGCAGCACGACCCTTGATTTGAAGGAGAGGGTAGATGGGAGCAAATGATGTTTAAAAACCACACCTGCCCCTGTGCGGTGGGGAGAGGCGTGGGGCTCCGCCGCGCTCCTGCAGCCGTTTCGGGCAGGCTGGCCTGGAGTCTCTGCTCTCATCTCCTCTTCCAGCCGGCAGAGCAGCGTAACATCAGAGTTAACCACCAGAACCTGGGTCAGATGTCAACCAGACGGAGTAAAGGACGTGCCCCTTGACTGTGACTAAATGTGGTTTCTGTGCCTAAATATATCACTTTGTTCTTTCCATCGATGGAGAACAGCTCTGTCCTGTGGGGTTTGCCTCAGCCGCAGCTCGAGCTCCTTTCCCAGTCCTTGGAGGTGCACGTTCATCCAAAGCTTTTGCTGGGACCGTGCGGATGGGCTCAGCAGATCAGCCCAGGGGATGGGATCAGCTTGGAGGGGCAGGGGACAGTGTGGTGACCAGGGTGACCTCCACCCCATGCTGGTGCATTCGGAGGCACCAGGTACGGCTGCATTGGCCGCTCCGCCCGGTGCCAGTGACAGGGCAGTACCTGCTGCTGATCTGTGTCAGGCTGACCTGATAAGGCTCACCCGCTGCTGAGTCTACCCTGGCTGATAAGCAGGGCTGCAGATGAGCTGTGCTATTTGCCTGCGGTACAAGGAGGTGGTCATCACGTCCCAGCTGGCTGTGCCATGGGCAGGACCAGGCTCCATGCCTTCCTGAGGTCTGTATCTTGTCATTTGTCTGGGTGGCTTTTGGGCAAATGGCCATCAATGTTCTCCTTGCTCCACCTTGTATTTGCTGCAGCCAGTGTGTCTGGACCAGTGGTGTCCCCTCCACGTGTTTTGTGCAGATCTTGGTCCCCATCCAGATGCTCCTGAAGCTGCCAGAGTCCTCTCAGTGCTGCAGTAATGTGCAGTGTTTGAGAATGCAGCTGTTGCATCTCTGTCCTTTATTTTCCATGCTGTGTGTTAACAGGGCTGAGCGGCATCGTAGGATGCCTGCTGCAGCAAGTTGCTGGGTGACTTTGATATAAAAAAAAAAATGTCTTGTAAAGCTGGAATTCAGGACCCAATGAATGACCATCAAGGGTAACGGAGCAGAAAACCTTCTGCTCTTCTGGAAATAGCCCTGAGGGCTGCTGGAGGATGCTTTTCTGGATTGCTCCGTCCCTGCCTCTGAGTCAAGACCAAAAGCCCTGGAGACTGTCTGGGCCCTCTGCTTCTCCCTGCTGCTGCAGGGCTGAGGAAGAGCCTGTCTCGCCCGTGACCTGTGTGCTGGAAGGAAAGACTGCCGTGCCGTTGCTCCCCAAACCTTGTCGCAGACGGGGAGGTCTAGACTGCTTCCTCCCCTCCCTCCTGGGTCTCCCCCGCCACCTTCAACACCAGGAGAGTCATCCTTTGTGAAGGGTGAAACAGTGCCAGGGCTGGCCCTATGGGGAGCCTCCAGGAAACCTGGCCACCCCTGGGCTGGCTGTGCTGAAGGGAGGCTCTGTCCCACGCCGAGGCCAGGAAATGTTTTCGGCGGGTTGGGATGTCTCGCACAGGGGCTCCCACGTGGGCTCCCCACGCGCGGCTGGGTGGGACAAGGGCTCGCCCACGTGTTTGCTCTGCAGGGCTAGAGAAGGGGGAGGCAGGCGCCGGAGGCTGCGACGCCCTTTCTGATGGCGGAAGGGTGGTGCCGGGTTTCGGGGCTGAAGCCTTTGTCGTTGCAGTGCAAACGCTCGGCCAGCCGCCCCTCGGAGCAGGGCTGCGGGCTCTGCGGAGGGCACTGGCCCCAATGCGTGTCCCCAGCCCGTGTCCCACTGCACGGGCAGCGGTGGGGACTGGCAGCGAGGTGGGGAAAGGCTCTGCAGCTGCAAAGGCAAGGGCTGTTGCTCAATGCAGCGGTCTGCTGACATCCAGGCGGTGGTACATGCCTTGTGGTTTTTACCCGAGGTGATGCTGCTTAGGACTGCCTACACCGCAGAGGGAGGAGGTCACAGACTTCCGTGTTTGGGCAACCCCTGTGCAGAAGAGAGGGGTCTGCTCTCTTGCTGCAGGCTGAAAGGCAGCTTTGTAGAAGTCTGTGTCATGGGGTGTCTTGCCCCTTCCTTCCCCCCCATGCCTGCTGGGACAGCTGGACCCAGTGCAAGCAGGGGCTGGCCGTGGGGCTGGGCCAGGCTGCGCAGCCCCGCGCCTCCTGCGTGAGCGTGGAAGCCGTGTCCCTCACCTGGGTGCGCTGGGAGGAAAGGAGGGGAGCAACACAGTGCCCGAGGGCTTTGGGGTTCTATCAGTGGCAATCCCTGCTACCTGTTCTGCACCATCCTCCTCACCCATCCTTTGTGTCGGGCAGCTCATCTCATCTGCAGCACCACCAGAGCCTGGAGGCAGCTGCAGCCTCTGACTTGTTCAGGCTCTTTTTTGTTTTGTTTTGTTTGTTTCTCTTTTGTTGTGTTTTTGCTGAATGTGAAAGATTTCTTCCGACCTGGTCTGCCCCCACCTGCTGCAGTTTGTCGTTTCTTCTGCTTTTCCTGGAAGCAGAAGGGCGATGCCAGGAAAGCCCTGCTCACGTCGAGGTCTGCTGCATGGCATTACCCACAGCTCCATCCCCGTGCCTCTCCCTCCCGGCAGGCAGGGCAGGGTGGGCAGACGCAAGAAAACCCCGAGAAAACAAAGGTGGGAAGGACTGTGAACTACAGCATCCCCGTGGGAGCTTTGTGCCCGCTCGGCATCCTGGAGAGAGGGGAGGTCAGAAGGGTGCGGTTGCTGGCAATGTGGCAACCTGAAAAGCATTTTGCTTTGACAGCTCCATCTGTAAACGGAGCACAATTTACTACGTGCACCTTCTTATTGCCCTGATCCCTCTGCAGCAGTACAAGGCACAAGGCAGGAGAGCTGGCGGCTGTGCAGGAGGGCGATGGGGAGAGCTCTGGGCTGCCCCGCCAGCTGGGCAGAGCCGCTGCAGTGGCAGTGCGGGGCGCAGGGTGCCCTGGGTTACCTTCTCCCCGGCGGCAGGCAGCCAGCTAAACAAAATACAAGCCTTTACTGCAGATTGCAGAGGAAATTGCTGAAGTACTTCAGTTTTGAAGCAGTTTCAGGGCCCTGCAGCGTGGGTCCGGGGACAGATGGATTCTGGGGACACAGAAAACCTCCTGTGCGCACAGATGTGCAGGGCTCGGTGCAAAGGGAGGTGGCCACGGTGCTCTGAAGCAATCGGGCTACTCAGCGTGCAACTGCAAAAGCCATGTCACAAGGTGGCCCCAGTGCTTTGGGGGTGAACGTGCTATCAGCTGAGGGCCCTCCATCCAAGAGGGACCTGGTGGCCTCCTCGCACAGCCTGCTCTGCTGGTGGGAAAGCCTGGCTGCCCAGGGCCACCGCTGCCAAGATGAGCTGCCCCCAGCTTTCCCAGCTGATTGTTTTTTTTTTTTTTTTCCCCTTTTCTTTTTTTTTCTGACTGGAAGAGGCATTTCTCCAGTTCACTGTTCCAGAGGGAACAGTTCCTGGGCCTCTGCCCTCTGACATGCCAATTGGATGAGTAACAAGCTTGGCTGAGGGTGTGTCCTCTTAATTGGGCTTCAATTGCAAACCTCACTAAAAGTTCAGGGACATCAGCTGTTCCACCCGAGGCAACTGTGCAGTGTTTGGTGAAATACCCTTCAAGATAAGCTTTTTTTATTCTTTTTCATAT
This sequence comes from Anseranas semipalmata, assembly GCA_013399115.1. Lineage (NCBI taxonomy): Eukaryota > Metazoa > Chordata > Aves > Anseriformes > Anseranatidae > Anseranas > Anseranas semipalmata. Next base: position 1,091,631 of record VXAA01001765.1, on the reverse strand, counting down.
TGTAGAAAGTTTCAGGAGTTCAAACACACCCAGGGCAGAGGCAGTCCTGCCCGGGGTGGGAGGAGCGAGCCAGCTCTCTATCCTGCCTCAGGGACAGCAGTGCCTCCCCAGGAGATGCCATTTGTGCTTTGATCAGAGTGGCAAAGGGCTCTGACTGATCCATGACATGTTTATTTTCTGGGCTGGTGTCTCCATGCCACCTTACCCCAGGAGAGGGCTGGAGGGAGCATCCTGCCCCAGCGTTAAATCTGCTGTTTTGAACTCCAAAGTTGCAAATTGCTTTTTCAAAACGTGTGGTGCCCCTTTGCTCGAGTGCACCTTGAAGAACTGCATCTTTAAGAGCACTTTAAATTAAGACATAGTGGTTTCATACAAATACATGTATGCTTATTCTTCTGGGGAACACCGTGATCACTGGACCCAGTGCTCAGACTGTGGTACGGAGGTTTGAGAGGGCGGGCTCCTTCCTGTGTCTGTAAACCGGGTGCCCAAATCCGTTCCTTGCGTGCAGCTCGCGCGTCCCTGCTGAGCTGCGAACCAGGCGGCTTTCTTGGCCGTGCTCTCGGGGCTGAGGTCTGCTGGGCTCTGGCTGTGTTGAAAGGCAGTGGTGTGTCGCTTTTTTCAGTGGCAGGAGCTAACGGTGAATGTCTGCGCATGCCTGTGAGATGTAGTTGCAACTGCCTCTGGACTTATAAATGCACTTTGGGCATTTTAGTTTTACTTCAAAACTGCTTTGGCGTGGAGGCAGGAGGGAGAGCTGGTGCTGCTGCTGTTTCCCCTGCGGAGCGGGTGCAGCAGGCGGGCTGAGTAGCCTCCAGTGAGGAAGTCCCTGGATTTCTTGCATGGAGGAAGTCGTTACAAACAGGATGTTTGCCCCAGGCTGCTCGCTGGAGACCCCACAGCTGGCACACAGCCCCTCTTGGCCAGACCCTGGGCAGGGGGGCTGCACACCGAGCTCCAATTAGTTCGAAGGAGCCGCTTTTAGGGTGTCTGCCTCGGTGCTGAGACCCCCATGGGTCTCCAGTCTCTGGTTCACAAGACTGCAGGAGCACGTTTGGAGCCAGGCGTGTGCTGTGTGGTGGTGCTGGGGCTCAGCAGCAAGCCCCATCCCTGCGTCTCGCCCATCGCAGGGGGAAGGCTGGGTGCTGAGAGGCAAAGTGCAGCACTGAGGTTGGCACTGCTGATAGAGGTCACTGATCCAGCTGTGCCTTGGAGGCACATAAATAAAGGTGTAGTCCACCTGGAACATGAAAACAGTCCTAAGCAAAGCATTAACCTGTAGCCACAGCCCTTGGGTACATCTCCTCATTGCACAGCCTCTTGCCAACAGCCCTTTTTCTTTTTTTTACGCTTGTTCCTCATTGCAGCCAGAGCAGCAAGGTGCCCACCCTTGGGGTGTCAGGTCCCACACGACTGCTCCCCTGCCTTCTCCCAGCAGGGCCGGTGCCCCTGCAGCCCCGGCAGCCTCCTGGCTTCTGCAGCCTCCTGCAGCCCCCAGCCTGGGCACTTGCAAGCAGAGAAGGATGCATGCTGCTGATACCAGGCCTGTGTTCCTACCTGCTTTGATGGTAAAGCTTTTTTTAAGTTGGCCCTGCTCCTGAAAGGAAGGTTTGTGTGTGTGAACTGTGGGATTGGGAGTTGGATTTATTTAAATCAGGATTTCTGGGCTGAAATGAGCCCATTAGGTTTTTTTGGATGTTCAGACTATCTAGCCGCACCCGTAATTATTCTTTGGCATTTCTGCCCTTGTTGAAAATGCATATTTCTAAATTTCCCATATTTTCCATATTCCCAGTGCCTGGCTTGCAGCCTGCTGTGCCTGCATAAACACACACATCCACGCTGTTTCAGAAGTACTGATTTCCCTAATATTCTCATTGCTAGACAGCGAACCAGAACAAAACTCAACATACGTGAAATGCAGCCCACGCTGCGCCAGAGCGGGGTCTGTTGTGCTCAGCCCCTCCCCATGGAGAAGCTCAGCCTCTGTGCCCAGAGCCTGCTCCCGCTGTGCTGGAGGTGCGTGCAGCACCTGTGCCTGGGGGCAGGAGACCCCAGCGCCCACCCAGCTGGGCTGTGACCGAGCCGTCTGCCCCCTGCTTCCCCCTCCCGGAGTTAAATGTTTGTTCCTCAAGCTGGAGGCTCTGCAGAAGGAGCTGTGGGAAACGCCAGGGACTAGCTGGGGCACACAAGGAGCTGTGAAGCTGTTGAGCGTTGCAACAGAAGTACCCATGTCACCCGGATGCTGTGTTAGCAGCTGATTTGGGCTGGGTTGCTTGAAGTTTTGGGACTCCTGAGACTGCTGAGATTCAAGCGCTGAGCCTGGTAGCGCAGAAGAGCTTCTCCTCTGGTCTTCTCTACTGACTGAACATAACGGAGGCTGTTGCTTGAATCCAGGGACTCCCTCTCCTTGGGCAGGTGATTCCCGAGCTCAAGCAAGAAAAAGTGTGGTAACAACATTGCCTGTTACCATAAGGGCTCTGCTGCTTTCCTCCCTGCCAGACTTGTGCTCAGCTCTGAGTCACTGCAGATTTGTTCTCCTGGTTTTCGAATAGTTTGAGCATCTTCCCAGTTGCTTCTCTCCATCTGCCTATTCCCCTGCTCAAAACGCTTCCCCACTCCTGGCCTCTGGTTGTTCTTCTCAGCTTCCTCCAGCAGTGCCTGTGTAATGCTGCCCAACCTGTCTGCATTTCTCCCCTCAGCATTGTCTCCCCTCTCGCTTTTGGACCGGGGCCGATTTGCACGGCACGCTTGGAGGTATGCTGCACCCCAGCACGCAGTGCCGGATCCTGCTGCCCCTTCCCCAGAACAAAGTCTTCCACCGCAGCCCAGGGGGAAGCAATGTTTCCCGTGTCCTCGCCTGTTGCCGCAGGATCAGACCATGGGGAAGAGGGAGCTTGAACCTCCCCGCCTCGGCCCCGGGTGCCGCGCTCGGACGGAGCAGCGCTGAGTTACGTGACCTCCCCTTGAAGGGCAGTTTCGGCTCAGGGAGCCGCGCTGGTAAACACCGCCTTCAGAGCATTCAGTCCTTGTCCTCACAGTAAACTCTGGCATTTCACCTCTCCGGTATGTCACCCTGCGTCGCTCCGGCAAGGAACAGAAGAGCTTGTCGGGGCATTAGGCTGTGAAGGGTCTCTTGTCCCTCTTAACCCCGGGCTGTTTGAAATGTTTAGTTTGCTTATCTGAGCAACCCCATCTGCCTTGAATGTAAGCAGGGAGCTGGGGTCAGCACCGAGCTGTCCCCGAGGAAGGCTCCAGCCGAATTGCGCAGAGGCAGGGGACACGGGTGCACGCTCTGGGCGAGCCTGTGCGTCTGCGACGTGAGGGGTAGGGGGCTGCATCCTGCACAGGCCCAGCGTCCCGTGTCTCGCACCGAGGGACTCAGCCCTGGGGGACCTGCACACCGAGTGCCCAAAGCTGCTGCTCTCGAGTGTTTCGGGCCGTGTCCATCTGGCTGCCATCTCTTGAAGGTGCCGGCAGCTGGGGAAGGGGCAGCCAGGGGCAAAAGAGGGGGGCAGGCAGGCGAACATGGCAGATTGGCAGGGCTCTGCTCTCGTCCCTGGGAGACAAACAGCAACAATCTGGTAGATGTACTCGACCTCTTTCTTGACATATTTTTCCCTCAAGTTGCTCAAAGTCAAGAGAGCAATGAACTACTGAGTAATGGAGGGGAAAAAAAAAAAAAAACAGACCCAACCGGCCCTCCCCATCTCTTATTTTCCAAACAAAATCCTGCCTGATTTCTCCCAGCCACGTCAGCTCCCAGCTATGACAGCTATCTCATCCTGTTGGCAAGGCTACATCTCCGGAGCAGCCCTCTCTCCAAAATGCTATCAAAAAAGATGTAAACAAACACGGAGAGCGGAGCTGAAGGCGACTGCTCCGGACGGGCCCCAGGTAGGGCTGCAAGGCCAGGCGTCGCTGCTGGGGCTGAGGGGGCCGTGTCCCGTGGGCTGCGGCTGCACTCCGCTCCCCGGGGTGCTGCGGGCACTGTGCAGGATCTGGCTCCAGGGCCAGGGTGATGGTTTGTGCTGGGGACGTGCCCCAGGGAGGGCAACAACCTCAGCATCCCCGTACAGGTGCGGGGAAGGCGTCGAGGTCTGTGGGGTGTGAAGGGGCGGCTTTGCCGCGTGGGGAAGTGACGAAATGAATGCTTTTGTTTCCTCGTCCCTACCCCGTGGGCTTTCGTTGGTGACACCCAGACCTGACTGTAATTCCTCTGTCTTTGTTTTCCCAGATCATGATCGAGTTTTGCCCGGGAGGGGCAGTGGATGCCACCATGCTGGGTGAGTGCCGTGCTCGGTCTGTCCCTGCACCCGGGCCCTTCCCCGCACTTGGGGCGATGCCTGCGAGCTTCCAGCCTTGGGCGAGCTTTCAGGTGCAACCTTGAGGCAGCAGACAGCCCGGCCTCTCCAGCTGCTGTTTCTCTCCCATGAGTTCGCCTATTTTCTTACGGAGCACAAGGTGTGGCAGCCCCTGGGTGTTTCCTGAGCTACTTTTGATGTCCTTTTGTGATTTAAATGCTGCTGGGATCAGCAGATCACAAAGGCTTTAGTTATTTATCTGCTTGAGGCAAAGGTGCTGGGGATCCTATTCCCAGCACCCGGGGAAGGGCAGTGGGGCTGAGGTACTCAATCTGGGCACCCGTCTCTGGATCTCCTTGCTGACTTCTCCGTATGCTGTCAGTCCTCTGGGGAAACAGCCCAAGCATCCAAATAAACTGCAGTTTGCAATAGTTCCAGGAATCTTCCCATTTTTAACTCCTCTGTTGCACATAGAACCGCTGGGACTGGGAGCAGGGGCTGTGTACGGAGCTGCAAAGTGCTCACATGTGTTTTTGGCCCCGCTGCCGCGTGCCGCTGAGCTCAGCTCCCTGCTCTGTGCAGCACCATCACTGGGTGGGACCCAGCTCGTCTGCAGGGACCCGTTTCCCGAACGTGCAGGGACCCTGCTGCGCTGCAGCCCCTCCGCAGGCTCGCTTGCCTCCCGTCCCCGCCATCCGCTGCTCCTGGACCAGGCGGCTTGGCCACGCGTCCCCGGGAGGGAGCTGTGAACCAGCAGCTCCAAGCTGCGAGTCCTGGCTTTGAGAATAAATTACCCTAATAAGCTGATTTGCATGGGTCTCCTGCTGCTTTGACACATGGATAGCAGTTTTTAATGGTCTGCTGGGTAGCCCATGCCTTGCTGCTGCTCAGGTGGAGCCCAGCTCGAATCCCTGTCCTTTTTACCCGCTCCTTCTCTCCTAACAGAGCTGGACCGGGGCCTGACTGAGCCCCAGATCCAAGTGATTTGCCGCCAGATGTTGGAAGCCCTCCACTACCTCCACAGCAAAAAGATCATCCACCGGGACCTGAAGGCAGGCAATGTGCTCCTCACCCAGGACGGGGACATCAAGCTGGGTGAGCACAGGAGCTGCGCGGGCGCTTGCTCAGCTGAGCGGCCGTCGATGATGGTGCTGCTTTTGGGACCATTTCACGCTAAGCTGATGACAGCCACGGGAGGCTGCTGTGGGTGCTGTATTTCAGCGTTCAGCTGTGCCCAAACGTGGCTGGCATTGATGGATGCTCTCTACCTTCTGCTGTGCGCATGGGAGCAGGGCTGGGGCTGTGCGTGGGTTTCACAGCCCTGCGCCTTGTCTGCTGACTGATGAGCGTAGGCAGGAAAGGATGGGGGAAAAGTTTGTTTTGTTACATGGGGGGCCAAATCCACCATCAGGCTGTGTGCTGTGCTCAGCTGGGGAGTTCTCTTAATAGCTGCTGCAAATAGAAATGCGGTGTTGTTTTCTGTGACCTGGTAGGGGGTTAAAGACTGAATTGGGAAGGAAACGGTTGGGAAGAGTGGAAGCACTGCTGCCTGGTCCCGAGCAGGCAGTTGTGGTCAGCTCTCAAACACACTGCCCCACAGATGGGCCAGTGGGAGAGGAGATGGGGAAGGGCCGTCAGGGCCTCCCTCCTCGGGGGTCCCAGCCCGCGCATACCCCACACGCTGGCATCGGGAAACCTCTGCAGCGAATGTCCCCAGAGGCAGCTGAGCGCAGTGCCTCGGTGGAGGGGCAGCTCGGGTGGTGCTGCGGGGGCTCTGCGCTGATCCACGGGAGGGGCATGGAGCAAGGAGACACCCCCGAGCCGGAGCCTCGATGGCCTTTCCTTTCAAGAATTTGTTTAATCACGTTTTGAGCTCAACTTTGATGCGTTTTGGCCTGCCGAGCATCCTGTGAAGGGTGCCAGTTGGCAGGGCTGGGAGCTGGAAGAATTCGTCTTATCTCCGGAGCAGGTCTGGTGGTGACAGGCTGAGTTGTGCCAAAGTGTGGCTTTGCCAACTCGCTACAGGTCTGAGTTAAATTGGTGTCTCAGCTGCTGGGGGATGAGAAGGCAGCTTTGTCTTTGGGGTCTGATTAGAAAGGTGTGAATCTCTTTCAGACCCTGTCAAGGGGGTGCAAGCAGCTGTGGGTGTTCATGGGATGTGTCTGTGGGTGCTGATGGAGACCCAGGGGTGGCCTGTAAAGCTGGAACCCATGCACAGCCAGCCCAGGATGATGGAGACCTTCCTGTGACCGTGGGCTGTGTTCTGGCATAAGAAATGCTCTGCTGGGTTTGGCCAACGGGGACACACAGTCAGGGATGCCCTGGGCCCAGGGTGTGGGTGGATGGCAGCTCCTCTGAAGGTCATCGGGGCCATCGCGGAGAGAACACTGACCTGGGGTGGGCTCGGTACCCACCTCAAGTCTTAGTGGGTTGGGTTGGGTTGGCTTCAGCAGCTGTCTGTAGGAGGACAAAGTCAGGGAACGGCATCACACAGTGGCTGCTATGTACAGGGTTGAAGGGGAGACAAAGAATATAACCGTGCTTTGGTTTTTCGGGTGTAAAATGAGACTTTTTGCTGTGAAATAGTAGCGCTAGGAGAAATTTGTCATGGAGCTGCTTTTGTTTGGGGAAGAGATCTCAACTTCCCTCTAAATATGTAGGGTTTGGGTTACAGCAAGGGTGGCTTGTTATGCCTCTGTCGTATAGTACATGGGAGGGAGAGGTCCCTGGTGGTTGCGTACCCAAAAGCAAATTTAATTTCTTATGCTCAGTTTAGAGGAAACAGCACATTGTATCATGTTCTTTCTTTAAATGTGTGTTTGCTTTTAAATCTGCGTTTCAGCCGAGTGTGCTAATTCAGAAGGGTCTTTCAGTTTTCCTACAGCATCTAATATTACTGCTCTTTGCAGCTGACTTTGGAGTGTCTGCCAAAAACATGAAAACCTTGCAGAAGCGAGACTCCTTCATTGGGACCCCTTACTGGTGAGTGACTTGGTGGGTAGGAAATCCCATGTTCATAAGGAGCCACGTGATGGCTTCACTCTTCTGCAAATCAGGCTCGCTCAGAAACATGGAGCTGGGTGGTATTTGGGATGTGTTTGTCCATGTTGCTTTACAACGCATGGGTGGGAGGATTTTTAACAAGGAGCCTGGGCCAGCATTGGCACGTGTAAGGGTTTCCCTTGCCTGAAGGGAGCCGTGAGGAGCACTGGTGGCATGGGAACACTGCAGAGCATCACAGTGCCCCGAGGCGCTGCCATGCTCCAGGCTCGGAGGAGCGAGAGACACATATGTGCTCGCGTGTGTGCTCTGGCTGCTCCCCTCCGCCTGGGTAGTGGAGTGTGCTTTGAAGCAGCTCCAAGCACATGAGCACAACTCCTCACTCCAGAAATGCAACCTCTAAATCACCCGACTCGCTGAAGGAACGGAGTCGGCGAGTATTAATTTATTGTCTGAAGCAACATCTATGCCAGATGTCAATGGCCTGAGGGCCTTCACGGGCTGCCTAGGCTGTCTCGGCTGGTCTGCAGGAGAGGGAGGAGGTTGGACCATGACCCTTAGAAAAGATGCTAAACCCAGAGCTGGGAGGAAAGGCCATTTTTTGTGCCGTGCTGCAGATTATTCAAAGCACTTTCAATCTCTGCTGAGAGGCTCATGTGCATGGCAGCAGCTGTGGCATTATCCCTGCTCCTTGCTCTGCCAATTGCAGGATGGCCCCAGAGGTGGTGATGTGCGAGACAATGAAGGACACTCCATACGACTACAAAGCGGACATCTGGTCCCTGGGAATTACGCTGATCGAAATGGCCCAGATCGAGCCGCCCCATCATGAGCTCAACCCCATGCGAGTCCTGCTGAAGATTGCCAAGTCCGACCCTCCCACACTCAGCTGCCCTTCCAAATGGTGAGGGGGGGGCCTGAATTTGTGATGTGCGCTGAAATGCTCCTCCTCGCAAGGTGCAGCTGGGCAGCAAAGCCTGGAGCACACATCTTTCCAGCTTCTGTAGTATTTCAAGAGAGAAAAACCATCTTTTATCACGGTGTTGCTTAATTTGAGAGCCAAGTGTAGGATTTGGGGTCCAGCTGCGTGCTAGGGGCCCTGGGAGCTGCTGTCCAAGGAAAGCTGTTTGGTGTGGGGTGTGATGGAGCAGGCGCTGTCGGGGCTGTGACCACGCTGCAGGTGCCAGGCAGCATGGAGGGGGCAGCCCCCCCCGCACCCCTGCTGGATGAAGCAAGAGGATCCTTTCCTTGGTTTCAGAATGCCCCATTTTTGTATGAAAGGCAAATTTTCCTCTAAACCTGGAGGTGGCCAATAACTCCAGAACTCCTTTCCTGGAGTCTGGAAAGGCTCTTCTGCATTTATAAAAATAAAAAAAAACCCAACCCATTCATTTGGTTTCCTATTGTGAGTAAACCTGCCGCATGATAGCCAGCAGCAAGTTACTGGGAGAGCGGTGGGGTCACAAGTATCATTACAGGGTTCAGGTAGTGGGTGGGTGTCCTAGAGCACCGAGCCCACATCTAAATCCCAGTTCTTCCGGTAGGAGTGCTTCCTCTGGAGCTGCTCAGAAGCCAGAAGTGGATCAGGGATGCACCCTGTGTCTGGGAGCTGCGCTCTGCAGGCTGATGGTGCCCTCCTATGGGGTTCCTGGTCCTTCGTGGCAGCCCTTCCCCACTGGGGCTCAGGTCCTGGAGCATCCTCATCCCCAGGCAGCTCCACCCAAGCTCCCCTTGGGAAGCCAAGTGCTGGTGCCCTCTCCTGATCTCTCTGCCCTGGCTGCAGGCACAGTGGCCGGCACTCAGTCCTGCTGTCTGTTGCCATCATGGGTAAAGGAAAATCTAGTCCCTTGCTTGGCCAGGTTGATGATTCTCTTACAAATAATCAGAATAACTGAGCACTGAGCTTCCCATGCTGGGAGCTAGAGCAGGGATTGTGGTCAGATGTAAACAGGGACACAATCTACAAGAGGCTGAGCAGACCCCTGTGGCATTTGAGGCCTTTCCCTCTTCTGAGCTTCTCGCAATGGCTGTGTTTGAAGGTCCCTGGAGTTCAGAGACTTCCTGAAGACGGCGCTGGACAAGAACCCGGAGACCCGGCCCAGCGCAGCCCAGCTGCTAGAGGTAGGGACCAGCACCAAGCCCTGGGGTGGGTCTGTGCTGGTACCCGGGTCTTCGTGGGTCCTTGTGTTTGTACATCCTCATTCTCTTCTTCTTCTTCTTCTTCATCATCTTTTTATTTTTTTTCAAACTTTAAAAAAAAAAAAAAAAGGAAAGAAAAGGTGTTCATGGCACTGGTTGAAGATAAATTTGCTCATTTTCAGAAAGTCCCTAGTACTTAACCACTAAAATGATCCAAATGGAGCAGTGATTTTTTTCGCACTGGAGCAAACTGCAGAGCTGCTATTGATGCCAGCTGGGGTAGAAGTGGCTCCCATTGCCTAAAAACGCCCATGTGGCAGTCAGCTTGGTTTATAACTGGTTATACCAAATTTAAATTCAACCCTTTTCCTCCTGTCCCCTTCCAAAATAACAACAAAACCCTGGAAGATGCTCTGTTGCACTGATTGCAAATGCTCTGCATCACGGGTATGTTTGCTGCATTCTGCATGTCCCGTCTGACTTGCAGGCGTTCAGCTCGGCATGTGCTTGGGGGCTCTGTCCCCGTACGCACGGGGTGCTGTGCAGAGGCAGGTGGGAGAGGAGCGGCTCCGGTTGTCACCGAGGCAGTCCGCAGTGGGCGCGTGTTTACCCGCGTCAACAGGAGGAAGCGCAGGATGTTCTCTGGAAACCACAGGGGCTCCCCAGCCTCTTGGTGAAGCTTAGCACAAACATGCTGCTGTTTACTGAGCAATCCAAGCCCAATTTCAATTAAACCTGTGTTTGCATGCGGGCTTCCCACTGCCCTGCTCTGCCCCAGTGATGCCCTATGGGCTCGGACCTGTGCCCCGGGGCTCAGCCTGCCCGCGGCAGGGGAGGAGGTCTCCTCTGCAGCGAGAGACCCTTGTTTAAATGCAGCTGGTGCTTTTGTGGGGGGGATGTTGACATCAGGCAGCTTTGCAGAACATCGTGCTTTGAACATGTTTACAGAGCTGGCGCTTAACCTCGGCATCATTTCCTCCTTCATACAAAGCTGTAAATTCATTTAGGGGGTTAAGCTTAGTGATGCTGGCGAGAACCGTGTCCTTAAGTCTTTGCAGTTGTTTAAAAGCAAGAAGTGGTCTTTGCCATCGCTGTCCCAGCGCCTTCGCTCTGTTTTTTGGCCGTTTCACACATGTGTTTTGTGCTTGACTTTTCAGCATCCCTTCGTGAGCAAGGTGACCAGCAACCGGGCCCTGCGCGAGCTGGTGGCCGAGGCGAAGGCTGAGGTGATGGAAGAGATCGAGGACAGTCGGGATGAAGCAGAAGATGATGACTCATCAGAGTCTGCCTCAGTGAGTGCTCCCCTGCCAGCCTCGCGCCAGACTTTGCACAGAGTGGGGGAAAAATCCCCCAGCCTGGCTCCAAAGGCTGGTTCATGGCCACTTCACCCAGATGCCCATGGGAGAAGGCTGCCGCTTTATTGGGGTACCTCAGGTGGACAGGAAAGCGGTTTCTTGGCCAGGGAGCGGCTGTTTTTCAGTGGCTGCCAAGGGCATAGGGAAACAATGGCACTGGTGGGCGGCCCAGCTGCCCGCTCGCAAGAGGGGTGCACAAAGCTGCTGCCATGGACAAGACTGGGTTGCTTGTGAAGGATGGAGAGCCTGGGTTTTCACTGAACTGCCTTTCTTCTCCACCCCTTCAGTCAGGCAGCGCTGTCTGCGTGGGGCTTGGGATGCGCTGAGCACCCCTGGAACCAGTTTGTGTCCAGCTGCTGCGGTGCTGGTGGGAAGGAGGGCAGGAGGGTGGGGAGTTGCTGGCTTCTTGAGACAGGTCGTCCTTGAAAAGAGAAATGACAAATTCTGACTTAAAACAGGGTCTAAAATTGAGCTGGTGGGCCGGGAGTGAAAGGGCTGTGCATGGGCAGGGCTCTGCTGGTGGGGGAGAGCTTGGGGGATGGAGCCCAGGCTTCCTAACCCTAGGAGAGGTCAGGAAATGCCATCCCCTTCCCGGTCAAAGAAACAGTGACTGGATCTTAATAAAATTAAAAAATTATATGTGGAACAGGACCAGCTGCAGGCTGGAGAAGCCGGAGCGGGGGCAGCACGTGGCTCAGCAGTGCGGGCACCAGGGCCCCAGGAGGGAGCCAGGCAGTCCTGTCCCTGAGCTGGGCTCCTGGAAGGGGGATGGCGTGGGGCTGCCTGGGCGGATTTGTTGCAGATGTCCAGGATGTGCAGATGTTGCAGAGGGAAGATTTCTTCCCAGTAACTCTTTAGCTGCAGGTGACTTTGCTCCGAAGCGTGGTGACTTACAGCTCTTGCAGTGGTGTGAAAGGGGTGGTGCAAAACCCAACATCTTCCCTTCACTGTCTTTTCAGCCACCTGGAAAGCACAAGAGGGACCCCTCTGAAGTGAGTCAGCTGAGTTTTGATGGGGAGAAACCTCCAGATTCTTCCTCACCCCAGGCAGTTAACGGTCCTGTGGGGACTGGCAAGGAGACAGCAAATGGACAGAGTGATAAAGTCTCGGATGAAGGGATAAGTAGTGACAATGACAAACTGGTGAACAACCACGCCACAAAAACCCTTACCAGCTCTGCCTCTCCTGGGCCAGAGGATGGGAAAGCCACCTCAGGCAAACCAGATGTCATCTCGCAGCCCAGACGGCTGAGTAATTCAACAGAGGGAGACAAGCAGCCCAAGCCGGGCAGCAAGGAGCGGAGGAGCATCGTGGACCGGCCAGAGAGCAGCCACCTGGAAAACTTCACGGAGGAGAAACTTGCCAACGGGAGCTTGGATTCATCAGCTCCATTCCCCAGCAGCCGATCCAAAGGGGACTCAGATTCTGGCAGCACTTCAGCCTCAGAAAGCATGGACCTCACCATCTCCCTGTCCGCCGACCTGTCCCTCAACAGAGAGAGTGGTTCCATCTCCCTGAAGGTGAGATTGGTGGGTAGGGGGTGTAGAGAAGGAAGGGCAGCAAGCCCATGATAAATGCTGGGTTTTCTTCCTTTTAGCCAAGTCCTTGAAATTCAGATTCTTTCCTTGAGCACATGCATGCATCAGCCATAGCCCATTAAGCTCCTTCCTGAGAAAGCAGAATGCTTCTCTGGAAGATTTTTACTCTAGATGTATAGATTCTGTGACTGCAGGGGGAGGAATTGAGTGGCCTCTAGTCTGCCATGTACCTGGATTAGGAGCGGGTAAAGTAGGAGAGGACAGAGGCTGGATGACAGCAAAGGGTCCAGGAACCTTGCTTTTAGTCCCTGAGCACGATGCTAAAGGTCACCCAGGTACCACCCTGGTGCAGGGTGCTGTTCGGTGGGATAGCCTCGCGGAGATGTTCGATGAAAGGCTGATGGCAGTGCTGGGTTAAGCTGTGCCATGGGCACGTGATGGCATGTCTTTAAAGGGAGGAGAAGCTCTCGGTGGAGCTGCTACATGTCCTTTGCTGTCCCAGGCCACTGAAATCTAATGGAAGTCCAGTGATCTGTGGCTACTTTCAGGTCCTGGAGAAATCTGAAGGAGCTGTGCCACTTGCCTGACTTGTGCAGTCATATACAGTGTAATCAAGCTCAAGTTAGAAACACAAAATGTCATTTCCTAAACTTTATATATTGCCCATCATTCCCTGCTTTTTTCTAAAACACCTACCCCAAGGAGAAAGCTTATTTGGGCTGGTGCCTTTCTCGATTTTTCCAACCTGCTGTACATCTGGCCTGGTTTGTGTCAGCAGTGATTTGCATGAAGACCTCCCAGGCTTTTTGGCTTTTGCAAAGGCTTTCTGGAGGCTGGGAATGCTTGTGAGCCAGAGCCAGCCAGGTCAGCATGGCTTAGACGAAAAGGCAACATAATTCGAATGATATTTGCTGAGCTTCAGGAGAAGAAATGTATGCAACTTGAGGGGGCAGAGGGATGTGTTGCACAAGATCTTTATCCAATTGCCCACATGAGTGATAGCTTCCCAGCACAGAAACATGCCCAAATACCATTCTTGGCAAAACTTTCCTCCCCTCCTCTCTCCTGCTGTGAGCGCGAGAGCTGGCATCCCCTGCAGGAGCCCACAGTCAGTGTGGATCTGCTAACGAGAGAGGTTGACACTCGTGCATCGCAGTTCACCCCTCCTCGCTGCCCTTCCTGTGTCACCTGGTCTCCTCGAGGCCAGCCGAAGATGCATGTGATGCCACACATGTAATTGCTCTCTCCAGTTGGTCCCCTAGAAGGGGAAAGGAATTGTTTGGGTTTTTACAGGGAGTAAATCTCAAAGAGGTGGTCATTTTAAATGATAGCTTGATTTGCCCCAGTGAGAAACAATGCTCAGAACGAACTAAATCACATCTCTCTGAGCAAGGCTTTCCAGCAGAGCTGTTCTCCAGGAGGGATGGTGCTGGAGGGCCCTGGATGCCCTGCTGATGCCTCTGCTTTGCTCGATGAGATATTAGTGCGGGGGGAGTATGGGCTGCGCTGCTCCCTCCTCACCCGGCCGCATTTTCAATGCACTTCATTCCTCTCAAGCTTGTCTGTGGCCGAATTCCTCTTCCTCCCAGCTGCTGGGGAGTGCCCCATGCTGGGATGTTTTGTGATTTCCAGGACTCCTTTTTACGGTTGCAGGAAATAGCTGTGCTTATTTATTTACTCAGTGTACTGAAAACATGTGGAAGGAGGGCTCTCTTACTGCCTCCTCCCTCTTGTCCACATGGAGCATCCCCCAGGCTTAGGTTTGTGGAGGTAAACTCCCCTGCTCTGCCCTTGCTAGTGCTTCTGGTGATGGTGGATTGTGTGCACAGGGTGCCAGGCAGGTTGCAGCAAGAGAAGGGACAACAAAGAGTTAAACCAATTCTGGTTGTGAACATTAACTGTTATATGCTTTTTACCACAGGCTAAACTGCAAAGTTAATATCACTCTTTTATTACCAGACTCCTCTTCCAGTTGTTTACAATTTAGTCAAAAAGAAAAGAAAAATTCCACTGAAAAGTATCCAGATCTTATTTTAGAAAAATTAAGGATAAGAAATCTACAGGTGAGTCTGGGAGGCTGCGGCTGGCAGAGAAAAGCAATCAGAAATGGGATGCAGACAGAAGGAAACAGATAGGATTTTGAAAAGGTAAAGCACACTTCCTCAGGTAGAACTGTTTGTGGGAGGAGATCCTCGTTTTGAGAACGTAGCTTGAATTTCTGCTCAGGAGCCAGGTGCCATCCTGGCTGCAGGAGCCCAGGGACGATGGGCTCACACAGGGAGTCACGGTGCCAGGGGGGCACTGCGGGTGGCTCAGACCTGCTGAATATTGGCATGTTCTCATCTCGAAAATGCTGAGTTTTAGCCAGCTGTTTTAATTTAGTTTCAGGCAGTAACAGCCTTAGTGACCTAGCCTTTTTGCACCAATTTCTCTGTGTTAGCTTAACCACTACTGTAATGGTGCATTGTTATACAGTGGGCAAGTCATGTGGCCTCGGTGTTTCTCTGGCTCCTTGTCCTGGTATGGTTGGGATAGAGTTAATTTTCTCCGTAGTACCTCATAGGGTGCTGTGTTTTGGATTTGTAATGAAAATAGCAGTGATAACACACCGATGTTTTCAGTTGTTGCTGAGGAGGGCCTGCACCGAGTCAAGGACTTCCCAGCTTCTCCTACTGCCTCCAGCAAGGAGGCTGGGGGTGTCCCCTCCCAGCGAGGAGCTGGGAGGGGACAGAACCAGGACAGCTGACCCAGACTGACCAAAGGGACATCCATAACATAGGATGCCATGCTCAGCGATAAAACTGGGGGGAGCTAGCGGGGGGGCTGCCATTGCTCAGGGACTGGCTGGGCATCGGTCGGCTGGTGGTGAGCAATTGCGTTGTGCATCGCTTGTTTTTTCCTTCCGTTGTGGGGGCTTTGTATTGTTTTGTTCTTCTTTGTTTTATTTTTTCCTTTTCATTTCTTATTAAACTGCCTGTATCTGAACCCACTAGTTTTCTAACTTTTGCCCTTCTGATTCTCTTCCCCCCCCTCCAGCTGAGGGGGTGTGTGTGAACAAGCAGCTGTGTGGTGCTCAGCTGCTTACTGGGGTTAAAACCACAGCACGCCTCCATTGCTGGAAGCTCTCTGGGGGCTTGCTTTGGCCCTTGCAGGCTCCTGGGAAACTCTCATGCCATGTTCTCTATTCGTAATGGCTATCAGCATAAGAACGAGAGGACTTTGGGGAGTCTTAGCCCATTCTACCACTGCACGTTCTGCGTAGGACTGCATGATTCAAGTCATTCGTGCCGCTGTTTTTTTGCCAAGGAAGCCAAGTCCCTGGTCACAGTCCTTCAGCCAGGCTGCGGATGCAGACCCTGCAGAGGGACACAGGCTTGCCCGCCTTCCCCTACACCAGTGGAAGCAAGCCTGGACTGTGCTTTATAGAGGTCGCTGTAAGGGGCTCAGAGCTGCTTGTGATTAGCGAGGTATTATAATGAGGGCCAGAGGGACACGAGTGCGGAGAGGTTGGGCAGGCTTGGCTCGTTGCCCCATAGTTGTGTCTGCAGCCGCAGTCTGATGTGGAGGCCTTGGCTGCCCTGCACCTGCAGGTCAGATGGCCCAGGGGATTTAAACACCACAAGCTTCAGATTATGTGGATTTCTAGGCACTGCAGTTTTGCAGGGTGGAAATCACACCACACTCCATTGTGCAGCAAAGTCTGCATGATTTGAACAGCAACTCCAAATCTGCCGATGATTTTTGCTTTGATGCAGTTTCCTTGCTTGTATTTGTTCTTTATCAGCAACAGCATCAAAATTGCTCTGAGACCTCCAGCTGTAGGCCCTGAGCAGCAAGCTGGGGAGCTGCTTCATGGCCTCTTTCTTTCCTTTCCCTGCCAAACTCAGGATTCCCGGATGCACAACAAGACGCTGAAACGCACCCGCAAGTTTGTGGTGGATGGAGTGGAGGTGAGCGTCACCACCTCAAAGATCATCAGCGAGGATGAGAAGAAGGATGAAGAGATGAGATTTCTCAGGCAAGTTGGCCACCAGGATGGAAGGGAGGGCAGTGCAACACACTGGGCAGCATTTTCTTCTCCACAGGCAAATCCAGGAGCGACCTAAAGTCCTCCTGTTTGTTGCCTTGGTCCAACTTGGACAGGACAAGTCTACAGCATGGACATTGCTTCTTTTAGTCTTCTCTTGGCAGTATTTGTGCCAGACAGAGGGCTTGCTGTATTGTCTCAGCTGAGGAAGGAGGGATGCATCCTGGGGATAAGATGCAGCAAGGCTGTGATGAGGGAGGGTTTTTCTGGTTGGCTGTCCTCAGCATGTCTTGGGGATGATTGAAGGCATGTCTCCAGGGCAGGGGATGCACTGGCTCAATGGAGATAAGAAATCTTCTCAAGATGGTCCTGTTCCTTGTGGTCTCGTATCCCCTCAGGAGTCATTAAGAAAAAGGCCAATGGGGATTGTAAACTCCTTGAGCATCACTTAACATCCATGGGTGTATCCTCCCCACTTACACCTTTATGATTCCTTCACAGATGTTATGCTTTCAAACCTCCATACCTTTTCTCAGGGAAAGTGCTGTTTCCAGCTTCATTGCTATCAGTAGCAGCACTGAAATGAAAAGACCCGTAAAATAATTAAAATATATGTTTTTTTGCTTGATGCCCTATTCTAGCTCCCTTTTGCTGCTCTGGGAGACTCCCTGAGAATATAATCTGTCCAAGCACTTCGTGTCACCATGACAGCCTTACTTCTAGGCTTTAATATCAGATACAGGCAGAAACTCATTAGCTGCTCAGTTTCTTGCAAGAAGTGCATGTATAGCCCTGATATAACACAAGGAGCACATGCAGAAGCATGCAGGGAATTCACAGCCATGGCTGTTTTCTCCTGGTCCTCTCGCAGACAGCATCCCTGAAAAAAAGGCTCCTTTTTTCTGATGGTGCCTGCTCCATCTGCAAGGTGGAAGAAGGGACAGAGAGGCTGGGGTTGGAAATCATCAGGTCCCTGAGCATCTTTTTGGGAGAAGTGGCTGTTCTACTGGGGCTACCTAGTGGACATGGTGAACTCTCCTGGCATCTTGTTTTGCACTTAGAGGGCTTGTTTCTGGCTTTTTGGAACTTGCCAAGGTATTGATTTGAAGGTGAGATTAGAAGAGAGCCCATTGTATTGTGTCAAATGATTTAGAGGGGGTTGAGTTTGTTTTGATAGAAGAAATTGTTCCAAGTGGTTTTCCCCAGTAGGGCCCCCTGAGATTTGCACTGAAGTGTGTAGCACTAATGCATGGCAGCAGTGGGAATCCTGCGCCGGGAAACTGCTGCTGCTTTTCCTTTTGAGTGGTGCATCGCTGACTTCCAGCTCGGTGGGGCACAAACTCAAACTGCCTGACTGAGTAGAGGCTCCCTTTCACTGGCTGTAAAGCTGTGGGTCTCAGTGAGAGGAGTGACACATCTTGGTAGGTAGGTCAGAATTTGGGAAAACTGCCCTTTCTGCCCTCCGGGTGTGAGCATGAATGGATGCAGAGCGTGGGAGCCAGGCCAGGGCAACGCCAGCTTGGCCTGAGCTGTGTTTTGAAGACCAGTATGCACTAATCCGTGTGGCAGAAGGGGCATTTTGGATCCTGGCTGGAGAGCATTGCCTGCAGCATCACTTTAAGAGCTTTCTCAAGGCTTTTTGGGGAAGGCTTGAATGCTAATAGGCCTTACCTGTGAAAACTGACAGCATGCTAACAGTTAATGTAATTAGCACCCTGCTTCCTTGCAGTGATCTGGTGTCACAGAGCCCAAGAGCACATCACTCAGTTGGCATTTGCCTCCTGCCTGTGCTCAAAGCAAGCAGCTGAGTGCTGAGGGATGCCCATGCAGTTTTCGTTCACTCCTGCAGTGCTCTGGTTATTGATTCTGCCATCTTCGCTCAGGCACGCAGCTCTGAACTTGTCTGACTGTATTTCTTTCTCCCTCTCCCTTTTAACCCTCTGCAGGCGCCAAGAGCTGCGGGAGCTGCGTCTTCTTCAGAAGGAAGAGCACCGAAACCAGGCCCAGCTCAACAGCAAACACCAGCTGCAGCTGGAACAGATGCTCAGGCGCTTTGAGCAAGAAATGACGGTATGTAGGCAGGGGAAGCTGCTGGATATCAGCAAATTTGACTTCTCTGCAGATGCCCTGCAACCCCCATCACAGGGCAGTGCTGTCTGGGTTGTGGCAATCCTCGGGTATCTTCTCTGGAGCGAGCACGACAGCTGAGAAGCTCCTTCAGGATCTGAGGGACAGGATGCATTTGCGGAGGACAGAGCCTTTTGTGGGTGCCAAGTGCTCAGGGAGCACTGATTGCCATAGCAGGGTGTAGCAGGGAAAGGGTTGTTCAGGACTTTCCCTCTTTAGTGATCTTTTCTTGTATGGCTACTGTGAGAAACACTTTACAGTTCTGTTGTATTTAACAGGAAAAAAAAGTTTCAAATAAGGAAGTGGTGTAACCAGGGTGCAAGAGCAGAAAAACTGGCAAGTCTTTGAGTATAAATAGAATAAAGATAGACTGGGTTGGCTTACTTAGTTCCTGGGCAGCCTACATTGAAGTAAAATGATTTTGTAAATAAGTCCTTTTAAAGCTTTCACGAGCCACCTTTTAAATAGCCCTTTATTAATTCACCTAGCTTGTGCATCTGGTAATCCCATCCTCCTGCAGCAGGCTGGGGGCATCGTTCATTCATGTGCTCTGTTATATTTCTAAAGTCTTGACATGCCACGTCTGTGAATTCCCATCTTAGCAAGTCGGTTCTCATTTGTGAGATGTTATTCACCATACAGTGTGATGTGTAAAAGCTCCACATGTGCTTCTTTTACCATTTCCCTGTGGCAGTTTCCAGCCCAGTCCCACTGATACCAGTGTGCTCTGTCCCTGCTGCTTGCAGGGAAATCAGACACAAGGGCGCTGTTGGAGCGCCATGCCCTCAAACAGGAAAATCCTTGTCTGCAGAGAAAGAAGTGTTATGCTTGAGCTCCACTGCCTGCTAATATTTGCTCAGGGCTGTGGGTCCCAGTGGGATGTTGCAGATCAGGACTTAAGCAAGGAGAAAGTGTTGAAATGCATCAGCGCTAGAACAAATTGAAAAATACTTCATGTTCACACTAGAGCCTGCTTGTGCTTCATGGGTCAGTCTTTGGAAATTTCTTTCCTTTATATTCAGTAAAGAGGGTCAATTCATGCTAGGACACCCACCCCACCTTTAAAAAAATAAAATTTTGTAAGAAAACGAAGTTCAGAGGAGACTGAGGTTGACCTCTGTTCCCTTCCCATACAGACAAAGAAGAAGTTCTACGACACCGAACTGGAGAACCTCGAGCGGCAGCAGAAGCAGCAGATTGAGAAGATGGAACAAGATCACTCACTGCGCCGGCGGGAGGAGGCCAAGCGCATTCGCTTAGAGCAGGAACGGGACCATGTAAAATTCATGGAGCAGCTGAAGCAGATGAAGAAGGAGGTAAAAAATGGGGTAGGATGGAGGAAACATGGTTTTCTGCATCTGTTTCTTCATCAACATTTCTCCCTAGCAGATCTTGAGGGGGAAGCAGTTGTTGGCGTTTTAGCAGGAAGCTCTTGCTTTTCTTTGGTATATTTGGGTGTTTCCTGAGGTTCTGCTGTTTAGCAACATTAGGTGGGGTTGTTCTTGGCCTAAATTACCTGCTGGTAAATCTCTTTTCCCTCTCCAAAGGTCAAGAACGATGTTGAGAAGCTGCCACGGCAACAGCGCAAAGAGAACATGAAGGCGAAGATGGATGACTTTGCCCAAAAAAAACAAATCATGGTAAGGTTGAGAGAAGATTACCACATCTCAAAGACTGGGCAGGGCAGAGTAGACTGAAGCATCCTTCTCCCTTGAGGGACTGGCAGTTTGTAAATTACCCCTAGATGCTTTTCAGGTTGCAGTAGGAGGAGGTCTTGGTGCTATTGCTGTTTCCTTCCAGGAACAGGAGTTTTTGGCCAAGCAGAAGGGAGACCTGGAGCTAGCCATGAAGAACATAACTGCCCAGAACAAAAAAGAGATCTGCGACAAGGAACGCGAGTGCCTCAACAAAAAGCAGCAGCTCCTGAGAGGTGGGTGGCAAAGGCTGAAAGGGAAGAAAGCAAATGCTGTGACGATGGGCTTATCCACTGCTGGCTCTTCCCATGCAACAGATGCTGTGGCAGAGTTGCAAGCTGGCAGGATCGGATTTAGAAAAAACAGCCCTGCCAGATCCTGTCTAAATGTTTAACAATAATAATACTTAGCGCTTTAATCTTCAAAGTGCTTTATAAATACGAACCAATTAGGCTTCATAATTACAAGAAATGATTCTCTGATATGGTTTGCAACCAATTTCTCTTGGAAAACAGGTGGTGAACAGTCACACCCCACATCTGCTGGGCTGCTCCCGTGTGTAGGGACCACTCGTGCTTGGGATGCTGCATGTGACCAAGCTGGGAGGCCTGGGTGGGTTTTCTCCTGACTCTTCTCCCTTCCTCAGACCGGGAGGCATGCATCTGGGATCTTGAAGAGCATCAGCAACAGGAGAAACACCAGCTTGTCAAGCAGCAGTTAAAGGACCAGTATTTCCTCCAGAGGCACGAGTTGCTCCGGAAGCATGAGAAGGTGACGAGTTAGCTCCTTCCTATGCCGGTGCTGCTCAGCTGGGTGCCAGGGTGTCCCTGAAAGGGATGTTTCCCTCTCAGGATTTAAATGAGGGTGGAGAGCTGGCTAAGAGTTGAGGGACTTGGTCATTATTAGTCTAAAGGGACCAGAATAACACTTGGGTCAGCATATTCGCTTGGGATGTATATTCTGTGCTGCCTGCATTTAACATACAAGAAGCAGCTGTTTTGGTGGCTTTTCTGGAAACTTCTCACCATCCAGTATGAGGTTTGGTGGATTCCCACAGCAGTGAGTGAAGGTTGGCACATCTGATGTGTGTCTCCTCCTCCAATGCCTTGTTCTGTGCTGTTGCAGGAAAGGGAGCAAATGCAGAGATACAACCAGCGCATGATAGAGCAACTGAAAATTCGGCAACAGCAGGAGAAAGCCCGGCTCCCCAAAATCCAGCGGAGTGAAGGGAAGACGCGCATGGCCATGTACAAGAAGAGCCTTCACATCCACTCCAGTGGGAGCGCATCTGAGCAGCGGGAGAAGATAAAACAGGTCAGGCCATGCAAAGGACACCAGGGTTTAGGCTTAGCTTGGGGGGCAGTTACTTCTCTGGGGAAGGGAAGTTGGAAAGAAGTAACCATTCCCAAATTTCTAACCCACTGCATGGAGACAGAGGTCTTTGCTTTTGTGGCATCTAATTCTTTTCACCTTTGTGAGTAGCATTGGAGAGCATCACCAGGGCTTTTCTTTTCTCTCTTGTATAGTAGTATAAGCTGACTGGTCTCTTAACCAGCTTCAGAGAAGTGATGCTTACACACACTTCTGCTTTCTTCTCTTCCAGTTTGCTCAGCAGGAAGAGAAGAGGCAAAAGGCAGAGCGGCTGCAGCAGCAGCAGAAGCATGAGACACAGATGAAGGACATGCTAGCCCAGTGCGAGAGCAACACGAATGAGCTCCAGCAGCTGCAGGTACCCGTGCCTCCTGGTCTGGCCTCTCAGAGCTGCCAGAGGTGTAGAAAAGTCCTGGCCATTGTAAGAAGTGGATGCAGTGAACTAGAACTGGCATCCCTCAGCTCTGCCTTTAGAGGCTTTTGTGGCCATGCCTAAACATGCCCCGGAGCTCAGAGCTCTGAATGCCTCTGGCTGATGCAAATTCAGCTGGACCACAAGATTTAGAGTCCCAGCTCCTTAATGAGTGTTTTGCTTTGTGGTCTGTGTTTAGAATGAAAAGTGCCACCTCTTGATTGAACACGAAACCCAGAAGCTTAAGTCCCTGGACGAGAACCACAACCAGCACATGAAGGAGTGGCGGGACAAGCTGAGGCCGCGGAAGAAGGTATTGCCTCCCCGGCGTGACTGAGGAGTCCTGCTTGGCTGGTCAGAGGGGACAATGTCCATAGCTCCGGTACAATCTCAAACACATCTCTTGTTGTGTGTGTTCCCTTCCACTTCAGGCCCTGGAGGATGAGCTGAACCAGAAGAAGCGTGAGCAGGAGATGTTCTTCAAGCTGAGCGAGGAGGCAGATGAACAGACCCCGGCATCCCCGACTAAACACGCCAAGTTCATCCCGTTCAGCTCCACAGAGAGCTCGTAACCCCCAGCAGCTGGCAGGCCACCAGCTGGAACTTGCTGTGTCCTCCTGGGCTGCAGGGGGGCAACTTGGACTTGGAAGACCCTCTCGGCAGCCTCTGCTCACAGCAGCACCCGCCTGTCCCCTCGCTCTATCTGGGATAAACGTGGCCTCTGTCCCTCACTGTAGGGTGCTGACTGGAAGTTTTGGTGGCTTTTCCAGGGGCTGGCCTGCCCAGCAAAGCTCCCTGCCGGGAGGCCGGGGGGAACCATTTCCGCGGTTGTACTTGCACTGTTAGCTGAACGCCTTTGGCGTGAGCCTGGTGCTCACTGGGCTCGTCAGCTCGGACTGGAGCAATAGCAGCCCTGAGCAGGAGCTCCTGCACGCTGCCCTGTGGTCAGCAGCCTCTCCTCACTGCGGCTGCTCCTCCTCCTGGTCCTCTGCAAACGGCTAGCCTGGGGCAAAGCAGCTTTGGTGGTGTCTTATGCTAACCTTGGCCTCGTGGCCCCCCACACTTGCCTTAGATTTGTTTGTATCTACTGTGGCCCTCTTTTGCTCAAGGGAGGCAGTGGTTTGGATTTTTTTTTTTCCTTTGAGGAGAGAGGGTTGGGTTCTTTCTTTCCTCTTGCTCCCGGTGTAGACTATGCAGAAAGGGGACCAGCTGGGCAGCCTTGCAGAGGTGCCTCTGCTCCTTCATTTGCTGTGATTGCTGGCACCACAGTCCCTCTGGCACCTAGCTAATACTATCTTATCAGAGACTGGACTGTGGCACTGAAGGATCAGGCCCCCATACTCGCAGCTGGTAACGTGGGGTTCGTAACTAAACCACTCAGCTGCCTGCAGGCTTTTGTCTCTTACAGAAGAGTATGTGCATGTGTGGAGGGGGAGGTTTGGAATGGTGTTCAGTCCTGCGGTGACACAGCGAGGTGTTGGACACAACCACGTGCCTTCTAGTCAGTGAAGGGCAGAAGGGTGTTATTGCCACAGCTCTCATGGTCACACAGGTGCTTGAGATTTTTTTTTTTAAGTGCCATATATGTGGTGCATGTGCATGTAGGTCAGCCACTCTGCAGTTAGGGTTACAGGAAGGAATAAAGGATTCTTGAAACAAGGAATGCAAGGGAAGAGGAGATGCAAAGACAAGTCACGGCGGCTTGTTACCCTCAGCATTGCTTTCTCCGCTGATGTTTCATCTTCCCGTGAGGTGCCACAGCTTTCTGGATGATTCTCCTGGCTTTCAGCTTAGGCTGCAGAGAGGTAGAGCAGCGGCAGGTCCAGCCCTCTGTCCTTTCTGCTCCGTGGTGACGTGTCTCAGCTGGGCTGCCTTTCTCCATCTGCACAAGGCACTGCTTGGCTGAGCTTCTGGGCAGGACCCGGAGCATGGACCTGGGTAAGGGGATGGAGACCTCACTGGGTAGCACCTTCTTTATGCAATGGCAGTGACCAAAGGGTGTATGGTAGCACTTAAGTTTTTCTCTCCTTGATCTCTGGACCATTGTTTTATGCCTGCTTCCCTAGCAAGAAGAAATGTCCCTCCTAAAAAAAAAGATAATAATAAATAATGTTATTTTAAAATAATCTCACATGTAGTTTCAGAGACATACTGGCATTTCAGGAAAAGGTGGTATGTGACATGCTACACTTCTAGGTACCTAGCTGAAGGAGTCAGTCCCCAGGTCTTTAGCACCTCTTTATCTGAGGAGTGCATTCACTACCCATTTAGAGTTCATAATACATATTTATAAGCTTCCTGCAGACTAGCAAGACTACATCCATTTGGGCCATTCCACACCATTAATGTCTTTATTAATAAACATAACCTAGATGGTGTTCTAAGGGCTGGGCCCCTTTGCAAGCAGACTGCATAGTGGCTTTTCAGTAACTAGCCTGTCCAAGGGAGACTGCCTGTCCCATCTCCAAAAACAGTGACTGTGCCTTTCAGATGTGATGACAGCACCGGGTTGGGAGCTAACATAAAAATGAGTGAATGCAGGGGGTTGTTCCTGAACCAGGACAATGTGCTGGTTTCAGCCTTTTAATTGCAACAGAAATGTGTGATAGCAGCCCCAGCGGTTTTGTTCCCTGTCCCGTTGGGGTCAGCTGGAGCTATTCTATGAAATGGTTGTTGTTGCAGAAATCATTATCCAGTGCCTGGTCTTTCATGTGTTACACATGACTTGTGGAAGGATATCTTGCAGCATACTGTTCATAACACACCTGGTCTAGCTGAAGGGGGTTGTAGCTTCTCTGACTGCCTTCTTGCACCAGCCCAGGAGCATCAGTTCTCTCTGGATATTGTGCAGCCATGAGGATGGATGGAGACTATTTCTGGGGGTTTTTAAAGAGCTGATGTGATTACCCCCAAGGTAAATCAGTTGTCCTTTCCTCCAGTCCAGCTTACTTGCAGCCTGGAGCTAGCAACATAGTTTTGGTTTTGCTAACAGAGGGTGGGAATGGTTTTGTCCCCTGCCCTTTGCTTGTTCTCTGTTCCTTCTCCAGGTGTGTTGGGGCTCTAGCACCAACCCCCTCTCCTAGAAGAGGGCAGGGGAGCACATGTTATGATTGTCATGTTTACAGGGTGGTTATTTTTCCCCCTTTAAAAAGAGGTTGTCTTGTTGTTTCCTGTCCAGAAGTAACTATGAATAAACCCAACTTATTTTTCAGGGGGGATGGGGTGCCATTTTTTAAAATGTGGCTTTGAACAAAAGTTTTTTTTTTAATATTTTGTAAAACATCTTCAGTGGGGCCACCACTGTGATGTAAAGAGCCTTCTAATAAAGTAACAGACTGAGAAACCCGGGCATGTGTCTGCTTTTCTGCGTGATCGCCGACTGTGGCCTCAGACCAGCAGTTTTGCTTTTACAGTCTGGGTTTTGCTGACCTACAGAAACACCCAGAGCCAGTTCTGGCATGTGAACCTTGCAAGGCTGAACTTCCAGTTCGTTAAAATACAGCTAGTTGCTTCAGAACACTGCTGCTGCGCGCTGCAGCTCGGCACCAATAACATCTGTGCCACGGAACTCCAGTAGACCCAAGTCCAGCAGCAGTTCCCTCGATGGCTTCGTTGTGTTTGAATGAATAGTGCTCGAGTGCCCCTGCTTGGTGAACAGGGAGTATTGCATCCTGTTGTCTGAAGAGCGCAAATGATTTATGCATGGCTTTTTTCCCTCTCTTTGATTAGCTTGCCTGGCTTTAACAGAAAATATCAGACAAATGTCTCAGCTCCCATGCTTTGCTGGGACAAGGAGGTCCTAGGGCTGCCTTATTGTCTCCTCTCCACTATGCCCTGCTGCTCTTGCTGAGGTGTTGCTTGGCTCTGGGGACACATTATGAGACCAAGATGCAAACCACGTCTTCCCCTGTCATTGCAGGGGGTCACGCCTCTCCTTGCTCCCCTGGGCTGCTCAGAAAAGCTCCCACCACTTCTGTAACCAGCCACAGGGCTTACATGGTCTTTATTTTCTGCTTGGAGATTTTTATCTGCAGGTTTAGTTATTTATTTAGTTATCGGTGCAGATGCCTTGCACAAAACAGGGACACACGCTGTACAACAGCAGCTTTGAAAGGGGCTGGTGGAGTTGCTCTGATTTTCCCTTTGTTTTTGGAAGGTTGCTCCAGAACCTACTAACTTCTGCCATGTTGGAAGTGACCTTGCTACCTGGGTCCACCCTGGTTAAGTAGAAGTGCAGGCTGAGTTCAAATGGGAGGCAGTGAAAGGGAGAGGGACCTGTTGGTGCAATCCAGCTGGTTGGTGGGGTTTTAATTGGGCAGCACTGCAGTGAGAGAAGGACAAAAGCAACGTGCCTGTCTCCTTGTTCCGTGAGATAGTAAGAGATGAACTAGCTGAGGACACATAATTAGCCATCGCCTTCATTTATGTGTTCCAGGACTGCACCATCTCCAGGGACACGTTGGTCAAAAACAGCCTCCCTCGACGTATCCCCAGGATCTCAGGGGAGTATTTAACTTCATCTGCATGTCCTTGGCAGCGCCTGAGGGGAGCTTCGACCGTAAGGATACTTAATTTATAAATATGTGGATAGTACTGTATATTCCAGAAATAGCCATTATCTACCACCTGCCCTGGTGGAACACTGAAAGCAGAGCAAAAGTGATGAATCTTTCTTTATTTATAAAAAATGGATGACATCCCTGAGAAGTACCTGGTGGTGCACAGACTGGACTGTTCTCATCTCTTCTCATTACCTTCTCTGCGCTCTGTGTCCTGTCACATCTGGGCTCCGAGCTCCTCACAGTGTTCCTGCTGTGATGGGGACAGCGAAGCTCTCTGGGGGAAGAAAAGGCAGGGCATGCAGGGAGGGCCATGGAGCTGAGCCTTGTGCCTACGCTGCCCTGCTATTGCTGCATCTGCTCCCCATCCCTTGCTGCAGAAGCCCAGCTGGAGACAAGAACTCCCTCCAAAAATCCCCTGCACCCCGTGATGTCTTTGCATGTTCTCCCGCAGCATGGGTCACGGTTTAATCCTCCGGCCACCGCTTCCCCCTCTCGGGCACTAGGTGGCACGCCCGCCGAGACGGCTGCCTCGGCTCCGGGGCACGGAACCGGGGCTGCGCTGTCCCCGTCGCACAGCTTTAGTCCTGGGTGGCAAGTTTGTCCTTTGCTATGGCACGCCTTTGCCTTGATCTCGGCTTTTCCTCGGTGCTTCAGTATTTCGTCTCCCACTCCAGCGCTGTCCTCGGGAGTTTTTCAGGGCTCCCCTGCCCACTGTCACACGCACAAGGACAGAGTCCCCCGGCCGTGGGCTGAGCAGCCCCTCCACGGGCTCTGCTTCTCCCTGCTGCAAGACCTCCGTGCAGGAGGGGAGCAGGCTGCTGCCAGGCCGGCTGCCATCGGTGTCATCCGCACACGCAGCTGAACCTGGCAATATTGGGGTCAAAGCGGCGGGAAATCGCTGCTGGCGGTGGCTAAGAACCGGTGCAATCCGGCCCTGGCAATACGGTGAGTAACCACCGCCTTGCTGGCCTCCAGCTGCAAAGATTTGCCCTCTAAAATAGTGTGGTAGGAGCATCATTTCTGACTGGTCTTTGTGAGGGAGCTCAGAGAAGATGAATGTATTTGTCCCATATGCGGGGGAGGATTAGGAGCATTTAGGAGCATACTCACAATTCTTAAATTAAGAAAACAAGCAGAAATAGTGGACTGTCTGTTGCAGAAAGGCTGCAGGTACTGTTTCTCTGCAGGTCGTGGGTGATTGTGGGGCACCACTTTCTCATTCCATTACATTTCTGACACCTGTCAGACCCCAGGGACAGCCCAGCTGTGACCCAACAGCAGGGGACAACTTGTTTATCCCTAAACTCTCCCCAGTTGCACCTGTACCCTTGTACCACGTAACCTCAGTGTGGGAAGTGCTGCTGCCATATCCCTGCTGCTCCTGCAAGCATACCCAAGGTGTGGGCCAAGCACGGGACTCCGGGGTCACCACAATTTCCTTGATACACGACCGAGGAGCAGCAGAGACCCAGCCAGGGCTCTCCAGCTGGCTTCCTGGCGTGCCTCCCATGGGAGGTGACCCGGTCAGCATGCAAGGCCACACTCTGTCTTCTCAAGGGCTCTCATCAGACCCGTTAATTAAACACAGGAGCCATTTGATAGCATCAGCTGTGATCAGCTCTAACTTCTGCTTGTTCCTGGGTGCTTGGAAGCGATTGAACCACAGACGGTGTCTGTGTTCTTGGGGTCCAGGTGTGATGGAGTCACTTCAGCCCCCTCTAAGCAGATTACAGCGCTGGGGAAGTAATGCTGATACTTAAGTGCTTCCGACTGATTTTGTGCAGTCGCTTGGCTCTCTGCCAGTGTCCGTAGGCCTGGAGTGGGTTTGCACTGGAAGATACAGATAAAATAACCTCCCTTGCGTAACGAGCTAGCTATCTCATACATGCGATGTACCCCAGCTGTAAAGGAATGGCCCGACAGAGCAGCAGCGTGTGCTATGGGGTGCATCCGGAGCAGAGCGCAGAAAGGAGCTGGAAGGGTGAAGGCAGGAAACCAGGGTCTGGTCCCTGGAGCAGGTAGGTCCAAGATGCCAGGAGAGCTCATTCACACGTCCTCCTTTTGCTTTCAGTCTCACACATCCCCACGCGGGGATCTTGTGGCATTCGGGAACTGGATCTACCAGCAAGGGAATGCCCAAAGGTTTTGTGTGCCTCCTGAGAAGGGGGAAGGCAAGAGCAAAGCTTCCCAGGCAAAGCCCATCTGCATCCCCCTGGGCTGCTTCAAGACGCTTCAAGCTCGAGGTGTCCTTCCCAGTGGCAGTGTGCTGTTCACTATCTCCTGTGGGTTCCCACCAGTGGCTGCAGGGCCAGGATTAAAGGCAGGGGAGAGGCCGGCGTGCAGGTCACTGATGAAGGTGCCTGGCACGGTGCTCCGCAGCAGCTGGGGATGGGCTCGTGGAGGGGCAGAGCAGGGAACAGGTGTTGTGGTGGTAAAAATGGGCAGAACTTTTCCCCCCTCCCAAAGCCACCGCCTGCCTCCATGCTAAAGTGATAGAAGCACAAGCAGGGATGAGGTTCCTTTTTGGAGCCTTCCCTGCTTGTTCTCACTGCTTCTGCTTCTGGTCCTTACTCTGCCCTGCTGGCACACGGTGCAGGGTATGGGTGATGGGTGTGCAGCAGGTAGTGGCAGCTGGGACTCTGGCTGCTCACCAGCTGTCTGCCCAGCATCCCCACAGTCCTACCCTGTCCCTCTGCACTGAAGCTGTCGCTGCTTCTAAAACTAGGCCAAACAAATCCGGTAAGAAATAGAGTTTAATATCTTCATGGATGCTGCACCTATAGGTAAAAATGCTCTTAGAATACATGTTCTCTATTCGCTCTTTCTATCTTTTTCTTTCATTTATTACTATTTTTTTGCTAACAGACCTGACTTTTTTCCAATGATGAAAGCGGCAGAAACTGCAAACTCATTGCACGTGTGGTTTTATACTGGTGTTTACATTCACTGACATTCCTGGGCAAGCACAGACTGATCCTAGGGTTCATGGTAGTGAGTACAAGGTGTCTAGATGATAGACTTCGTGTTAATGTACAGATGGAGTGGGCAGCAAAACGATCAGACTGGCTATGTTGTTTTCAGTGCATGAGGGATGTAGGGTCAGTCTGTGCACTCTCTAAAACCAAATTACCAGAATACATGAGACCAGCTATGCATACAGATGACCAGCATCCCAAGCACAGTCACCCTCTCTGCAGATGCCTTGCATCCAGCACTCACTGCTAAACAGAACAAACCAGCACCTGAAGCAGGAGGGATGGCAGCTGTAGCATTTTGTAACTCAATTGCCTCACTCAATTCCCCTCACCTTGCAGTTTAACATCTATTGCATTGTTTAGTGGGTTTCTGTGTTTCTTTTTTTTGTGTTTTTCACATCCAGTTACCTGCTCCCGTTTCCCTTTGATCACCTTGCCCAGCCTTTCAGTCCCCAGCTCTTCAGGTTACTTCCTCCTCCACCTAGCTCAGCTGCAGTGCCCTCAGCTGATCCCTATTTTGGGTTCTCTTTTCAGCACATGAAGACCAGTAATTGTTTCATTCCTCTCTTAATCCCACTTTCTCCAATGTTCCTCATCTCCTTACTATTAGTTTCTTCTCTTACCAACAACATTATACACAGCTGCTTTCAATGATTTTCTGATCATCCTTTGGATGGTTTGCCCATCTTTCAAGGCTTTAAAACCAGTAGAACTCTATCTGCTCAGGCCTGCAAAACACCTCTCCACAAAACACCAACCAAGTGATGAAAAGCTGCAGTTCTGCCAGGTGTTGTCTGCCCCTGGTACTTTCCCAGGCTTTGACTCTTGATTAGCCCTCAAAGGTCCAACCCCAGTTTCTCTTATGAATGTTAAGGGTTTTCCTGATGGGAGAAGGAAGGGAGGGAGGGCATTTGGGGGCTTCTCTATGGCCTCCTGCACACCTACACTCAACATTTGTCTGACTGAGGAGTGGCAATGGGGCCAGGACAGGGAGGGAAGCAACATACAGCTGATCCACACATACACCAGCCCCATGGTGGCAGCTGGGCATGCCAGCAGCTGCCAGTGGTGTGGTGTCCCCTTTGGACAGCCTAGCATCCTTCCTGCAGCCACCTCCTCTGCAGGGGCGCTGAGGGGAAGGAGGATGAAGATGAGAGCTCTGGGAGGGCAAGGGGGGCAATAAAGCCCTAGCAATCTGCCTGCACCTCCCTGATTCTCCATGCTGGTGTTAGCAAAGTTAACAGCATAAAAAGGAGCCACATTTAAGGAGCTGCCAAAGAGTGAGATGAGTTGTTTATGATTAAATTAAATTCATATGAAAGTTAATGACCTGCCAGTGTGAGTCTTGGGTAACTTTATAATGTAATTAAAAGCCCAACAGGGAAGAGAGCTGTGGTTATGCCACATGTTGAGGAGCTGCTGGGAAGAAGCAGGCCGAGGGTGGTGCTGATGTAGAGAAGTGCCTTGTCGCTGCCTTGTCTTCTCCACTGCACCAGGGGCATGGCCCACTGGAGTGGGCTGCGGGGAGAAGTGGGGTGTGGTGCCTCAGCTCCCAGCTTTGAGGGGTACAGAGGTTGCCCTGGGTAAGGCCGTTCTGGTGGTCTGACCACACCAACACCCAACCAAGCCTCCGTTTGCTACTCGATTCATTTCCCAGATTTTTACAGGATGATGCTGTTAGCGACCAAGTCAGCAAAGCCTTGGGGGCAGTTGTTATGGGACAAGAGCAGGGTCAAGGATCAAAACGCAGTTGTGGAGCCCACGCACAGGCCCCCATGTCAGGCAAGATGCGTCAGCTTGGGCCCTCTTCCATCCCCTACAGCCTCCTCCCCTGTGAAGGGCAAACAGCGGCAGAAGAGGCAAGCTGCAACCTGCCAGAAGCTGTGCCCTCCCAGAGGAACGGCCGAGCTGCCCCGGCCAGCACTGGGCTGGGTCTCGCCCTTTGACATCGCCTCGGGATGCTGCTTTTCAAAAGAGCAGAAAGGGGAAAGAAAGAGGCCAGCCACGGGGGATTTGCGCTGCCCCGCGCTGCTTTTTCCGTGCGTGTTGTTTGGAAAAGCACCGTTCCCGGGCTGCCACAACTTCTGTTTTCCGGCGCCGGGTGCGGGGAGCCGTTCAGCGGCAGATTGCTGACCTCGGCGACTTACAGAGAAAAACCTGAAACAGCCGATGCCGCCGCATCCCGGCGCTTCTTCCGTGCAGCGCCCACCACGCCAGCCTTCCACGCCGTGGGCTTTTTCCCCGCACCTCGATCTCGGGGCAGGGGGCGGCGTGGGCCGGGCGGGTGACACCCCGTGCCAGCTTCACCCTTCGGGGCGGGCGGACACGCGTGGGACGGGCGGAGCCGGTCGCCCCTTTAAGCGGGCAGCGGCGGGGCCGCCCCGCCGGCTGGGATAGGC